>JAGMVL010002262.1:0-600000 GCA_019202695.1 Populus x sibirica
TGCATCTTTAGCTAAAAAAGTCGAAGCGCTAGAATTGAAAAAGAGTGGTCAATTAAAATCGTTCAAGACATTGCATGTCAAATCAGGAAACCAACGAACATTCAACCAATGATTGTCCAACCTTGCCTTCTTTTAAAGAATGTCTCCATGAACAAGCCCATGCATTAAACAGTTTTCAAAGGCCCAACCATAACCCATATTCGCAAACATACAACCCTGGTTGGAGAAATCACCCAAATTTCAATTGGAAGAGTGATAACAATAATGCACAAACTTCACAACCACCGTTTCAAGCACACCATAATTTCCAAAATTCTCATGGATATGCACCTCCTTATGCTCCACCTCCTAGAAGAAATCTTGAGGAAACATTGCATGCATTTATGGAAAAGCAAGAGGCAATTAACACTCAACTTGCTCAAAGCATGAATGATTTTAAAGATACTCTTGCAAAATTGACATCCGCTCTCAGTTTCCAAGAGAAAGGTAAGTTTCCATCTCAACCACAACAAAATCCCAAGGGGCAATACAATGCGAATGCAAGTAGTTCGGGAAGCCAACACATGGATCAAGTGAAATCAGTCATCACTCTTCGCGAGTGGTAAGGTTATTGAAAAACCCATTCTTGAACCTTGTGAGAATGATGATGAGTCAATCTCGAGGGTAAGGAAGGGGTTGAATCTGATCATTACAAAGAAAAGACGATTCCCCCGCCAAGCACTTCCATTTCCTCATGCCATGGCCAAACAAAGGAAAGTCAATAACAACTCGAAATCTTTGAAACTTTCAAACAGGTAAGGATCAATATACCTTTGTTGGATGCTATTAAACGAGTTCCTTCTTATGCTAAATTTTTGAAAGATCATGTACCTGTGAAGAGAAAACTGAATGTGAAAAAGAAAGCCTTCTTAGCCGAACAAGTAAGTGCTATTCTTCAAAACAATAATGCTTTGAAATATAAAGACCCTGGTTGTCCTACAATTTCATGCTTTATTGGAGAACATAAAATTGAAAGAGCTTTACTTGATCTTGGAGCTAGTGTGAATTTACTTCCATATTCAGTTTTCAAAGTCTCAATCTAGGTGAGTTAAAACCAACTTCGTCGAACTCTTTTACTTGCCGATAGATCCGTAAAAGTGCCTAGAGGAATAGTTGAAGATGTGTTAGTACAAGTTGATAAATTCATTTATCCCGTGGATTTTATTGTCTTGGACACACAACCTGTTGAAGCATGTAATTCATTTCTCGTTATTTTAGGGCGTCCATTTCTTGCAACTTCTAATGCATTGATTAATTGTAGGAATGGATTGATGAAGCTATCTTTTGGAAACATGACATTGGAGATGAATATTTTCAACATTTGCAAGCAACCTGGAGATGATAATGATTTACAGGGAAGTGGACTTTGCGGAAAATTAGTTCATGATCAATTTCAAACCACTTCCAAGAAATTGAGATTGATGAATCGACGATTTGCAAATGGTCTATTCTCGGGAAAAATCGAAGGCAAGTAATTGGAGACCACAAATTGAGGAATTGCCACCACGATCAATTAAGTCCATACCTTCAAGTGTTCAACCACCAAAACCCGATTTGAAGCCATTACCATTCCATCTCAAATACTCATTTTTGGGAGAAAATAAAACTTTTTCCTAATAATCTCTTCCACACTTAACGCACATCAAGAAGGTAAGTTATTGCAAACTCTGAAAATGCACAAAAATGCCTTGGGATAGACTATAGGCGACATAAAAGGAATTAGTCCTTTGATTTGCACACACAGGATTTATTTGGAGGAAAATGCTAAACCCTCTAGAGAAATGCAACGAAGGCTTAATCCTAATATGAAAGAAGTAGTGAAAAATGAAGTCATTAAGCTTCTAGATAATGGAATCATTTATCCTATTTCGACAAACAAATGGGTAAGTCCTACCCAAGTGGTACCCAAGAAGTCCGGAGTCATTGTGATACCAAATGAGAAAAATGAGTTAATTCCAACAAGGACTATTACTGGTTGGCGTATGTGCATTGATTATAGGAAACTTAATTCAATGACTAGAAAAGATCATTTTCCCTTACCTTTCATGGATCAAATCCTAGAAAGAGTTGCGGGTCATGAATTTTATTGTTTCCTAGATGGCTATTCGAGTTATAACCAAATTGAAATTGCATTGGAAGATCAAGAGAAAACTACTTTCACATGTCCATTTGGCACTTTTGCATATCGAAGGATGCCTTTTGGATTATGTAATGCACCAGCCACGTTTCAAAGATGCATGCTTAGTATATTTAGTGATATGGTTGAACGTTTTCTTGAGATTTTTATGGATGATTTTTCTGTTTTTGGTGATTCATTTGATGATTGTTTGACTAACTTAGAAAAGGTTTTGGAGGGTGTGAAGAGAAGAATCTTGTATTGAATTGGGAAAAATGTCACTTTATGGTAACAAACGGCATTGTACTTGGTCACATTGTTTCATCAAAAGGAATTGAGGTTGACAAATCTAAAATCGAGTTAATTGCTAACTTGCCAACACCAAAATCCATTAAAGATGTTAGATCATTCTTAGGACATCTTTGGTTTTTATAGAAGGTTCATCAAAGATTTTAGTGTAATATCTAAGCCCTTGAGCAACCTTCTAACAAAGGATAATATTTTTGAATGGACTCAACATTGTGAAGAAGCCTTTGTTCAACTTAAAAACTTGCTTACTCGCTCCTATCATTCAACCTCCGATTGGTCTTTACCTTTTGAAATAATGTGTGATGCTAGTGATTATGCCGTGGGTGTCTTTGTCTTGGGACAAAGAAAAGATAAGAAACCTTATGTGATTTACTATGCAAGTAAAACTTTAAATAGTGCTCAAATGAATTACACCACTATCGAAAAAGAATTACTTGAGTAGTATTTGCATGTGAAAAATTCAGGTCTTATCTTGTTGGCTCACCTGTTGTTGTTTACAGTGATCATGCAAGCATTGAAATATCTTCTTTCTAAGAAAGATTCTAAGGCTAGATTGGTTCGGTGGATTTTGTTACTTCAAGAATTTGATATCACAATCAAAGACAAGAAAGGCACCGAAAATGTTGTCGCAGATCACTTGTCAAGATTGACAACAGAATCGAGATCGACATCACACCAATCGATGACTACTTTCCCGACGAATCTTTATTTTCCGTCTCTACAATGCCTTGGTATGCTAATATTGTTAATTTTCTTGTTTCGGGACAATTGCCGGCTCATTGGAGTACCCAAGACAAAAGAAAGTTCTTGAACGAAGTAAAGAACTTTTATTGGGATGACCCTTATTTATTCAAATATTGTCCGATCAAATATTTCGAAGATGCATTCCCGACAATGAGGTAAGTAATGTCATTAAATTTTGTCATTCCGAGGCATGTGGGGGCCATTTCTCATCAAGAAAGACAACCGCAAAAATCTTACAATGCGGATTTTATTGGCCCACCATGTTTAAGGACTCACATGTGTTCCCGCAAGACTTGTGAAAATTGTCAAAAGTTGGGATCTATTTCAAAACGTCATATGATGCCTTTAAATCCTATTCTTGTCATTGAGATCTTTGACTCTGGGGTATAGATTTCATGGGTCCATTTCCTCCATCATTTGGTTTCGTGTACATATTAGTCGCAGAGATTATGTTTCAAAATGGATAGAGGCAATTCCAAGTCGAAACAATGATCACAAAACGATGATAAAATTCTTGAAAGAAAATATTTTGAGTCGATTTGGAATCCCTCGAGCCATGATAAGTGATGGTGGAACACATTTACGCAACAAGCCATTTGAGACTTTAATGAAGAAATATGGAATCACACACAAAATTGCCACCCCTTATCACCCCCAGACTAGTGGACAAGTAGAGCTCGCTAATAGGGAGATCAAACAAATCTTGGAGAAAACAGTGAACCCTAATAGGAAAGACGGGTCTTTAAGACTTAATGATGCACTTTGGGCTTATCGAATCGCTTATAAAACATCATTAGGTATGTCACCTTATAGACTAGTCTATGGAAAACCTTGTCACTTGCTGTGGAACTTGAACATAAAGCTTATTGGGCTATTAAAGCTTTCAATTCAAACCTTGATGATGCTAGTCAAATGCGTAAGTTACAAATAAATGAGCTTGAGGAAATAAGAAATGATGCATATGAAAATTCAAGAATTCATAAAGCAAGAATCAAAGAGTTTCATGACAAGAAAATATTGAGAAAAACATTCAATGTTGGCCAAAAAGTCTTGCTTTATAATTCTCGACTCCATTTATTTCCTGGAAAACTAAGATCAAGATGGAGTGGTCCTTTCATTGTGAAACATGTGTATCCATATGGGGCCCGTGATATCGAGAATCCAAAGAATGGCAATGTTTTCAAGGTAAATGGACATCGTTTGAAAGTCTACTTTGACAATTTTTCGGTTGAAAATGACTCTATTGAATTGAGTGATCCCGTATATAAAGATTGATTCGTTTTCTCACATTGTTTTGTGTTTTGTTTTGCTAGTTTCTCTCACCCCGGTCAAAAGGCGGATAACGGTACTCCGTGACTTAAGTCGGTTCTTTCGGGTTTCCCATAATAAGCGATATTTGTATATATTTGTGCAATACTTTGCTTTTTCTCCTTTTTTTTGACTCTCTTCTCCAATTCTCATTTGAAAATGGACACCACTCTTGAAAAATTGAAAAAGTACTTTCCCGCTCCCGCCTCGGAATGCGATTACAAAAATTTACCGTGCTAGGTGTGCAAGATTGAAGTTGTTAATGAATCATGGCATTCCCGAAGATATTCGTTGGCCGATTGAAGCAAAGGTCCGATTATCGTGTGAGTCCTCCAATTCTTTCATTTCACACATGCCGGAACAGTAAAAGCACTTTTGCAAAGAAACGTCGTGCAAAACGACGAAAGTCTGTCACGGATGTGCCGATGGACTTGTAATGCAACATGTCGTTCTTTAGGAATGGTATCTATAAACCGTGAAGATAAAATACAATTCATTAAGGATGGCCCGAGTAAGGGGTCTTTAGATAATCTTTTGTTGACCCTTGAGACGCATCCTAGTGGAGATGTGCATCGTGCAATTCATGATTTATGGCCCCATTTTCATAAAGAACATGATCGACTTAGTCTTGGGAATCGACTAAAAAGACCCGTTTGCCAGCTTTTTAAGAAAACTGGATGGGAAGCCTATCCCCGACCCATAGAGGGCGTTTAAGCCGTTCTTGGACGTAAAACCAAGGGAAGATGTGAGCCACAATCACAACTACCCGTACATACACATGCTTTTTCAAAATAAATAATTCAATAAAGAGAGAGAGAGAGAAAGAGTGTGTGAGACTCCATTGGTCTACATATAGGGGTATGATTGCATCTTCAATTTCTCATCTATAAAATCTTCTTCTTCCTTCCCCTCATTTCTACTCAACCCTTACATTAGACAGATATAGAAGTGTGTAGAAATGGCGGGTCCCTCAAGTTATCACATCAAAAATATTTGTGTTTTCGGTGGATCCAGTCCGGGAAGGAAATAGCATTTTTAGAAGCAGACAAATCATCTTGGTCGGGTCCTAGCCGAGAGAAAGATTCATTTAGTGTATGGGGGAGGTAGCCTTGGGTTAATGGGGGGTGTGTCAATAGCTGCATTTTTAGGAGGAAGTCAAGTTTTGGGGGTCGCCCCCGAAGCTTTAGCAAAAGGGGATTTCATTGGGAAAACAATTGGAGAGGAACTACGGGTCTCCACAATGTTTGATCGAATGAATACAATGTTTAACCATGCCGATGCCTTCATTGCCTTACCAGGTGGTCTGGGCACATTGGAAGAGATCTTTCATATTTCCTCTTGGGCCCAACTTGCACATTCACCATAAACCTATAGGTTTGCTCAATGTTAATGGTTTTTATGATAATTTGTTGTCTTTCCTTGATCAAGCTGTGGAACAGGAATTTCTAACATCTTCGGACGACAAATCATAATCTCTGCCTCCTCTTCGAACAATTGATCGACAAACTACAATCTTTCATCCCCTGTAATTGATCCCTCCATGAGTCGCATAAATTGGTCAACTACGTAAAGCCGTAAAAGCTTAGATTGGATTTGAGCCTTCGTTTGTGAATCCTTGTGTCTTTTGGTTTTATTTCTAGCATAGTATTTTGTTCTATTATTTCTTATATTTGTTTAAGTGTGTTTCGGTTTGTCGGTGTTCGTTGTTTGGGGTGATGTCTTCTATACTCTATCTTCCTACCTTAGGACATTGAGGACAATGTCTCGTTTTGGTTGGGGGAGAGGGTAGTAGTAAAAAAAAAAAAAAAAAAAAAAAAAAAAAAAAAAAACTAACCAACTAACTGTTTTTGTTTTAAAAACCATTTGGCAAAACCGTTATCACTAGGATGGCGAGTAAGGGGGAGTGAATCTTGAGACGCATCTTAGTAAACATTTTCCAATGGTTATTTGCAATATTCATAACAAGGCCTATTAGAATACTTCTTGAAATATTCAAGGTTTACAAACTCTCGCATTGTTATCACTTGATTCTCGCTCATATACTTATTTAACAAGTATTCTTAAACCTTCATTTTCACACACACACTTTAACATATGATTGTGGGTTGCACATTGGATTATTACATTATTTGTGTTCTTTTGTTAAAGGTAACAACTAAGGGATAGGGATAGTCTATAATTTGCAAAAAAAAAAAAACAAAAAAAAAAATAAATAAAAAAATAATGATAATAAAAACGTAGATAAGTTTGATTTCGTAGCCTCCCTAACCTAAGCAATTAAGCCCGAAGGGGTGTTTTAACACCTAATACCCTAAAGTCAACCGACTTGGGAGCTATTGGCCCAAAGCTTGTTACATGGGTTAAGGAGAAAAGCTTAAGGGAATCAAACATTGCACTATCTACGTATCAAGATCGCAACCCGAGTTACTAAGCTTGTAGGGGTGTCTCAACACCTAATGCCCTAAGATCAACTGGTCTGGGAGTCATTAGCCGAAAGCTCGTTACATGGGTTAAAGATGCATTGTGTTTTAAGTTATATGTATATATATTAAAAAAAAAAAAAAAAAAAAAAAAGAGATAATAATCCCAACCCAAGGAAGTTAACCTTAAACATTAGAACCAAATATTGTTTTCTTCCAATAAAAGCCCCATCATCTATGTTTTTGTACATTGAGCACATAACAAGGAAGGTTTATTAATATCTTGTTTAAGAGGTATTGAGCGAGATATATAAAATTTAATGAGAGTTTGTTTATCTGGATAGATTAATGGAAGTTGAATGATGAATGCCTTGCTTTGTGAAAATTGCAAATTGTTTTTCTATTTTAACGCTTTGATTACTAGGGACTAGTAATAAGCTGGTTGGGGGGTGTGATTAGTACTTAAAAGTGCATTTTTATCAAGGTTTTATATCGTCATTTTGCACTTGAAGTATCAATAACTCCTTAACTAAAGCATGTTTTATAATAACATATCTAATAATATAAGATACCTTTAATTTATGGTAAATGTTCATCTTAAATGCAGGCCTATCACATAAATGAAAGAATTGATTGATGAGTTGAAGTACTGAAATTGAAAGGACAAAGAGATGGCCAAACTTAGAAAAGAGATCTTGGTGCAGTCCAAACTAGAACACTGTTTGGTAATCGGGTCATATCTGGAGCTGTAGATCTCGGATTTAGGTCTACCTTATATGGATGGAAAGCTAAGACATGGGCCTACAACTTTCATGAGGAGTCCAAGATTTAAGAAGGCCGTTTTCAAGTCCAAATTGTAGCAACAACGAAGAAGTCCGAATCTGTCCTGCAGCCCAGACACTGTTCAGTGTTCAGCCCATATCTCGAGTTCTAGAAGTCCAAATGATCTCAAATTTTTACCCTGGAAAGATGAGACAATTGCCTAGAACTTTCATGATTGAAGTTTGTTCAAATTATGACGTCATCAATGACGTTTTTAGCAGACAAGAAGATAAGAATTGTCATCAAGTCAAGATGTGGCCACCCATTCATCAATTAGTCAACAAATCAATAGTTCCGAATTTTGGCCTATAAAAGGAGGCATTTGCCATGTATTTAGGCATCTTGGTGTTCAGATCAAGATCATGCTCTTGCTTTCTCTCTTTGTATTGCTTATGCTTTGCTTTCATTAATATCAAGTTTATGCCTTTCATTTCCTTTCCTTTACTTAGTTAACTTTTATCTTACTTATGTTCTTATCTTGTTTATTTATGTTTCTTTCTTTCATTATGTCTAGCTAAGTTAATTATGTCAAGGTGAAAAGGGTACACTAATGGTGTAAGAATAAGTATAATATAAACTTAACATGGACCTTAATGTTGGATACTAACATGCTTTATATTTGTTATCTTGTTCACTTTTAATACTTTGCTTGTTAAATGGTTAATCTAGATTTATGTTGTATAACACTTGGTACAACAAATACTTGGCACTTTCATAGCCCATCTTGTATGGTATAACCGACACCGAGCTATGAAAGGAACTTGATTTGTTGTTAACATAAGTTATAATCATGAATGCCGACAACATTTACAAGTATTAGCATTATTCGAATAAGATAATTAATGTAATCATGTTAACAATTTATAATCTGATTGGAACCTCCTTTGTGTGTGGTTTCCAATTGAATAAAAAGAGTTTATACTATACTTGTTTGAAATACCATTAGTGGATCCTCTAACCTTGACATTTGTTGTTATCATTGTTTAATCCTTACGTTAATTTTCCATCTCAAAGCTCTCATCAACTTCTTCCTCTTCTTCTTCACTATTATTATTATTGTTGTTATTGTTGTTGTTGTATTATTGTTATCTATAATTTATACAATTAACCTCCCTGTGGTTCGACCCCGGTCTTACCGGGTTATTTATTACTTCGACACTCCTGCACTTGGGAGAAGACATTAATCTTTTGGTCGTGTCAGGAATCATGGGAAGACTTGATGAGTTCTTCCCTCAATAACCTTGCAGATCCTATGATAATTCTTCCATTATACTTGACCACGCCTTCAGTATATGTAAAGTTGGGAGATAGTGCAGTATCCACCAATTTACTCCTTATTATGTCTTATAGCATGGCATCGTCCTTATATGAGGAATAAATCTTTTCATACCAGGAGGGAACTACTTGTGTTATAGCTGCGAACCTTCCCCCTTATATTTTGTCCCCTCTCCAACCTCCTTCCCCTTATGTATTCCTCTTAGATAAGGCATCTACAACCTTATTCTCCTTCCCTTTTTATACATGATTCGATAGTTCAACCCCAACAACTTAGTTAGTCCTTTCTTTTGAATAGGAGTGTGAATCTTCTGATCGAGTAGGTACTTCAAACTTTCATGGTCGGTTTGAATGACAAAGTGATCTTGTTCCAAGTATTGCCTTCATTTGTCGACTGCCATTAGAATAGCAAGGTACTCCTTTTCGTAGATAGATAACCCCAAGTGTTTAACTCCCAAAGCCTTGCTAAAAAATGCTAATGGTCTTCCTTCCTGGCTGAGTACTGCTCTAATTCCAGTGTCACGGGCATCTGTTTCTGGTACAAACGGTTTGGTAAAGTCAGGCAGGGCCAGGATTGAAGCCTCATGCAATGCTCGTTTTCATATTGTAGAAGGCCTCCAGTGCTCCTTCATGCCAAAGGAAGTTATTATTCTTGAACATATTTGTCAAAGGCTTACTGATAATACCAAATTTTCTAATGAATTTTCGATAATAACCAGCTAAGCCAAGAAATCCCCTTAACTCCTTAATGGATTTTGGAACTGGCCATTCAGCTGAAATTATATGTCCCAAATACTCCACTTGTGGCTCTGCAAATGTACACTTGGATCTCTTCGCATACAATTGGTTAGTTTTAAGAGTTTATAAGACTTGCTTTAAATGACTGATATGTGCTTCTAAAGAAAAACTATAAATGAGAATATCGTCAAAGAATAAATTCTCTCAAGAATGGCTCTAGGATGTCATTCATCAAGGCTTGGAAGGTGGCTGGGGCATTTATGAGACCAAAGGGCATTACCTTGAATTCATAGTGCCTTTGATGAGTGTGATATGTTGTCTTATCTATATCCCCTTCATGCCTAAAAACTTGATGATATCCTGACCTTAGATCCAGTTTTGAAAAGAAGTTGGATCCTTGTAGCTTATCTAGCAGGTCATCGATCAGAGGAATAGGAAACTTGTTCTTAATAGTGATTTCATTTAGATGTTGAAAGTCTACACAAAAATGCCATGTGTTGTCCTTCTTCTTCACTAGTAGAATAGGAAAGGCAACGGGACTGACACTTGGTTGTATTATGTTGTTGTGTAACATCTCTTGACCATCCTTTCGATCTCCCCCTTCTAAAAGAATGAGCTCTTATAGGGTCTGCAATTGACGCGTTGAGCTCCAGTTTTTAGTGGAATTCTATGATCATGTTTCCTGGTAGGCAACAATGTTGTTGGTTCTTGAAAAACAATTGCATAGTCTACCAATAACCCTACTATTTTTTCATTTGCAAGTACATGATGTGGTATTGTCGTTGCTTGTTGCGATGTCGCGGTCGCATAAATTAATTACCCTAGCTTAAAACACACAAGATAGTATAGAGCAAGCAAGGGGTCGATCCCATGAGGAAGTTTCAAGTCAGATTTTTATGTTGTACGTTATGTAATTAGGGGGATTTGGTTTATGATTATCTAAACTATGATAGCAATTAAACTAGCAAACAAAATCAATTAAAATCGAAACTTATCAAGAAAACAAATCTTGGTCGCAAGCACACATCCACCTACAAAAATTAGAACCGATCATTGAAACGAAAATTGCAGTTTATGTTCTGAAATTTTATCTTTTCTTAACGTTGACTAATTAACAGATCCAAAGATAACTAATCCTAACCAACAAACAATCAAAGTGTCCGCACTAATGATTCAATTTAATGGTAGCTTTAAGAACTAGATAATTTCATCAAGATTAACATACAAGTTGTCCGCAACTTGTGTTACTTTGTTCAAATGTTCTCCCTAAGTTCAATAACATAGTCCCACCATAATTATCAAGCTTAGTTGCTTCACAAGTTCATATATCACAACTCTGGTTTTGATATTAAACTTAGCAATAGATTGTTCACGACAATAATTTAGAGTCCGCTCTAGCAATCATCAACAACAATCATAGGAAATATGCATAAGAAAACAATCATACTCATTCATAACATAAACTGAAAATAAAAGGAAGAATAAATCTCACGGTTCTTGAAATCCGAAGGTTTTTGCGTCCTTGCAACCAAGAAAAGAGCTTAGCCTTGCATAACTATTGAACAACTACTTCTAAAGATTGAAGAGAGCATGATTTTTTTGTTTGTAGAGGAGAGAATTTGTGTTTATTCTCTGCTGGCTACTGCCTCCTTCTTCTCTCCTTCCCTTCTCTCTTTCTTTTTATATGCTAAGAAACCCTAGTCCCTATTTTACAAAATAGTCCTCCCTTAAGTTGACAGTTTACATTTAAGTACTTCAATAACTATTTTCCTAAAAAGGAGAAATAGCCTTGCATTAAATCTTCAAGCTTTGACTTAGAGGAGCTAAATTATTGAAATAAAAACTTGGACGCCGGTTTAGATGCTTGAAACGTAATTTGGACATGTTCCTTCACGAAACCCGTTTCTTTGGCATAATTCAGCTGTCGTCTTTGGAAAATCATATCTCCCTCATATGACATCTTTTTTGGCTAAATTTTGGAGAGTTTATAGGAATGTTAGTCAGAAATCCAAAAAAATTAATTTTGCATCAATTGGACTTCTGTAGCTCCAGATATTCAAGTCGGAATAGACGAAAGTCAACACTAGCAGATTGCAAGATTTGACTTTGAAAGCTGTGATTTCTATGATCTTCCTTATTTTATTTTCTTGCCTTAGATGTCCAAAAAGGTATGGATGTTAGCTTTTTAATGCCACTCATTTCGACCTCCAGAGCTCACGCTCTGCACAAAACATCGATCGAAGGTCAAATCGCCAATTACCTCCAATTTACTCCTTTTTGCATCTTTCATCCAAAAGTGCCTTCAAAACATAAAAAAAAGAATATCAAGGCATTTTATATATAAAACATAGGCAAAACACTAGTTAAATGTGGGTGAAACTATCGAATAATATGGTTGCATCATTGCTTCTACCAAAAAGAATTGCCCTACAAACCCCATGATGGAAGCCTTTAAATTCTTCTGAACCTTCTCTACTGTCCTGCACTGAAGATTGGCTACTTCCACAATGCCTTTGAGCTCAAGCATCCTTCCTTGTTTTTTAAGGGAAATCTTTATTTTGATAAAATCAAATAGGATCGGTGAAAACTTCCTTAGTCAATCTACTCCCAATACTATATCACACCTTCCCAGCTTTAAAATCCTTAAGTTTGCTACAAATTCATAGTTATGCATAAACCATTTAAACCCTGTTGTATAGGAATCACATAGCATGATACTGTCATTAGCAACCGTTACTGCTAATACTAAGGATTTCTCCACAGAGATTTACAACTCTCCCGATATGTGTTCATCAATGAAATTGTGTGCTTCCACTGTCAATGAGAATGACCAGTTCCTTTCCCTGATAACTGCCTCTGATTCTAATGGTGTTGTGTGCATAATTGTCTGCCTATGCATTTAATGATAGGCCATATTCTCCAATCTTCTTATCAGGGGTCATTTCTTCAATGATGTTTTCTGTTGCAACATCCAGGAATTCTTCCTCCTCATTGCCTTCAATCATGTGTAGTCCTTTAACACTGCATTTGTGTCCTGGTATGAACTTGTCCCCACACTTGAAACACTGTCCCAACCTTCGCCTCTGCTCATACATGGTCTCTGGAACTTTTTGTTTTTGTTGGTTATCATTCACATAATTGGTTTAAAGATTACCTGCACATTGTTTGACTCCTTTTGCCATTTAGCTTGATCAAAAGTTGTCATCAATGTCATCGGCTTTAATATCTTCAACATAGGTTTGATGTCTTCCTTTAAACCACTAATGAAGCTGGAGATATAGCAGGATTCAGGAAGTAAGGAATTTAATGAATGCATTAATGATTTTAGTTCCTCAAACCTCTCAAAGTATTCCTCAATACCACCCTCCTGTGTTAATTTGTTAAATTCCTCTACAATGCCAGCTCTATTACCAAACCGGCTGCATATGGCTCTTGAGAATTCTTCCTAATCAATATTGCCTTCCATGCCACACATGTAGCCTTCAAACCAGATTTCTACCTTTCCTTCCAGATAAAGAGATGCTAGTTCTACCCATTGCTAAAAAGAAGTTGAGTTGAGCTTAAAAAACTTCTTGCACCTTGATAAGTGCAAAATATACATGTTTTTGTTCCTTTCACACTATGCTTTTTAATGTATTTTGAAATTATTTGAGTTGATTGGAAGTTATTTTTATGAGTTTGGAATGCAGAAGAGACTTCGTAAATTAATCATTAAAAGATAAGAAATTATGCATTTTACGTTTTGGACCAAGCTTCTTGTGATAGGTTTGTTTCCAAGTTAGAGTTCTAGAATGAGAAGGTGGGCTAATCTAAGTTGAAGTACACTTGTTAAGCTTTCCAGGAAGGTATTATGGAAAAAATTTTAATCTCATTTGGACCTCGAATTAGACCTGCAAACTCGAGCTGCAAACTCGGGTCAGAATCATTTTCTTAGCAAGATTCTCTACTTTCATACTAACGATTCAAATGGAAATATCTTGAGCTTCTGATATCAAAATCAGGAGATTTAAAAACCCAAATTCATCTACACATCCAGTACTACAACTTTCATGAAGGACTCAAAGTCAGAAAAAATCATTTTGAAGGACAGAATCCAGACGCAATCTGGTTGGTTGAGATGGGTCCCTTGATCTGATTCAAAAACTAACGGTGTCGAGCATTCCAATACAGCTGAGAGTTTGACATAAAAACAATGGGCCTTAAGACCCAAGAAAGGTGCAGATCAAGCCTTTAACATGTCATGAATGAAAGAATATAGCTGGGATGGTCGGATATTGTAAGAAACCAAGTCAGAATCAAAGTCTAAATTGCAACAGAGTTGGTATTACAATAGAATTGTGACAGCAGCAAAAGCAGATTTCAACATAAATTCTAAAAGATTTATCCAACCTTAAAGATCAGATAAAGAAGGAACGAATTTAGCATCGTGAAGACTCCTAATTAGCCTAAGAATCCTGAAGATTTCGGTAGCAAATGGGAGGATAAAGAGAGCAGAACACAACTGAAACAAGGCTTGAAAAACATTCATTTCTTCTTTGTTTTTGTCAATTTTCAAACAACCATGAACTAAACTCCTAAATTCGGTTCTAGAGGGACACACACCATCTCCATTAGCACGTTATGAGAAGTAACATTATCATTTTAATTCTTTCAAATTCAAGTATTTATTTTTTCTTATTCAGAATTATGCTATTGATTGTTATTCAAGCTTATTGAATTGTTTTTAGATGACATGTATGCTTTCTAGTTTCTTTCAATCCATAATTGTTGTGAGGGACTAGAGTAAGAAGCAAAATAATTAATTTGATTGCTGCAACTCTCATCTTGATTTAATAGGGAAGAATAAACTAAGTTAAAATTGTCAAGCTTTTGAACATTTGCTTAGAATAAATGCATAGATTTTGTTGTAACCTATTTTTTGATCCCCGCACTAAAAAGAAGAAAATACAAAAAAAATAAAAAATATATATGTTCAAAAAAAAATTCAAAAAATAATAACAGTGAGAATAGGATGTCGAAGCGCCCAGAAAATGGTAAAAAAAATCGGTTAAGGAGGTTCTAAAATACAAAGATTGAAATTTGACAGTATTTTGTTGACTGATGAGAGCTCTGTTGACAAAAAAAAATCAATTTAAGGAAGAAAAGTCCAAAATCAGACATTTATGGACTCAATTAAATTTTATTGAAGGTTTATTTGAATTTATGGAGGGTTTGATTGTAAGAAAAATTGATTTTGAAGTCAATTTGAGCTTTATTTAGAAGAAATTAAAGTTATGGGGTCAAATTATAATTTTTTAGAGTTAATTTGGTCAAATCAGGGGCTTAATTGTATAAATATTGAAGTTTAATGGCCAATTAGGGACTTAATTGAAGAAATCCGAAACCAAGGACCAAACTGGAAAAGGCCTGTAAATAGAGGGGCTATAATTAAACCGAATTAGGGGCTAAATTGAAGAAATTAGAAGTTTATTGCTCAATTGAGGGTCAAATTGCACTAATTTAAGACCAAGGACCAATTTGGAAAAGGCGGCCAACTTCAAGGCCGGCAATTGAATTTGGTAAGGATGTAATTGAATTGATTTTTAAAATCAAAATTGCAAATGAGGACTCGATTGAACAAATCACAAATTGAGGATTGATTTGTACTTTGACATAATTTTGGCGATGTTTTCATTTAAATGAAACGGCATGTTTTGTCCAAAATGGCGTCGTTTCATACATTTAAAAAAAATGGACAAAGCAAAAACGGTGTCGTTTTGAACGGCACCATATGTCTTCTTCTTCCCCTGGACGTGCGAAGCTGGGGAAGAAGAAGATTTTTCTTCCCCCTATTTTCACTGACTCCCTCTCTCTCCTAAACCTCAAAAAGACACCGACATAATCCACTTGCTTGCCATGTTGTGGAAGAATGGAGGGGACGTACCCCTTGGGCAGTTCGGGGCGGCAGCACAATGGCCGCCCTGGCCTCTCTCTCCCCTCTATTTTTACCTATAAATACAAAGGGGGAGAGCAAAATGGGAGGAGAGAGAGAAAAAAAAAAAAGAGGGGTCTGAAGACCAAAAAGAAAAAAAGAAGAGAAGAAACAAGCAGAGGAGAGGGAGGCAGCTGGAAGAGACCGAAAGGAAAGGAAGGAAAACTTGGGAGAAAAAGAAAAAAACAAAGGAATAAAGAAGCACAGGGATAGAAAGGAGAGAACCGAGAGTAAAAACAAAAAAAAGAGGAGAAGAAAACGCAGGGGCTGGTGTCTTTACACGGAAAAAGAAGAAGCATTGCAGCCGCTACCACCGACCTTCCTAGCTGCCGCCGCGAGCCACCGTCAGCTCAGCAACCACGCTCCCTCATTCTATGTAATCTTCTCCCTTTCTCTGTCCCTTATTATTTGTTCTCATTTGCATGCAGAACGTGAGCAATTCACGTTCTACAGCAAATGAAAATAAGCTAATTATAATTTTGGGTCGGTGCTGGCCCATTGTTATGTTAGGCCAGTGCTGACCCATTTTCTTTATGTTGGGCCAGGCTAGCCCATTCCAATTAAATACATTGTAAAAATACAAATCTAGTATTAAAATACCCGGTTTTCGTCAACTAAAAAAATAAAAAAAACATGAAAAAAAAAATGTTTTTGTGCATACGGCCAAGTGTCTCAAAGCTAAAAAATCATATTATGTTTTTCATACACCAAAAACAATGTTTTAGCATGCATTTTGGCTTTAATAACCAGTTTATTAAAGTTAAGAGAACATTGGTCAAAATATCAAGAAGAAAAAAAAATTATTTTGTGTTGTTTTAGTATCAAGGATTACGAATTTATACGTAAAACGTATTCCCGATATTAAAAAGGTATTCTATGTTGACAACATAGAACAGTTAGGTTTTACCCCATTAAGATAAGAACCTCCTTATAGAGGAAGGTTTTTCTTAAATCTTAGATAGACATGACCAACAATTAGAAACCACAAAATGACCTTAGATTTTATCAGACAATAAAACAATGTAGCTTACCTTAGGTAGGGCGTATTTAGGGTGCTAATACCTTCCCTTTATGCAACCAGTCTCCGTACCCCATCTCTAAGACCAGTTAGGGTTCCTAGTGACCAGAATACTAGGTGACAACTCCTATTCTATTTTTACTGATAAGAGACAAGAATTCTTTGTCTCTCCACATTTGCCAGATAGACCATTCACATATTTAACCTTGAGAGTGGTGGATTGTTGGAGAGAAAAATGACGGCTGGTTTGGCTTTTTCTGATTTTTTACTTCAATTAACCGAACCAAAAACTGGTTTTAGTTTTTAATTTAAAAATAAATAAATTTGGTTTGGATATTTTTTTTAGATAAAAACTAAATGGAACTGAAAATTATCACCCTAACTAAAACCAAACCATGTAGTTTTGGATAAAATTGTTTTAAAAAATAATATTGGAATTATCATGGCAAGATCTGATTTAAGTTTGACCAAGATAGCTGGCTCACAAGCTACATAATTGCTCAAGTTTAATTGGGTGTATAAACCCCAGTTATAATTTTCTAAATTATTAAAATATGAGCAATTTAACCGATAGTAAAATGAGTTAAATTAAATTAAAAAAAAACATAAATCAAGATAAAAATGGTGAAATTAGTAAAATGAAAGTGAATATAGTACTAAATTGTTAGGAAAAAAATTTTATAGGGACAAAATGAATACGTAAAATCAAGAGGGGTCAATGTTCAAATAACAGAAGGTTAGAGGTTTATGTATAAATAATAAAAAAGGATGGGGGTAAAGGAGCAATTAATAAAAAGATAGCACTATAAATACCATTCTATTTTCTCTCTTGCGATGACTTGCAAGAGCAAGAGAGGGGTTAGGGTTCTTTGATCTTTTCTTCTCATTCCTTGATGAAATCTACACCAAAATGTTAACCTATAGTGGTGTAAAAGTGTAACACCCCACCTCACTAGCAAGATATTGTCCGCTTTGGGCCTCCCAGTCCACCCAAATCCAAGGCTTCCACCCAGGTCCCCCTCACGGTTTTGTTCTTGGCAACCACGTATGATCCCAAAATGCGTCTTACTAGTCAAGGTGAGCATGCACTTATAAGGCTCTGGCTCTGGATGCTCGCTTCCGATGTGGGATCTTACAATCCCCCCACCTTAAGACGAGCCGTCCTCGGCTCTGATACCAAATGTAACACCCCACCTCACTAGCAAGATATTGTCTACTTTGGGCCTCCCAGTCCACCCAAATCCAGGGCTTCCACCCAGGTCCCCCTCATGGTTTTGTTCTTAGTAGCCACGTATGACCCCAAAACACGTCTTACTAGTCAAGGTGAGCATGCACTTATAAGGCCCGGCTCGGACGCTCGCTTCCGATGTGGGATCTTACAATCCCCCCACCTTAAGACGAGCTGTCCTCGGCTCTGATACCAAATATAACACCCCACCTCACTAGCAAGATATTGTCCACTTTGGACCTCCCAGTCCACCCAAATCCAGGGCTTCCACCCAGGTCCCCCTCACGGTTTTGTTTTTGGCAACCACGTATGACCCCAAAACGCGTCTTACTAGTCAAGGTGAGCATGCACTTATAAGGCCCTGGCTCTGGACTCTCGCTTTCTATATGGGATCTTACAAAAAGTGTCAATAAGTGATAAAAAAAAAAGATATTTGGGTGGTTTAGAGAGAGGCTGGAGAGAAGACATATTGATGGCAAAAACTCCGACAGCTATAACTCCACCTTCCATCATTGGATCAGAACAATACTTGGATATGTTTTTCTCCTCCATGTCTTGTACATTTTCACCAGATGGATATTCTATATCAGTCTCTGTTTGAGAGATATTGCAAGAGGAAAATTTCTGGAAAAAACCACTTCTAAACAGTCTCAGTCGCCAACTATTTTCTCCTCCATCCACCATTGGATTGGGATATAATTTGGATATTTTGTTCGTCCTGATGCTATCTAGATTCGAAACGGTGGAGATCAGAAACAATCACTCCAAACAGAAGTTATGCTTCTTGCACAGTAGGTCTACAAATTTTAGAAGAGGCATCAATTGCGGGACCTCAAGCTAGTAGAAACGAGACCACTCAGAGGAACAAGTAGGTGTTTACCACCTCATCTCTTTATATTTTGAAAAGTTTAAAACATTCTGAAATTTTATTTGTTTATGTTGTATGTTGATTTATGATAGTAAAGGATGAGAAAATTGAAAGAGGAAACAGGATTAAACATGATGGTTGGTGTCATGAGTGTTGCCGGGGAAAAAATTGTATAAGGTTACTATACTTGTTATCTTAATTTCTAAGAACAACTCAAATTGATATAAAAGTCAGCCACATGAGTGGGGGCAAGAAAAGTTAGCCAGCCATGTGAGGAGCAAAAAGGAAATGGGAGAAATTGTGGTTTTTGTTATTGAATTTACTTTAATATGTTGTTTTTGTGAATGTGTATGTGAATTGAATGAAATTGGCATGAAAGGAATGAGGGAACTCTTGGTTCCTTAAGGCCATGCTTTCAACCAATTATGCATCAAAGAGGGAGGATGTTTAATTTGACATATATAGCTTGATGACTTGTGTTTAATTGTGTCCAGATGAGGAAAAAAGCATGTTGAAATGGCAAGGATTGTGTTTAGAAGAATATTGTTCGGAAAGTTAGTAAAATCAATAAAAATATTATATTTTGATGTTAAGAGGGAAGATTGAAATAAATACAATAAATTGGCTCTTAAAAAGATATTTTTGACACTCTTATATGGTATGTGATATGGCTAGGGGTTGAGATAAAAGAGGGAAAGTTGAATTATGGATGTTGTGTGTAAATGGAAAGGTTGATTAATCTAGACAAATTTGTCTCCTAACTTTTGGAGAGAATTCAAGTAGGAGGATGAGAGAATTAGGATCAGGTTCCTTCATAGTAATTGTAGTTTTGGATGTTGACTAACTAAGAAAATTGGTCTTACTTAATTTGGAGCTATAAAACTCCAGTTATGGGTCACCGACCGAGACTGGGTCATGACAAACCCTATAAGACAGTAAGTCTGATTTATTGATGAATAATTTTGAGTGTCTTAGGAGCAAACGGGTTCTCCCCTCGGGGGACTTGTAGTCTCGGGTCTTAGCTTTCAAAAGAGACTAACCTCGCTTGAAACGGAGTCCTATAACTCTGGATATAGTAAAAAATACGACATCTACTGGCAGATTTAGAAAGTCGTTTAGACGTGTTGAGAGTGAAAAGCGGGTCATTTCCCTTCGGGGAACATGTGATATTACATCTTAACTTCCAAAAGAAACAAGCCATGTTCGAAATGGAAATTTATAATGGTAACTATGGTCAGACAAAGAATGACGATATTAATGGTTGAAATTGGCATCGGCTAGCATACATTTAGTGTCTGTTAGGATCCCGGGTAAGGGGATCATCATGCATCGATGCCTATGGAGCATGAACTAACATACATTTAGTGTATGTTAGGATCCCGGGTAAGGAGATCATCATGCATCGACTAACATACATTTATTGCATGTTAGAATCCCGGGTAAGGAGATTACTATGCATCAACGCTTACAAGGTGATGATGATACCAGTGAAATTGGTATCGGTAATGTGGTTGATCTTATGAAATCTTGAATTGAAGTTGAAAATGAAAGATGAAACGATTTTGATAGTTGAATAAGAAAGAATTCCAATGGAAACAAAAAAGAAGAAATAAATAGAATATGAATACATATTTGTCTTTCTAAATTGTTGGATCTTTGTATTACTATATTTATTGTGATATTCATGTTTCAATAATATATTTTTTTGTTTCAGGACTATTACATGCACGACAAAAGTAGATCCTAATTTTTTTTCACTTTTTATTATCTAGTTCTAGAAAGTATATCCTTGTATTTTGAAATATTAAAACATTTATATAACTTCATTTGTATAATTAAAGTTTAAACTTGAATAGATGAAATTAACTCTGAAATTCATATAATCATATTTCATGCATCCATGTTTATCTCATTTATTCTTCTATAATGATATTTTGTTGTTCAATATATGTTATAAACATTATGGTTGTGATGATAATAATATTTGTAAGATATTAGAAGTGTAAATAAGATATATGTCAATAACTTGAAACTTCCAAATATAGAGGAGTGTCAAAATTTCAGTGAAAATTTCGGTAGACTTTTATATGAAAATTATATATATATAAAAAATTACTCATATTTTTATTTACCAAATCATAGAAAAGTAATTATAAACACATATGAAAGTGCATGTCATTACAAGGTGAGTGCCTAAAATGATTAAAAAAAAAACTTTACCTGAGCTTGGTTCCAGATCATCAGGTTACCAAGTCGACACCTCAAGCTAATCTAGGTTCAACAGCCATTTTCTCGCTGACCAATTTACAGATGATTGTCATCTATGGATGCTTTAACAGTGCACATAAACATTGTTGAAAATGAGCAAATGATATTTCTCTGTAAATAAGGAAAGAAAGTAGGCAGGTCAGGGAAAGAGGGCTAGTCCCAGAAAATTCTCCTCTCCTAGGTTCTGTTGGGGCTAAAAATCCCTGTTTGCGACAAATACGCGGCGGGTCTTTTACGCACCATCAAATCGATATCTTTCCAGTGCTCGGGTTAGAGACCTTGAGAAAAGGTGTACCAAATCCAAAAATTAAAATTACACAGGTCAGATGAAATCTTTTATCAGATGAACACCATCAAGAGCAAGCATAGAATGATAATAAGTTAGCCAAACAAGCTGACTTACAGTAACAGACATATCATCGACAGCATTGAGGCCTCCATTCATCCCACTTTCTCACCATAGGTTTTACAGCAAGATGGCTGTGCATCAGCCGAATGTCTCAAGTCTTTTACATCTCAGTGCTTTTTTATCTGTCATTCCAACCCTTTCTGTATTAATAGCAGATTGCTTGCAAACCCTAGCATTCTTGTACCTCTCATTGTCATCAGCATGGACTGTTCTAAAATAGCGATGGAGCCGGCCACTCTTCCCTTTACTCTCTTAGCCCGTTTGGTCATTTGCCAAATTGACGCACTGCTATGCATCATAGCATACCTGCTCCATAAAACACAGCAGAAAATATTATTATTTTGCAAGTTTACATTATACTTTCCTTACAGTTAGAATCCAGAACGAAAACCACTTTCCAATGACAAATTACCTTAATCATCCTGTAGTAAAGAGATAGTGACACTTTGCATCCCCGTTTTCTGAAATTACAACGTGCAATATATAGATTTGAAAAATAAACCAATGGCCTTCAAGAGCTTATCGCCAAGTAATTTCTAGTAACTTATTTGAATTTAGGACCAAAAAATAAAACGTGTACACAACGAAAATTAAGGATCGAAAGGCTCTGCAATCAGAACTTTCCCCCCTCTAGAGCACAATTGAAACAATGACATACAAACAACATATTGAACAAAATAAATAATTCTCATTCCTCCACCATCAAGCAAATGAGCTCTACAGAACCACTCGATTTTCAGTTCTATGTAACTCGAATGCTCTAATTGCTGGAATAAGAGCTCGGTCCATTGCCAGCATGGCAATTTTTGCCGTAGTCCACCAGTGACAGCTTTTTCTCGACCAACAATCTTGATGGAAATAATTTCCTGATCCCATACAAAATTTACAAGATCTTTGGCTTTACTTTTATAAAAGATCAGTCTCTTCTTGGTCTCCATCGGCATCCTCAACCTCATTTTCTTCATCTTCTTCAGGTGCGTCTGGATCCACCCCCTGCAGTAAGTAACATTTAGTTGCAAAATAGGATTTTCTCCAAGACACCAACCCCACCCCAAGTCAGTTTACCAAGTACATTTTGCCTGGTCAAAGACACTAGCTAGTTAGACAGTGCAGAAACTGAAAACGAAAAATGTTATACAGACCTTCATCTGTTTTTCCAAGCGCTCTAGCCCTTTTTTTGCAGCTTCATTCCGTGGGTTTATTCTGCAACCACAGTTTTAAATTGTGGGCATTAACAGCAATGCAATGCGATGCGTTGTTGGGAATCAACAATAAAAGCACGCAGACATTCAGGTAAGTAATCTCAGATTCTAGATTAAATAAATCTGAGTGTATCTTTAATGTTCTACCTTAATGCAGCCTGATAATGTGACAAAGCCTCTTGCAGCATATTAGTGGCTGCAAATACTTGAGCCAACTTGACATGAAGAGAGTCATCTGCCCAATCCTTGAGATATCGCTCAAGCAGAGATACAGCATCCCCATTTCGACCCTCAATGACATGAAGCTCAGCCAAAGCTAATGCTGCACCAAGGTAACCAGGTTCCAGCCTCAGTGCTGACTCATAGAACTTTTTTGCCTGTTGAATTTGACATTAGATAGCCTTCTTTAACCATAAATATAGAGACGGGCTCTCATGAGCTGATGAATGGTGATCCTTAACCAAAAGAAAAGGAAGTTAAAATGATCTGTTACAGCTTTACCTTCTCTCTTCCACCAGAGTTACTAGCGTGTACATCCCCTACTAATTTTAGTGCCTTTGCAGACTGAGGCATGGCCTTCATTGCCTCCCTAGCAGCATGCAGAGCCTCTTTAATTTTGGAGAATGCCAAATATGAATGAACCAAACCTGAAATTGTAATTGATTCAATTATTCCTGGATTGTTTTCCTTGTTACCGTTCCATTTGGTTTACATGTGTAAGCTAATCATAGATATACATGGAAATTATGCAGATGAATAATTGAAGTTCTGTTCTTGGTATTATTTTTTTTTTCTTACAGATTGTACAGTTGTACCTTGATATGAACGGAGATCGGCTCTTAATTCTTGAGCTCCCCTGAAAGCAGTTACGGCTTCTGGCCGCTTTAGTGACAAGAGCAAAGTACCCTGTTATCAGAGAAAAGATTATAATGTTCATTGAGATTTATACACCAGACATGTATCAACCCACAACAATCTCAAAGAAGACTTTGATCAAAACAATATCTGTTCTATCAGGCATAAAATATCTTTTACCTTCATAATGTAACCCGGTATGTGTCTCTCATCAATCCTGATGCTCTGGTTGCAAGAAGAAACAGTGGATTTGTGACATTACAAAGATGGAGAAAAGACTCATATTGTAACAAAAGCTAGCTAACCTTCTCAGCATAAGACAATGCTCCTATCTCATCCTTCTTTTCCCACAGGACAGACAAAGCCACAAAAATTTCTGGCCTTGTGGGATCAATGCTCAGCAAATCATGCACCAACTTGTTTAGCTTTGAAAAATTACCTTTGGTCTTTAGAAGCATCGCATACTCATCCATATAAGTTACAACATATGGATCAATTGATCGAACCTGCAAGTTCATGAACTTAGCATGTTTGTGCATGTGCAGACAATGAAAAGTTCCTCAATGTGGAAAACATAACTTCTAATACCTTCTCAAAATTCATTATGGCCTCATCATTCTTCCCAATTATGGCTTCAGCCTTAAGACATCAGGTTACGTGTTAGTAAAACATAAACAATTAATACATCTAGCCAGGTTGCACAGATTATAGTATAGCATTTCTTACCCTTGCGATTTCAAGTAATATGTGTATATTATTTGGAAAACGTTGCAAGAGTTCTCCAAAGAGCTCCAACCCACCTGCCAACAAAAGGGAAAGAGCCTAGGAGTGAGAACCGTAATGGATCAATGATCAATCAATAACCACTAAAGCTGACATGGCAAGCAACAGAAGAAAAAACATCTTGTAATTGGGAAATCCAAGAAAGGAAAGTAAATTACGAACTTGCTACAGTTGCTATATAAAATTTCTTTTGTATTCACCTAAAAATATTTGGGATTGTATTCACTAAGATAATCAATTAATAGCAGCTGATCAACATTTAACATACCCCCTTTATTTACTAATCTATTTGCTTTTATATCAGGTCAGGTTGCTAACAATAGAGGTCCCCATCTAAACCTAGTTGTGTTGGCAGCAGATATGCATGCATTAGCATATAAACATGCAGACATATCTTTGAAACATAATTATTTTACCTCTGTAATCATTTGAAGCAATACAGCACTGGGCCTCAACATAGCGCTGCATACAAATAACAAATTATAATATAGTAAGCTGGCATAAACAATGCAATGCAAACCAGCCATTAAAAAGGTAACTGATTAATAATATAAGCTATATACTGCCAAGAATGCCACTGGACAAGGTTGTTCATTTGTTCTTCAAGATTGGGTGATAGCAAACCATGCAGTATAGACAAGGAAATCATTCTGTGTTTTGACTTTGTGGTGATGGTTCAAAAAAAGCTCCAATAGCATGGAAGTACAAGCTTTTCTGCAAAGCACCAGAAAAGGCTTGTGCAGAGTTGGAGCTGCAGTGACTTTTTAGCCACCACAATGCCAAACTGGCTCAGCACTCACCCCAAGGTGATTACCGTGCACAAAATGACAATCCTTGTACAGTACATGTTTGATTTCATAAGGAAAAGAATGGTGTTTCCATGACACAAGGATGAACATCTAGTTGTTTTTTTTTCTCCCTTTTCCTTGAATGATGATTTTGATTGAAGACTGAAATTTAAAGCCATTCAAACAAACTTAACACTAGAGAAGCGTTTTGTTTAGGAAAAAAGTTTACTGTGGGAAATGAAGACAAATGCTGATAGTGAAGAACCATAGAGCTGTTAGCAGTTCACAACGGACCCAAATGTAATCTGTCTCATGCCATACTTACCTGAAGCCAGCGAGTAGAATCGGTATGATCAAGTGGAGCTCTCCCACTTCTATTTGATACCTGCAACCATAATAGAAGTGCCCCAAAGACATCAAGGTTGTGTTTACTTTCATAAAATAGTTTTTTAATCTCTATCTCTAGTTTTATTATATATTCTAAAGAGATTTTTCTGTGGAGAAATAAAGAAACATGTTTATTAGATACAATTTTTCCAAAATAGAAAACACGAACCTTGTTTGGCATAAATTGAAAATATTAAAAGGAATGACCATAAAACATTAGATAAACCAAACAAGGCCCTTGTTTTTATAGAGAAGAATTTGGAAAACAACATTTTGGTGAACTCCAATTTTCCAAAAAATTGGAGAATAAGAAAACACATGTTTCTAAGAAAACAATCTTTACTCAATTAGCAAACGTGTTTTCTTTAGCTTTCTATTTCTTGTAAAATTTTCCTGGAAGTTTTGAAGACTCTCAAAAGTAAACACAATCCAAACATTTCAAACCCCAAGGTAAGAAGAAAAGGAAGCCATGCAGATTCATTTAAAATCTTATTTTTCCATGACCTCGACAACACTGCAGAACATCAAATCATTCACTATGAATTGAGAGAAAATCTTATGGGCAGCAGAAACCAACTAACCTGCCACTACATGGTTTCATGCTTTTGAAAAATTGAATCCTAGATAAGCCAAATATTCTACTAAATAAGGGAGAACTATTTCCTCCACGGTATATAAACTGTGAATGTTTTGATAGGAACAACATGACAATTTATTTACAAGTCAAACAAGACAAAGTCTTTACTTAGATGACTTCTTGTGCCATGTAACCTTGCATAAATATGACAAAGTAAAACTTCACACCAGCTCAACAAAGCCTTACTGGACTTGCTAAAGCAAAAAAAGTCAGCATTCATGAAGATAAAAATGATTTTACAGGGATAGAAGTGAAACATGATTCCTCACATACTTGTGAAAGAGTGAACATCATCCATAACAAACCTGTGAGAAAAGTGAAATAACATCCTTGGCAGCAACTCCCAGTTCTGCCAAAGCTACGATAGCCTCGATGACAAAAGGGCAATGCCTGCCAAAAATGCACCCAAAAGAAAAATATAGATCAAATATAATAATCTCTATAGTATGAATAAAGGAAAAAAGAATTGCTAATTTGACACAAATAGGTGAACAAGCATGTACAACAGTTTGTAAGTCACTGAAAATGTAAGCGATAGTAATTAAAAGAGGTAAAAAACATATTGAACACTGAAAGAGAGGAGTGGTCCTAAGTACACAGGAATCCACAGAACCACAATATGTTAATTAAATAATCCTGAGGCAACAAGTTTCTCCAAAATTCAATCAAGTGAAACCATCATCAGAAGCACCATATTTGTTTCAAGACTCTCCAGATATGACATGACAGGGCTAACAGAAATCATACCACAAAATTTATAAGAAAAAGATTAGCAAATATATATATATATATATATATATATATATATATATATATATATATATATATATATTAAATTATCTGTCTACATTTGCTTATCAAGTGGGTGAATCTAAATTCACATAAGAAAGCAACTCGGTGGACGCAAACTATCTTAGCTAGTAAACTTCCCTGGTGTTGGACTCGGGACCAGGGATCAAATAGAGTATTTGGAATTTAACCAAAGGGGGAGGCTACCACTTGCATCCAGCCTATGTAACAAAAATTGCAAAGCAACTTGACACACCTTAAGCACTCTTTGTAACAAGTGATAGCAAGTCGAGTTTGTTTAGAACTTCTATAAAGCTTTGCCATCAATAAACTCATCTGCAAAGTTCTTGCTTTGCTAGGAATTCCTTCCATCTTCAAAACAAACAACCAAATTAACTGAAAGCAAGAAATTATTCATAAAAAAAAAAAAACTAAACAATAAAATACACTACATAAAAAGACCTCAACAATTGCAGCTCTAGTTTCATTCAATGTGGCGTGACATGATGCGATCTTGAACTTCACCTACCATTGAGACAAATAAAACTGTAAAAATTCAAAATACACCATACCATGGTTGCGTTTGATTATTGTTCTAGGATGGAAGGCATAGATACAAAAAACGTGTTTAGTTGAAGAGACAAAGACAAAGAGATGAAAAAAAATATGTCTTAGATATAGTTTTGGAGTAAGTTTTTGTAATTTCAAAACAAGATGTACTGAGAAACTTGTCCCTTTATCTCCACTGTCTCCATCCATCTTTTCTTTTCTAAGAACGCTATCAATCAATGTATGTGTATAAAAAAGATAAATCAATGTACCTCATTTTCATTAATGGCTGAAATGTTAAAGGAATTCGGAGAAGAAGACCTGTTCGATAACGAACTTCGAGAAGTTGTCGAACTCTGTTTCGGAATTATCTTGTAGTAATGCAATGCTTGCTTATACGTATGCTACAAAAAATTCATAAGAACAAAAAAAAATTAAAAACGCAAAATAACTAAATTCCAGATTCTTCAAATTAAAAAAAAAAAAAAACTCACAATCGCTCTGCGAAACTCTCTCTCGCGAAACAATGCATCTCCAAGGAGAATCTGAAAACAAAACGTAATCACATAAAAAATTTTATCAAAGTTTTAAAAATAAAAATAAAAATGAGAAAAACCTGATTTTCGGCTTTGAGCTGAGGGCTGGTTTCCAGACTAACTGTAGCTGATGAGACCAGAAAGCTACCCTGCAAAAGCGAATTATATTTTTATTTTTTATTCTATTTTTCAAAAAAAAAGGTGAAAATGTAGTATTAATTACGAGGATTTGAGCGGAATTGTAGAGTTCGTGGTCGAGAAGAGCTGTGATTTGATCCTTCGGCACATCCATTTTTGAACCCAAAACCAGACGGAGACTGAAGCTCTAATTTGTACGCAGTGCAATGCGAGTACTGTAGAGAAGAGAGTGTGCTTTTGAGGCTGAATTTTGGAAAGCCAAATGCGTCTCCTCTCGTGCTCTTCCTGGAAGGAAAACCCCAGCCCGCTCTGTTTAGACGACACGTCGTTTGTATCGTTTTTAAATTTGGATCCGACCCAATGAAATGGGTGTCGTTTACCCCGACTTGTCTAGGCTCAAGAAGAACCTTATTTTTATGTGACCCGACAGGGATAGGGGCAGGTTTTTTGATTGCCCGACTTCATTCCCTTCTCTTGACTAAGCAAGAAATGATTTTTTTGGGTTATTTGATGCGGATGTTGTTGGGTTGAATATATTTTTAAGAAAATATTAAATTAATATTTTTTAAAAGTAATTTATCTAAAAAATTTAAAATAAATATTATTTTAATATATTTTTTCAATTAAAATATATTTTTAAAAATTATTTACACCATATTATCAATGGACTTAACAGCTATGAATCCTATAAATACTGCAATGTTTCTAAAGTCACTTTCATAAATTTATTAATATCTCAACAAACATGCACCAGGATTAGAATAATTTTTGTGAAATTAAAAAATATATATTTAAATTGCAAAAATCATTTTTTAAAATGAGTTTTTATTTAACTCGATTTTTTTAATTCATCAATCATGTTTTTATTTGGATCGATCACTTGATCAGGTTTTGCAGCTATATCAAAAAGTATTCAATAATTTCAAACTGGATCATTGGGATAATTTAAAATTGTAATAGCGTGGTGGTTTAAAATATTTTTTACTTAAAAATATATCAAAATAATATTTCTTTTATTTTTAAAAAATTATTTTGGAGATTACAACATAAAAAAAAATCTAAAAAACCAGATCCGACCGGTTGCCTCCCCCTGACCAAAGTAGACGACAAGCCGTCTCTACAGAAACTAAAACTATAAAATAGAGGAGGGCAGGCCATCACTATCTAGGCATCACTACCGGAATGGAATCGTCGTCTTCGATTGCTTCGCGGAGGTCAAAGAGACAGAGTCAAGAGAAGTTCTTATCGAAAGTAATTTTGCCAGCAATACGGGGGCAGTCATGTCCAGTATGCTTAAAAGATTTTGGTGGCGAAGAAGATTACCGAAGAGTTGCGGTGATTAGGGTTTGCTTACACGCGTATTGTCTCGATTGCATCCGCAAGTGGAGCGATATCAAGCGGAAGTGTCCTCTCTGTAATTCGGAGTTCAATTCTTGGTTCTGTAGAATCAGTCTCTCCACTCGAAATTTCTCGACGGAGAAATTGCCGGTGGTCAGGGAGAGCAGAAGGATCACTCCGCTAGATATCTTGAGCTCTAGGCAACGGTGAGGTTTTGTTATGTCCTATTATATGATGATTAAGTTGATATTTATGTGATTTAATCGAGATTAAATTTATTTTGTCTTTTTTTATTGTAGAAATGTCAATTTTTTTGAATTTTTTATAAAACAATTACATGAAGATGCTTTGGATAAATTAAATTTATCTTCGTGTAGTATGGCTCGGCATGATGTAATCAGAGAAGTTTAATAAAAAAAAAAAAAAAACTTAAATTGATTTTGAAGATTTGAATCTAAAAAGAGCATGTCTTCTATGTTTGATTTTAGAGCTGGATTGAATGTTGCTAATCGGAGAAGTAGGCCATTACCATGCCAGCGAAGATTTGGACAGCCAATGCCAGGATCAGTGGGTTCTGATGTTATTGCTCAAAGAAAGCTTCAGTGGCGTGCTAGGTACCCTAATTGACCTAAGTTTTGTTAATTTGAGAGAGGATTATTGAATCCGAACTATGCTTTTCTTGGTTGATATGATGCTGATTCCTTTTTCTTTTTTCTTTTTTCTTTTTGCAGCATATATAATCAAAGATTGCATGCTGTTCCTATATCTTCGAGGAATTGCCTCAAGCAGGTATTCTCCTCAAAACCTTTATGAGGTTAAGTGGTTGTGTTCTGTTTTTTGAACAAGCACATTGGCAAAGTCATAGTTTTGTGATAGTTTACTTCACTGCATGCACTTGTTTGCCATCTTTTCCTACTATGGATTATGGTGGGTGCTTGCTACTTTTGCTTTCCCGAGTGACATGATGCATTGTTGTTTGTTTTGGAAAATTGATAGCATTAGGCTAACAGGCTTTGCTGAACTCATCTCCCTTCTAGAGGAAATATTATGAACCATTTCTTTGTTTGTGAGAAAATTGGTGCTCGTTTGTTGTTAAAATTGTATTTTTCTTGTAGTGGATTCCAGATTGTTGGTTCAAGGCTTTGTCATTGATTTGCTTGAGGATTTAGCGTGGAAGAGGGTCGAATTCTGTTTGATTTTATTGTTTCTTCCTGCTGATTCTATTGTCATGTTTTTAAACATTCAGATTATATCAAGAAATGGTTGCATGAAACAAAGGATACTGCACAGGATAGAACCATGGATTCAAAGGGAGCTACAGGCGATCCTTGAGGACCCAGATCCATCTGTCATCGTTCATCTTGCCTCCTCTCTTTTTATTGCAAGCCTTGAACGCAGGTCTGATGTTCAGTCAGATCAGCTTGGTGTTGAAGACCACTTTCTTGAACCACTGCAACGTTTTTTGCATGGTTGGACCAACACGTTTTGGCATGAACTAAGGTATACAATTCAAATACAATTGCATCATTTTCTGTATTTCAGCTTCTTCATTTTTAAGATAATGTAGAATTTACATTAACATTATAATGAGAAGAAAATGCTCTGTAGATGTTTTGCAGAAAGCTCGCTTACCATGGAAACTTATGACATGGTGGTTGAATATAAACGATCAGACTAAGTGTGGAACTGGGACTTGGGACTTTCATTTGTCTTTAGCATATCATTGCACCTCGAGGAGCACTTAATTTATGCTAGGAGCCTGACTGCCTGAGGCATCGAGACTGCTAATTGAAAGCCGTTTGTGGTTTTACATGTAATTCACCTGGATGATTTCTCAAACATTTAGATTTTGCTCAATTGCATGAATAATCATATAGGGAGCTCAGCTTGCTGCTGGAGAATGAGCCAAATTCTGTTGGGTTGCCCCTCCGGAATGGAGGGTGGAATGTGAGATGCAACATGGAGATGCAATGCTGAAGATCTTACCAGCGGTGAAAGTTAGAGCAGGGTTCTCTAGGAAAGGATAAGGATACAGAAATGACGTGCTGGTCCTGCCAAGTAATTACATTGAATTTGCAGTTTCTCAATGGTCTCCCATGGAATGGGCCGCTCTTCCTTGTATCAAGGCAGGCGGGGAGGGAACAGGTTGGACGAGCATTCCACCTGCTAGGTCTCTGCATGAATGCAAATCATTTATTGTATCTCCAGAGAAGAAAAGCCTTGTGAGAATACACCATTTGCTCTGGAAAGACTGATCATGTTGAATTATTGATAACATTTACGCATACATGCGTCTAGCTTTTTGGTACATTATTCACCGAAGAGAATCACATGAAATCAACTGTTCTTAACATTAACAAGAAGCTGGGATAAGGTGACGAAAGTAATTTGCAGGAATCCTGAAAGAGATAGCAAAGTTGTAGCCTCCATTGCCTTTGCCTCAACAAAAGAGAGGCATCTCTAAGGTCATAATATCTGGAAACAAAATAAACTGAAAGAACCCCGTGAATTGAAGCTCAGAATTTTTGCCTAAGGATTTATTCTCAGAAACTTGACAGTTCAACGAGATAGGCTTGGACACACATCTAACAACTCTTTCTGAATTCTGAATCCAGAAATCAGACCGGGCAAATGAACAATAATTCCAGTGCTTGCTTTTCACTATCAGAATGCATAACTGTTATACATGCTTGCTTTACACTATCTGAATGCACAGCTGTTGCATCTTTTTACATGAAATTCGCTCATATAGTTTACCTAACAGAGTGCGCGCAAAAAAAAAAAATCTGTGAATCCCAAAGAAAGAAACAGATTTCTGTTAGTGCATGAATGGCTGGCTTCTAGATAGCAAATGTCATTCCTCTTCTGGTTCTTCCTCTTCCTGGAGAAGATTCTCTCTATTATCATGGGCCCAAAAACCGCGGACGTCTATAAGCATGCTGGCTACAGTCCCACCTTGTTTGCAAGCTAGCAGATCAGCCAGTGTAATACTCAGTGGGTCAGCTGGCTTGACCATATCCCATATTTCATCCCTCACATCCTCAATACACAATTCATAGTTACCGCCTTCAATCCATTTCTGGTGTACATCTCTGTTTCAAAGGTGAATAAAATGTTCAAGAGGACGATGTTAGCCCACCAACAGCTGAAACTGTAAAATCAAAATAGCAATGACATCCCAAAGAAGGTTATTGCGATCTTTATATGCATTTCAGTCTCATATCTAGGTTCATGTCTCTGAACATTTGAGGCTTGCAGGATTGCTTAAGCACTACAAGCAGGAAACTACAGAGTTTTCTCTAGGAAGGTTGTATCGGGTAGCATCTCAGCTCTTAGGTGCTCCCCTTCTTTACTTCCATAAGTTAATTTCAAAATTGGTTGCTCGTGATGAAAGTTTTTGTTTCATAAACTCTTGGCAACCAAAGAAAATGAAGAAAAAAAAATTGAAACAATGCAGTGCAGGCTAATTTAAATGCTGAAAGAATGTTCACCTGAAAAGTGAGTGAATATCAGCAGTGGTAAGAAATCCCCGTCCTTGGAGATCAAGACAACGAAATAAATATGTTAACCCTTCAGGGGTGTCTTTGTTTTCTAATGCCAAAACAAAGTCGAGAAAACTTTCAAAGTCCATTTCCCGAGTATTCCCTCCACCAATTTTTCCACGGCGGACATGCTCATCAAACACTATCAAAGCATAACAAACAAAGAATGAAAACAGCAATCTCTGGAGAAATTACATTCCCAGGAAAAGAAATCAAAAAGTCATAGATTCTGATAAACTAATAAAAACTCCTACCTCTTTCAATAAAGATTTCTGTCAGCGTACCATCAGCATATTCTTGAAGTTCTTGCTTGCTCAGTGTTCCATTCATATCTTTATCAAGGGCAAGGAACATATCTACGGAGGAATGAACAGTAATTAGATATACAACTAAGTTGGACTGCTCCTGTGCCAAATTACAAAATTTCCTGAAGCCTAATTCTTCATGTCAACACATTGTAACTCAATCAATCATTCTACGTCACTAACAGCAAGCAATTTCAATTGATAAACCTTATACAAACAGATGAGCCTTGAAAGAGAGACTCTACACTCAATTCTTTACTTCCTCTGCCCTGGACTCTAACAGCTATTACCAACCATCTACCTTTATATTGCCATGTCTTTTTGTGATGATTGTCAAAAGCTTCTCGCATTACCATTTGATAATTAGATGACTACAAAACCTACATGCACATTGCTTTAAACTGCACTGATCTCTACTTGATGCTTAATCTCAGAGTTAACAAGGCTCATAAAAGAATGCATGCGGGGAACAATAGAAAAGGTAAGAGGTAAAGGGAAGAGTTAGGGCAGAGAGGAGAGACACGGGAAACTATCAAAAGTAGTTTGGAAACAAAAACAAAGGGACTGCAAAAAATTAAAAGCGCTCACCACATATTCGTTGTGCAGACATCAAAGAAAACCAATTTTCTGCTTGTTCAGTGTCAGTGACTTCCTCCTCACTTTCCTATTTATAGAAAAAAGTTAGAACCAAAAAGTGGATCCAAACCAAAATATATTAGGATTATTTACACAAATTAGTGTCTTATACATCTTAACTGGCCAAAGAGAACAGACAAGGCAGACTACAATGCATTTAAAAGCTAATTATTCATCACATAAAGAAAGCATGCAAGAAGTGGGTGCGGGTGCTCCCCTGTAACAAGCAATGACAACATTCAAGTCAATTGTGTTTCTACAAAAATCATCTCTAGGAAAACAAGTTCCATTTCCCAGTGTTCCACTGAACTCCGGAAGATGTAGCAAAATTTTTGTTTTCAGTATTGATGGTAAAGTAGTAGATGGAATTTGAAAGCAACAAATTCATGAATCTGACAGGGTATTGTTCCTTAGCTGTATGGGTTCTTATAAGATTGTATTCATTAGATGTGTCTTTTAGTTAGTTCCTAACTTATCTTATAGTAGAACTCATGTATATATACTACACATGATACATCAACAAGACCTACTGGGTTTTCCTCCATATTTCCGTTTTTTAACTTTCAGGATGTTAAGAAAGAATGTCCAAAATTGCTGCAACCTTTTCATTTATAGGCATAACCACAGGGTCATGGAAGAAGGAAAAGAGAAGGCACAAAACAAATTGAGAATCAAGGAAAGGATTTTAGTGTCAGAAAAGAAAAGCAAACAGGCGTAAAACTACTATCAATTGTTTATCCATGCAACTAGAAGTTCAAACATATAAATCCATAATCCACCTGGTGCAGTTCCATCAATTCCTGGAGACAGTTGCTAAGAAGCACCTTCTTTATGCAGGATTTCCCTGTAAAGAAAAACTAACTGTCAACTACTCTGAAATGCCAGTACAAAGGAAAGTCGAAATTCTTAAAAAAATAAAAAGAAAACCAGGCGAGAAGAGGTAACAATTAGGCCATTTAGATCTTAATTCACCGATCCCCTTCCATTCACAGTGACTAGAATTCCATACATCAAACTATCTTTTAAAGGACAGATCGGTATATGTGTCAGTTTCCATTTCAAGTCCCAAAAGCTTATGAAATTCACTCTTCAAACATTTAGCTAATAAATATTATCTTCAACCTTTCAAGATATTTGCAGACATTTATTATCAGCCTAGGTCATCAGCAAAATAAAAACATCTAATGTAGAATAACTAAAAAAATTGAAACCCCATCCTCACTAAAGTTTAATTTCAAGTATTTTTCTAGCTAGTTAAGGGGAGACCAAGAAGCACAGATACCAAAAAGTTGAGTCATACCCTGTATTCTAATAAAACATTTAAAGGGAGCGTACAGGTTATGGTAATGAGCAAACATATGTAATTACTGCAACAATCACATAACAAGAATGGTTGCATAAATGAACGAGAAATAAAATATCAGTGCCGAATAACTGGAAAAAGAAAAACACTGCTGTAATGAAAGAGGGTAGCCATGCAAACCTCGCCTATGAGGATCACAGAAGAAAAAGAATTTGTGAGCAGCTATGCGACAATACATTTGAATGAATGCAACAGGCATATCCCGTAGTTGCGCTAAATTAGGGATAAGACCTCGTATATAAGCCTCCATTTCCTGAAAGAGGACAAAGCAATCCTTGTTTTATACAGAAGATTGTAAGAGTGAATTGCCATAAATAAGCATTCATAAAGATCTAATAGTAGGAGGACCAGATAGCGAAATGTGAGTGTTAGAATAAATGCATAAAGCCATACATGAGGCTGAAGAAATCCATCAGAGTCCTCGTCAAGCTCACTCATATCAATTCTGGCCTGTGTAAGTGAAACCTGAACAACAATAAACAGTAATCAACACTCGCAAAGATTAACTTCAACAAATGCTCAAACAATAAATGTGTAAATTCCGATACTTCAGAATTGTGAATAAAAGCATGGGACCAAAAAGCTGTACTCACAGTGCGCATCACATACAGGTAAAAGGGCAAAATGGCAATTCTTCCAGATTCATCCTTTTCAAACTTCATGAAATTAGATGGGCTGAAAAAGCGCCGACATTTGGGGCCTATTTGCTCTGTACATACTGAGGCTATGTGACAAAAATCTTCATAATTCATCTACAACATGATAATCCCAAAGATAAATTAGGTTAAAGTGATAAAAATATTAGGCCATGGAACAAAACATTGTGGAATAAATCTAGTTTAACAAATGCATCTACCAAAAACAAATACCAAGACATCACGTGATAAGCAACGCTTAGCATAACTTCCCAATATCTGATAATGTTAAGCTAGGACATTCTTAAATGAAAACAAATGCAGATTTAGTAACTGAAATATAGAATTCTGCCAAATATATTAACAACATATAGTGTAATGCCGAAACAGATTGGCAAAGCATATCTTCCAAACCTTTTCTGCACCAGTGGCATCATCAATCACACAATTTTCTCTTAAGCAAACCCACATTGCATCCAGATCATCAGCATTTAGTAAAAGATCTGATTGTTTCTGCAATAATCAAATGGATAATGTTACCAACGAAGCCAGCAAGTATATCCCCAGCCAACCAAAAAGTAACAAGTTTAGCAAGCAGAAGTGGAAACACAGTACCTTCAAAAAACGATATTTTGCCAGCCTTTGAACCCTATGACTAATTGATCCTTCTTCAGGTTTCTAAGCAAAGAAAAAAATGAAAACAGATAAAAGAAAATCAGCAAATGATAAGGGAAAACACAAAAATACCATCACAATAAACAACTCAAAATCTAGCATTGAATCAACACAATTCCTCCATTCCATAAAATAAGCAAAACCCAGAATTTGTCCACAAACAAACGAACACACTGAAATCAAAGTTGTAAAGTACCATCCATGTATCCTAGTAAGAAAACAGTTTAACATCAAGCAAAAGAATTCCACCAACATGCCTTCTTGTAGAAACTTGGTATCGTACCACCTTCAGCACTCTTTTGCTGCTTCTCTTTGAAAATATCTAGCAATATTCTCTTCGTCTCGAGCTCTACATAATAAAACCCAATTTTAGATTCTAATTTTAGAAATGCCTAAAATATATCTGTACAAAAAAAAATAACTAATTATCCTTAATCTCTCTGCATCAAAGCAAAGCACTAATCATGCAAACACTGAGAACTCTAATACAAAATTAAGTTAACATTTCACATTGATTGTATATTTAGGGCTACAGCTTTAATTTTGCTACAATTCCAAAAACACACAATTAAAATCAAAATCAGCTAAGGCAAGGAGAAACGGACCCATGAGGGCTTCAGATCCGAGCCCGGCACCGGATCCGATGAACCGCCGGAGATTACGGACCCAAAGCATTGACGTAGCCGGCGGGATCTTCCTCTGCGCTGCCTCGTGGCTCTCGCCATCGCTGGATCCACTGTACATAGCCAAACTACAGTTATCAAGTTGTCTGAGTTGACTCGGGAGAGTTTGGAGTTCGTTTCCGCGAGTTAAAACCCTAGAATTACGTGCATTACCAATTCAGAAGGCAAAAACCGTAGCGCTCTCTCTCCCTTTGGTTTTTTGATTTATTAGTTTCTTCTGTTAGATTTTGAAAGTTACGGGAAAAGGGAGTTTTTCAATTTTCATTTTGGTATATCAATTTGACCGCCACCATTTGTGAATCTCAAAAGTTACCTGTAAGTTTTTGAAATGTCAATTAACTCCATAATTTACTCAAAATTTTAGTTGTTGAATAAATTGAGAATTTAGTCGAGCCTTTGTACTGGCTTTGAGAATGTGTTTCTTTTGAATAAAATATTTTATAAGAAAATTATTAAATGTTTTATAATTAATATTTAAATTTATTTTATTTGTTGAAAAATATTTTTATCTTATAAAATTTCATAAATTATTTTATAAACATTAATTCACACATTATCGTGTGTGTGTGTATTTTTTGCAACATTATTGTCATTCCATCATTGCTCAGGATTATTAGTTAAATTGACTTCAAAAATAGCAACAAATAAATTCATTTTTAAAATTTATTTGTAAGGTGATCAACCTTTATTTTTAACATTGGCTCGAGCAATATTTATCATTGAACTTTTTTGTGACTCTTTTTCCCTTCATGGAAAGTTATTTTCTTTTGATTTTTATTATGGAATTTTAACTCTTGTTTCATATCATTTACTTTGAGAGATAACTTATTGTTCTTTTTATCCTTAACATTAAAATAAGGTCTTCAAGTCTCATTTTCGTGCACTTTTACTTAGGATATTTCTTGAAATCTTTTCAAAATAATGATAATTTTTCAATGATTGCATCCATTTGAAATTATTCACCTTGAGACGTACCTTTTGCATGAATATCATGCAAAACAAGCTAAAACTCTTTAACTTAGCTTATCATTGTTCCTGAGTCGACCATTTTAAAATCTATTTTTTTTATTATGTTTTTCTTTATTTTAGCATCTTTGGCCTTATACTTTTTGTCTGAAGCTTCCCACAATGCTTAGCACTTTTAATTAAAGTATACACATCATATAATGTATTGCCAAATTCATTCCAGATGTAGTTCATACACATTAAATTATTGTGATTCAAAGCATCCATAATTGTCATGGTACTGGTATTAGATTCATCATCCAGCAATTTTGGCACTTCTCCAATTAAGAATTTTGCCAAGTTCAATGAAGTCACATAAAATAACATCTTTTGTTGTCATATCTTGAAGTTCAGTTCATTGAACTTTTTAGGTTTTTCATCATACACCATAGAAAGTGATGGTGGAATATTCATTGCTAAAGTAGTACTTATCGAATCAACATTAGTTAGGACAACTAAATCTTAAGTATAAGACATGATAAAATGTATAAAATAATGAACAAATATATTTATAAATAAATATTTTGGCTTCTCACATGCAAATTTAAAAAAAAAGGCTTGTAAAGAAATTAAATAAAAAAATTCATATATTGCAAGATTAGTTTAATCAGAGATTTAAATAAAATATGATATCCTTTTAATATGCACCATGCCAAAATATCAAGTTTAAACAAAATAAATAATTAGCAGGATAAATATAAACTGAACAAAAACAATTTTTTAGAAGTTTAGTTCTAGATGATATGCATTAAAACATATAATTGCATAAAAATAACAATTTTAGAAGATTAACTATAACTCTAACAAAAAAATATTTATCAACCTTCTAGAATTAAACTAAAAGTCATAAGTTATAAACTAAATGAAAGATTATAAATCAACACATTCAATTAAAAAAATATTCATACGTGAAAAAGAAAACTTAAAAGAAATATTTATTATACATTAAAGATGCTAAAATCTTATTTAAATGCTAATTTATGTTTTTTTCCCAAGATAAACAAACAAAATCTAACAAAGTCTTGAGATTATTGTATAAAGAAAAATTAATTAGACTAGTGAGCATGAATTATTTAGTTTGTCACACTAATAAAATTAATTGTCAAGAAATAAACTAGAGAACATACAAGTTAGATTATAAACTTGTAAAATTATATGTGTCATAACAATTATTCAATCAAATATATATATATATATATATATATATATATATATATGATAATAGACTCAAATATCTCTCAACAAAATGAACTTGAGCTTTAGATTTGAGAGGAAAATCAAACTTGCTAAAAACCAAGGTAATGAAGTGTGTGTAGAACATGGAAAAACATTGTAAAAAGAAAAATTATAATGGATTTTGAAAGCTAAACAGATAAAGAATAAATTCTCACTATTATCAATTTTGATTACCCACCATAAAACTAGAATTAAACTTAAATTGTTTAACCATAAATATGAGGTCTTTTATCTAAAAAAAACTGTTTAGGTTTGCAAAAAATGTTTATTGAAGAAATAGATCAGATTCTTTGTTCATGGGCTGGATCTTGACAAAGATTGGGCTGGTAGAAATAATCCTTAATAGACCAGATCCAAGCCCTAATTAAGTTGGCAAAAAATATTTTTTTTATGACTCAAAAACTATTTTACAATAAACTCAAACCTAGGCCTGAGCTAAGCCAGGCCACGCACGTGTGAGTTTAAGCCTTAAACTCACTTCATTTAGGTCCTCTAGATCTAAAAGTTTGGGTGTCATTTGAGCTCAATTTTAACTTTTCACTTACCCATTAGATAATCAACAAAAAAAAGTTTGTTTCTTTCATATATGAGATAAAAGTTTCTAGAGAGTCTTGGGTTTCTCCAAGATATGTCAATCTAGGGGTCTTTGAGATTAATTTCTTATTAACCAACAATTTGTTTAAGTTATGTTAATGTTCCATGTTAAATAACCAATATTGGAAATTAAATTCGAATAAAGTTTCAACACCAAAAGTTTATTGATTCCACTTTTAATTTGGTCTCATATGTGTCTATTAACCATGTTTTAAATAAATTTCCAACATATTAATACTTAATGCATAAAGACTATTGTTACCCATTTTAAGACCCTATATAAACATGCAAAGAAAAAAAAGAAAATACAAAATGATGGAAAAAATTTAAAGAAAATAAAAAATATATATATTAGTAAGGAGAACATGGAGAATGCCTAGAAAATTGTCAAAGACTGGTTGAGAAAAATCAAAATACACAAGATTAGAAAAATTAGCTACTCAATTTTGACTCATAAAGGCCCTATTGGTAATGAAAATTCAAATTAAAGAGGAAAATTCAAAATTGGATGTTTAAAGACTAAATTGGAATTCTTTAAGGTTTAATTGAATTTATTAAGGGCTTAATTGTAAGAAAAAATAATTTTTAAAGTCAATTTAGGCTTTAATTGGAATAAATTAAAGTTTAGGGGTCAAATTATAATTTTAAAGAGTTAATTTTGTAAAATCAGGGGCTTAATTGCATAAATGTTGAAGTTTGATAAGTAATTAAAGACTTGATTGAAGAAATTCAAAACCAAGAATCAAACTAAAAAAGGTGTGTGAATGCAGGTGTTGAAATTGATTAAATCAAGGGTCAAATCGAAGAAATTAGAAGTTTGTTAATCAATTGAGGGCCAAAATACACAATTTAATAAATAAGAACTAAAATTAAACAGGCAGTTAACTTTGAGGGTTTACATTCGAGTTTGGCAGAAGTGAAATTGCATGCAATTAAAAGTTGAAAGGCAAGGCAATTACGTATACAATTAAAAGCAATTGGAAGAACATAGACTAAATTAAAGATTGTCAAATCCCAAATTAAAAAACCCTAATTTTAGGGTTTAACTTAGATGACGTGTCGTTCAACCACTGTTTAGCTTCTTCTTCGGTAGTTTTGGTTGATCGAGTAGGCATATTTAGACGAATAAATGCGGCGTTTCTGACCACTTATGGGGCTATAACTACCACCATTCAATTAAGAAACACCCCTCTACGAAGATTTGTTATTTCTATCAAATGTTTACATCCCATTTTATTCAATGAACTCAATAACATTTTGTCCCCAATCAGCCATCACTGCATTTTCAAATTATAGGCTGATCGGGTTGGCATTTTTCAAACGAATAAATATGAAGCTACAGACCTCCAAATTGAGCAAGGATGGATCTAGACAAAAGGTATATTTTCCCTCTGCCAAGATTAGGTGGTCTTCGATGATGTTTACATTAGAGTTCCTTCGACGAAGCCTTGAAAGTGGGTGACTCAGTCATCAATGGCTGTGATACTTATTTTGCAAAACCACTAATATTTTTCATGTGTTCACATTTTAAGCATTCTCAATCTTATCAAAGTTTGGCCACATTTCTTTCAAGATCAAAAGGCCAGAAACAAAATCTTTAGTCTCTAAGTTTGGGAAAACCACCAAAATCTCTAAAAACCAAGTTTGTTGTAAAACCACCATTGTAAAATGAGCATAAGTACAAAGCTTACAACTATAAAACATACCCAAAACTCTCTCATTTTGATTAGAGGGCCAAGCTTTGATGAATCAGGATTAATCTTTGATTAAATCTATTGTTACCTATTTTGTACCCTATAAAAATCAAGAAAAAAAAAATCCAAAAATATAAGAGGATACACATGAAGAAAGTAGAAGGTGGAAACGTTGGAGGACCAGAATGTACAAAATTAGCAACCTAATTTTGATTGACAAAAGACTCATTTGGTGAAAATATTTTCATTTAGGATAAAGAAATATAAATTTGGATGAGTAAGGACTCGATGAGGATTTTGAAAGGCTTAATTAATTTTATTGAGGACTTAATTGCAAGAAAAATCAGTTTTTTAGAGTCAATTTGGGTGTTAATTAGAAGAAATTGAAGTTTGAGGACTAAAATTGGACTTTGGAAAATTTAATTGGTCAAATCAGGGGCTTAATTGTGAAAAAATTAAAGTTTGATAGCCAATTAGGGGTTTGATTGAAGAAATTAAAAACCAATGACCAAATTATAAAAACATTGAATGTTTTATGGTCAATTAAGAGTCCAAATGCATAAATCAGAAATCAAGGACCAAGATGAAAATGACGTTAAACTTTGGAACTGATGATTATGTTTGACATGGGTGAAATTAAATGAAATTAAGAGTTTGAGAGGCAATTACAGGTGCAATTAGAAGAATAAAGACTAAAATGAAATCCTTCAGATGACAAATTAAAAATTTCTAGGGGTTTAACCTAGACGACGCGTCGTTCACCCATTGTTTATCTCTTTCCTTGACAGTTTTGGATGATCGGGTTAACACCTTTCAAAAGCTCTTTGTGGAGTTTTAGACCTCCGAATGGCATGAGATTTTTTGCAAATGGAAGAAGAACATCACCTCTATAACCTTATTTTCTATAAAATTAGACGTTTACATCTCAATTCTACCATAAACATCTCCAACATCTTTTCCCTAATCACAATCACTACATTTTCATATTCTAAGCTGATCGAGTTGGCATTTTCAAGCAAATGAATGTGGAGTTACAAACCTCTAAATAGAGCAAAGATACATAAAAAAGAAAGGTGTGCATCTCCTCTACCAAGTTTAGGCAGTCTCTGATGATGTTTACATCAGAGATTCTCCAATAAAGTCTTGAAAGTGGTCAACTCAGTCAACCTTGACTGAGATACCCATTTGTGCAAAACCACCTAACCTTTTCATGTGTTCACACTTAAAAACTCCTGGAGGGTTCTTATCAAGAGCTATAAATCTTTCATCTAATATTAGAAAGTGAGAAATACATGTCTTTGTCTCCAAGAAAGAGAAAACCACCTAGGCAAAACCACCATCCCCAAAAACCATTAAAGGACAAAGGTTCCAGCTTTTAACATTTGTCTAGAGCTCTCTCATTTTGATCAAAGGATTGAGCTTTGGTCTATCATTGAGAGAATCCACCAAAATAAAACCTAGAAAAAACCTATAAATATCCTAAAAAAATATAAGGATATAATCTGTAAAAAAAAAACCCTAGTGTGAAGGTTTGAAGACCTAACATAGAAGGTCTAGCAAGCTTTGGAAAGAATAGAAAGGGAAAGGGAAAGAAGGAAGGAAAAGAGAAGGGAAATAGCAACCTAAAGCCAACAAACTTGCAAAAGGTATAACCATGTAAAAACTTAAATGTGGAGTTATCTGTCTTGCCCATCCATGCTTTTTCAATGTTTAATGTTGTTTTTGAATCTTTTTGGCATTATTCTATGTATTAGCATTTATGTAGATTGATGAATGAAAATATTATTTTGATTGATTAATCCTATTTTGAAGTTGTTATAGATGTTCCTAGGATGTTTAAAAGGTGTTTGTGTGTTTGGTTTTGACTAAAAAATAGTAGTTTTGGAATCTGTCCAAGGTAGCAGTAGGTGTTCGATGGTTTTTTGCTAAGTTCCTAATTCATGTTCTTGATTCCTGAGTTTAGTTTAGGTCTCAAGTGTTTAAAGAGTTAGTTTTGGATTGAGTTTTGATGTTTTGTTGGCTAATAATAAGGCTGCACTTTTGGAAGTTGAAATCTTATACATGTTCTTGATGATTCGAGGTTATTTGTTAGTGTTTTTTATTTAAACTTGTTTGTTTATGATAATGTGGTTTGTTGGGGCTAAGAGAGCCTAGTCTAGAGGTCTAAAGTGTATTTTCTAGGCTTGACAGTATATGTCGGGTTTTCTGGGCAACTTAGGTTCATGTTCTTCACGTTCATCCGAAGAACATTGTCTTGAGTGCTAGTTTTAAGTTTCAGTTTGATTTGAATTTTGTTTCTACAAATTCATATATCATCATTAGTAAATAATCTAGGGTTTTCATGCATCAATAAAATGATTTTATGGGTTTTAATATAGTTTTGGTTTTGAACTAAAACCTATTTTGATAAAAAAAAAATCATGATGTTTGAGTAATAATCGAAGTAATGGATGTTTGATTTTTAATTTATGCTTGATTACGAATAAAACCTTGCTTTTTATTACCCAGAATGTAGTCTGATTTGATGTTTACGTTGTTAGGTTTGAGTTTGAATGTTCTTCATTTTTCTTGATGTTTGATCTGTTTTCGTTAGAAAATTTTATATTTTTTTGTGTTTTTTTAGTTTTGATTTAAATCTCTATTCTGGTTTAGTTTTGGGTTAAACCTTGTGTTTTGGTTTGGTTCATGATTGAACCAAGGTGTTTCGGGTCACCTGGTCGAGTTAAAACCGGGTCAAATACTTAAAGCTTTGTTTGGTTTGCCATTGTTTGATAAAAGAAATTTTAGCTTGAGGGCGTATTTGACAAACACATCTTTAGGCATGTTTTGACAGTTTTGTTTTGAAGTTTTGCCAAATATAACCCTAAAATAATAATAATTTATGTTTGTTGCATACGACCCAATCCTTGTATAAATTGCATATATATATATAATTAGCATGGTTTTAGAAAAATACATGTGTTGATTTTCCTTTGGATCTTTTGGAATTTATACCAAGTTTGTAAAATTCCCTAAGGATTTGGCCAATATCTCAATAACTCTAAAATTTTAATTCATGAAAATTAATAGTCAACATCAATGTAAACACCCATCACTGCCAAAAAAAATAGAGAGAGAAATAAAGCTGAAACAACTAACCCGGTTGATGGCCTAAGCCTGAGGCCAAATCAACCTCTAATCTGCACTTGCTCTGCTATAATGAAAATTCATCAAGCAAGTTGATTTGGCTGATTGATGGCCTAAGCCTGAGGCCAAATCAACCTCTAATCTGCACTTGCTCAGCTATAATAAAAATTCATCAAGCAGGTTGATTAGGCTTATAGCTTAGGTCATCAACTAGGTTGGTTGTTCCGAGTAATACACACACGCACTTGTGACTTTTTTTAATAAATTAATTTATACTAACACCAAGTGTTTATGATAATTGGGTTCCACCCATTGTGTTTTTTTTTTAATATACATTACTTTGGGTAAATTATACTTCTTGACAATTTACCATTGTATGAAAAAAGAAAAAGAAAAGAAAAGAAAAGGTTTTCTATAATTAGCCTTGTTTGCTTGTTGAAAAGTATTTTTTTTAAAAAAAAAAATGGTTCCCATGAAAAGTAGATTCCTAGAAAGTAGATTATTTTTTATTTTTGACAGTGTCATGAATAATAAGTTAAAAAATACTTTCCAGTGTTTGGTCATACCATTCCAAATTTGACAGATAAAAAAGATGAAGGAGGGTGATATTGAAAAAAAAACTAAATTTCATAAATAATTTAAAATAAAACGAATAGCAATAAGAAAATAGAAACTAAACTTGATAGATAAAAAAGTTGAAGGAGGATAAAATTGAAAAACAAAATCAAATTTCATAAATTATTTCAAATAAAACAAATAACAATCAAAATAATACGGACCAATATGATAAATAAAAAAGTTAAAGGAGGATGAAATTAAAAAAAATAAAATCCAATTTCATAAATTATTTTAAATAAAATAAATAATAGTAAAAAAAAATGAGATGGTGTTTAGTAATTTCACCTTGTTTTTTTTTATATAAAAAAAAGGTTTTGGAAAATGTTTTCCATATAAAACAAAAGAAAAACACATTCTTTTCTTGAAAGTTAATTTTTTCTTTGACCGAAAAACGTTATCTCCTTTATCAACTTTTTTTAAGGTTACCAAACATTGAAAATATGGAAAATGGTTTCGAGAAAAGTGTAATTCTAGAAACAAATGGATACAATTCAAAGTAAAGAATCCATTTTGACTAAATATACAAAGTCGCGGGATCATGCATGGATTTTGAAAAAAAAATGAAAAAGAAAAATATTGTAAACAAAGTAAAAGACTGTTTTGATATTTAGTAAGCAGTTAAGTACAGAAAAAGCTTTCATATCTGTAATCCATTATTAAAATTATGAGGTGACTAGTAAAATCATATGATTTTACAAGCCAATATGTTCTTATAATGAAAATCGTTTTAAAAACTCAAGAACTGATAAAATCAAACTAAAGTCTAAAAATTTAGAAAAATCAAGTAAAATTGAGTAAACTCGTGATTTTACATATGTCTTTACATTTTAAAAGGAAGATGATCAAAAATATAAAAAGTACTATAAACTTAAATTTGACAAGTCCACCCTCACTTCACTTCACTCTCTCCCTCTCTCTCACATATTTATTTCTTTTTCTAATAAATTGCATTCAGTATCTCTCAATCTCCCAAGGTCTAACTACACATAACCTCTAAAGATTTCTTTCTTTCTTCTCCTTTTTTTCTAGAATTCTTTTTCTTAAATTCTTGTTTGGTTTGCAGATCTTCCTCTACCTTGCCTTTGAAAGATTTCAATTTCCAAAAAAAAATAATAATCATTTTCACCACCATTATCTCTCTTCTATTAGCATAATGTACACAGTTGTTTTTTAGTTTTTCTTATTCCCATTCTATGTGAGTTTCTTGATGCTGAGAATTATTGATATGCTATTATGTGTAGCTGTGAAGGTAATTTAAAAGCAGCTTCATATTCATTTTTTGTTATTAAGTCACAACTTTTCTTTTTGGTTCATTTCTTTTAATTTTCAATCTTTTTATATTTGTTTGTTAGAAATTTAAAATAAATGCTAGTTTTATCTTCTTCTTCTTCTTCTTCTTCTTCTTTTTTTTTTATCACTAAAGGAGAGTCTTAACCATTAGATTTGTGGGACCTATTAGTAGGACTTGCGATGAGATATTTCATATTGAATTTTTCTATATTTTTTTTGTCGAAAAGAATTTTTTTTTATTACTAATAAGAATTTATTTAGTGACATTAAATATTATGGAGTTTAAAGTTTTTTTAATGTGTTTAGAAAATACTTTTAAACTTAGTATTGATGAATATTCCTTGTTTTTTTTTAGTGAAGTAAGGGTGGACTTCAAACCTAAGTTAATGAAGAAGAAGATAATAAGACTAATTTTAGTTTATATGACACATTGTTATATTGTTTGTTTTAGGTTTATTAATTGTTATATAATAAAAAATTATAGATATGAATAATTTTATTGTATTTTTTAATTACTTAAATTATATATAAAATTTTATTTGAAACATATATTTTAAGATATTTATAATATACATAAAAAAAATTTCTTCATAATTTTATAATTTTACAATTTATTTTTATAATACAAGTTACATATTTTTAGTATGGTATCAAAAATATTTTTTTACAGTCTTGTCCGAGTTGAGAATAATTAGAAGGCTTAACATTTGGTTTAGCCAATTCTTTTCTATTTATATGTGTAGGGCAATATACAATAGTTGAGGTAGAGATTACAACACTAGAGTAGTGCCTATAATATTTTTTATATATAGTTTACATTCTATAATATGCCCCCTCAAGCTGAGGATGAAGGATCGACCCGAAACTTGAAACGAAAAGCAGCAAACAAAGCAGTAGGAAGTGGCTTAGTAAAAGACATATGCAAGTTGATTTGAGAGAAAATAAAATGAATTTGAATCTCCTTCTTCACAACTCTATCTCGGACAAAATGATAATCAAGCTCAATATATTTTGTGCAAGCATGAAAAACAAGATTCACAGATAAATAAGTGTCACTAAGATTATCACACCAAATGATAGGAGCAGAAACAGATGGAATATGAAGATATGTTAATAAATACTAAAGCCAGATAACCTCAGCAGTGCCATCTGCTAAGGTTTTGTACTTAGCTTCAGTAGAGGAGCGAGTAATTGCACGTTGCTTACCTGATTTCATGAAATCGGCGTCTAATCAAAAAACACAAGAAAACCACCCGTAGATTTTCGATCATCAATACTACCTGCCCAATCTGTATTTATAAAGCCATGTGATGCAAAGGAAGAACTATGAGTAATATGTAGGTCATGTGTTGTCGTACCCTTAAGATAACGCAAAATATGTTTAACGACAACCCAATGAGAATTTGTAGGAGCATGCATAAACTGACAGACTTTGTTAACAGTAAAACAAATATTTGGTTTCATAAAAGTGAGATATTGAAGAGCACCCATAATTTGATGAAAACGTGTAGCATCAGAAAACAAAGGATTTGGCAGTATGATAGCTTTAGAGGTAAAGATAGGAGTATCAACAGGTTTGCAAGATATCATACCAGCCCGAGTGAGGATGTCAAGTGTATATTTATGTTGTCATAGCATAAGACCCATACCAGTAGACTGAATCTCAACACCTAAAAAATAATGAACAGTACCCAAGTCGCAAAGCTTAAATTCTGAGCTCAGCAACTGTATGAAGCGTTTAAGCATAAGAGAGTTGTTACCCGTAAGCAAAATATTATCAACATAGACCAGGAGATAACAAATATCAGTACCAACAGAGAAGATAAATAATGAGGTATCAACCTTGGAGGTGCGAAAACCAATTGATAGCAGAAAGTCATTCAGACAAGTGTACCAAACCCACAAAGCCTGTTTTAAACCATATAAAGACTTATGCAATCTACACACATGAGAGGGGAGAGTAGAATTAACAAAATCTAGAGGTTATTTCATGTAGACCTCTTCATCAAGAACTCTATTGAGAAATGCATTATGGATATCAAGCTGATGAATTTTCCAATTACACGAAACCACAATGAAGAAGATTAATCTGACAGTCCCCTGCTTGATAACATGACTAAAGGTTTCAGAGTAATCAATATCTTCTTACTGAGTGAAACATCTAGCAACTAGGCACGTCTTATACCTTTCAATGCTGCCATCAACTTTGCGTTTAATTCAGTACACCCACCGACTACCAATAACATTCATTAAAGGATGAAAAGGCACCAAGCTCCAAGTTTTGTTAGCGCAAAAGGCCTGAATTTCCTCGCGCATAGAACTATGCCAAGCCTTATACCTGTTAATATCAGTAAAAGCAATTGGTTCATGAGTAGGAGGAGATGCTACCCGATTGATGGGAGCAGCAGTGGCGGTGGTAGTTATTGTTGGCAGTGTTGTCTTTGGCTGCCTAGGATGGAGGATCATATGACGTTGCCAAATTACTGGCCGAGGAGGAGAAGAGCCGTACTGTAAGTTGCTGAAGAGGATACGAGGAGAGATCTACACAAAGTTGCAGACCAGCTAGAGAGTCTGTGGAGGGGCTGGTCGACACAGCAGACCCCGGCGAACCTGCTGCAAAATTGGTCTGTTCTACAACAGCAGACCTGGAAGCATGAACATCTGGTGATGGAGAACCTATTCTTGCATAATGATCATTGAAAAAACAAGCAGATGGTGACAGTATGGCAAGGCTAAGTGGTAATGGAGTGGTTGCAAAATCTATGGGCAAGCGATGGGTTTGTTGGGTTGCGGCAGATGACAGGACAAGGGTGCTGGTTTGGCAAGGTTGTGGAGTAGTAGGATGAAAATTTTAGGGAGGATTCAAGGTTGGGAGGTGTGTATGTTGTGTGGAGGGTATTGGTGTATATGTTATTTGTTCAGAATTCACAAAAAGAAAGACATCTTCATGAAAACGAATATGACGGGAGCATAAATACGTTGAGATGCTAAATCAAGACAGCGATAACCAAGATGACATGAACTATACCCTAAGAACACACATGGAGAGGAATGGAAATCCAATTTGTGAGCATGATATGGACGCAAAAAGGAGAAACAAAGACACCCAAAAGTTTGTAGAAAATTATATTCAGGAGTACGACGAAACAGACACTCAATAGTGATTTATTTTGGAGAACAAGAATAGGCATGCGATTAATAAGATATACCGATGATTCAAAGGAATAGTTCCAAAACCATAATGGTGCACTACATTGGCCTAAAAAAGTGAGGTCGGTTTTGATAATGTATCGATGACGAAGCTCAACGGTTCCATTTTGTTCATGAGTATGAGGACATATTAACCGGTGATGAATACCAATAGTCTGAAAAAACTAATTTAACTTACGATATTCACCACCCCAATTAGTTTGAACATATTTAATCTAACGTGAAAACTAACGCTTAACAAGTGTTTAAAAACAATGAAAAATAAAAAACACATCAGATTTGGCAACAAGAGGGTAATACCATATATGTTTGGTATGCGCATCAATAAATATAATAAAGTAACAAAAACCATTAGAAGAAAACATAGGGGCAGGACCCTAAACATCACCAAATATTAAATCAAGTAGGGCAATAGTTTTATGACCTATAGGTCGCAACAACAGACGCGATGACTTGCCTAATAGACAAGCTTGACACCAAGAAAGAGAACGCATAGAAATACATACTATTTTATTGTTGGAAACTAACAAATTTAAAATGCAAAGGGTAGGATGACCTAAACGACGATGCCATAGATCAACAGTCATAAAGAGGTAATGAGACCAAACAGCTTGAGGAATTGACGTGGCAGAAGACTCGGATAGGACATAAAGACCATCATTACTCTGACCGAAAAGGAGAACTTTCTTGGTGATGAGATCCTTGACATAAAACACATAAGCATGAAATTCAAAATAAACATGGTTATCACGACATAATTTTTGAATATATAACAATGGTTTGGTAATATGAGGCATATGGAGAACGTTAGATAATGTAAAAATATGTTTTGAGGAATGTAATGTGGTATGTCCAATGTCAAGGCTCTTACTATCACTAACATGCAAATGATCATTACCAAGATAAGTTGCAGAATCGGTCAGAGTTGTAAGATCAAGCGTGATGTGATGATTTGCACCGGTGTCAGGGAACTATGTTGCAGTAAAAACATTCCCAATAGCAAGATGAGGAGAGAGTTGTTGGGTACTGCTGCGAAACTGGGGACAATGAGGAGTTGTGTGGTTGAAGTTTGACCACAATTGGCACCCAACATTCTACTGTCCAGACCACTGTCTAGCCCCTGTGTTGCACATATTCTGCTGCCAATTGTTTGGCCTCAAGTCTGCAGTAGATTAGAACCTGTTTTGGTGATTGTAACAGTTACTGTTGGGGCGCCAATTGCCACAAGAACTCCCCCTGTTATGACTAAAATTTGAGTTATGATGAGACATAGCAAGATGAACAGAGGGTTGTGGTGTTGGCAGCAGCAGTGGTGAAAACAACAAAGAGGAATTTGCGCCCATGGAATGAAGGGAGTTTTTGTGCAAAAATTCATGGGTAAGAAGATGGTTGTGAAGGTTCGCATACGATAATGGTTCTGTCTTGGTTATAAGACTCGTTACCAAGTCTTTGAACTCACTACGAAGGCCACAAAACATATATAGATTAAAATCTTCAAGAGACATGGGCCGACCAACAACAACTAATTCGTCAAATAACGATTTTGCTAGCTGCATGTATATACTAACCAATGAGTCACCTTGTTGAAGATCTTAAAAGGAACCATGAAGTTGCATGATGCGAGAATTAGACGAAGACGCAAAAGCTTTCTCAAGAGTGCGCCAAATGCATTGCGAGGTATGACAATCTACCACAAGATGCAACACATCCACGGAGAAAGAGGAGAGTAATGCACTCAAAATAAGTTGATCTTGTTGCTTCCAACAAAAAAAAGAAGGGTTGATTGTCGAAGAAGAACTAGCAGAACCATCAGAAACATGAGATGGGGGACACGACACTAAGCCGTCAACGAAGTGAAAAACATCTTAACCAAGAAGATAGGGCTTCATCTGCATTCACTAATAGAGATAATTTGTGTTTGTAAGTTTCAACGAAACAACTTGGTGGGTGTTGGATAGAGCGACGATATCTGGAGTTTGTGTTCCCATAATGTGTAGAGAAACGACAGAAACATGCGAGGAGTCATTGACGTGTTCTGCAAGCGAAGGTTACTGCTGCTATGGAAGAACACCATCGACAACAGCTTATAGATGGCTGATTAGCTGGGCTGCACCACTAGTGTTGAGGGAAAAGTCAGCGGCAACAACAGTAGAATCCATTTAGAAGAGGAAGAGAAAAAACCAGTTATAAAGAAGAAGAGGGAGAGAAGAGTTCTGATGACAGAAGACTTTGATGCCAAGTTAAGAATAATTAAAAGGCTTAACTTTTGATTTAGCCAATCCTTTTCTATATATATATATATATATATATATATATATATATAAAACAATACATAATAATTAAAATAGAAATTATAACACTATAGTAATGCTTATAATATCTATTATATATTATACATTCCATAATAGTCCACAATAACTACCTTCTCCTTTTCTCTCCAAGCAATTTCCCGCCCTAAAATCCAAAACCCTAACGCTAACAAAGCCTCACCGTAAAAACCTAACACCAATCGCAACCGCAAATTCAAACCTCAAAAGGCCAAATTCAAGTCCCCGCCGCGAACAATCACTTCCGCCGCCGGCGAAGACGCTGGCTCGCCTCCATCCTCTAGAACACTGCACCGTTCCGTATTTTAATTTCGAATCTGAAGCACCAAAAGAAGTAAAGCTCTCCGACTCTAATGCAGTCAAACTCGACGATGGACGGGAAACGCAGCGTTTCAGGACTCACGATGGGCTGAATGGTGATTTACGTGTCGATTCCAGGCGATTTGAAGTGTTTGAAATTAATGCAGATTTTGAAGAAGGAAAAGACGACGATTATGAGTATGAGAGCGAGGAGGAGGAAGAAGAAGAAACTGTGAATGATTGTAATAGCGATGGCTTTTATGAAGGAGTTTGCTGACGGGGAAATGTGAATTTGTTAGATTTTGAGGGTGAAGAAGAAGTCGGGAAGGAGGAGAGATTGTTGGCTGTGACGCGGTTTTTTGTCAGGGCGAAAATTTATGTCAAAGCGGGAGACGGTGGGAATGGAGTGTTGGCTTTTCGGCGCGAGAAATTTGTGCCAATGGGGACCGTCTGGAGGGGGTGGATGTAGAGGATGGAATGCTTCTGTAGAAGTTGGTGGTTCAATGAATTCTTCGTTTCCATTTAGGAATATAGTGTATTATAGGACGGGGAGAGGGGTCCATGGGCAAGGGATGAGCATGGATGGAGCGAAAGGAGAGGATGTTGTGGTGAAAGTGCCGGCGAGGATGGTTGCTAGGGAGTCTGGGAACGAGGAGGTTTTGTTGTGGTCATGCCTGGTGGGAGAGGGAATGCTGCGTTGAAGTGTGGGAGTGATAAGGAACCTAAGATTGCGGAGAATGGTGAAGAGGGTTTAGAAATAGTTAGTGTATTTTTAATCGTGATTTGTGTTTCACTGTTAGTTGTTAGGGCTACTTTCTATAGGTTGCCTTTTGGATTGTGTGTGTATTATAAATTGTTTGATTTTAAGTGTTTGAATTGGCTTGTTGGCATAGTGTTTATGTATTGATACTTTTCGTAGTACTGTGATTTAATTTGATTGATCTTGCTTTGCTTTGATTAAAGCCATGATCATGAGAATGGTGACAAGTCAGTATAATATACATTTTGAACTCTGATTGGTTTGCTGTGATTAAAGTGATTGATCTTTCTGCTAACGTTCTGCATTTTTAATGTGCTGGAGTTGGTTTATCTAGTGTTGCATGACTAAGAATGCTATGTTTGGTTATATTGTCGAGGTTAATACAATAAAGTTATTAAATTTCAATTGTTTGTTAGGCTTGAGGGATATAGCTATATATTCTGGAAGAGTTTATTTTGATATGTGCTCATAAGAAATAATGGCGTGCATGAACAGGTGGTCGGAGCCGGAGCCAAAGCTGGTCGCAGATGTTGGAATAGTGGGTGCCCCAAATGCTGGGAAGAGCACACTTTCGAGTTTCACAAAGTGCTGCTCAGCCGGCATTTGCAAATTATCCTTTTACTACTTTACTTCCTAACCTGGGTGTAGTTTCATTTGATTATGATTCTACAATGGTATAAGCAGACCTTCCAGGTTTACTTGAAGAAGCGCATCGGGGTTTTGGTCTAGGTCAGAGTTTCTACTACACACTGAAAGGTGTTCTGCTCTGGTACGGGCTTTCTATCATGAGCTACAGCTAATTTAATTATCAGATCTGTGGTTACGACACTAAGTTTTGTAGTTTGAGCTTGTCATGCCGTCCTGCCTTGCCTCTGTAAGATTCTCCATCCTTGAGTTCTTTTGGGTCACTGCAAATCACGTGATGTGCATGATATTTTTCTGGCAATTGGATCAGTGACTTAGTGCATAGTCTAATTTGATAAGAAGATAAAAAGCTGAGTAATGTTGATCAAACAACAGTGAACTTAGACAGAGCTCATGAATGATAATTTGAATTAATGTAACAATGTGATCCATATCTACCATCTCTTCACCCATGGTTCTCTTATTTTCTTTCTTTTCTTGTCTTTTTCATTAAGGACATTTGGATGGGCTTCATACTTGCCTTTTGGATGGGCATCATCCTCTCCTATTATTTGTTTGATATTTCTACTGATAGAGTCTATATTGTTTTGGATTCCTAGGTACATGTTGCTGATAGCTCTTCACAGCAGCCAGAATTTGAGTTTATTCTGTTTGTCTTGAGCTGGAAATGTTGAGTCCTGAGCTTCCTGAGAAGTGGGAGTAATCCTTCTGTTCTTAATACCAAGAGTATAGTGACTGAGTTTCTTAGTATCATGACCATAATGATAGAATACCTACATGGAGCAAAGTGACCACAATTTATTGCTCTTCTGCTTATTGACAGAAAAAGGGGACTTCTTCAGAGAAATAGTAAAGCTTTTCCTTGAATATTTGCAAGTAAGCCACTAGCATAAAACCAACCCGCTGTCCTGTTCTTGTTTATACAACTGTCAATGCATTGTGTACAACTTTCTTATACCAATGGCATTGTTGCTTTTATTTGGTGCTAACTAGCTGCTATAGCGTAATTTCTGAAATTACTTTGGGTTACACACTTTTGCAATCCTTTGTTACTTTTTTCTATTTGTTGGAGCTCTAAGGAGTTGAAGAATTGCATTGCAGGCTCTGAAGTAGCTTCACGTGCAATTTTTCCACAGTGGGCAGATCGTGGTTGCGTTCTATTTCATCCGACTGATGGCATGCAGGTTGCTACAGATGTTCAGCAGTTGCCACATAGAATAACCATGTAAAGCAAACATATGCCATCTGGGAAGATGTGATACTGGTTACCACTAGCAAAGGCAAATGAAAGTGGAGTTCAAAGCTCTTTTGGCCCAATCCTGTTGTGTCTGATAATGAGATTACTTGAGATAGAGAACGTAAATCATAGATTCAGCACAAAATGCTAGAGGTCAGTATCTAGTTATCTATCCTTCTATTATTTGCAGGGGTGATGTTTAATAGATCTCGCTCAAATTGAAATAATGCTTGTGTAACCTCCTTTGACTGAATTTGTCGAATAATTTTCTCAGACCGATTTTCTTTCCATTTCCTGCCACTTCTCATCAGTTACAAAATTGCAAGTGGTAGATGTGACAAACAGATGGATATGCTATCTTTATGTCGACCTCTTCTTGAATTTATGTGGGAGTTACCCCTCTGATGATCATTGGAAAGAGCTAGCAGGACAAGAATTCAGGTATGTAACAATTTGCTTCCGTGGTGGATCCTCCTTTCTGCTTTCTTGCCCCTGGAGGACTTTGGTGCTGCAATCCAACCGGTACAGCCCTTCACACTAGGATGACAATGTATATCCATTGATCTGGAGGATTTGTACTATTCATACCAGAAACTGAACCTGAAATTACTATCAAATTCCTGACTTGAACTCGGACGGGTATGGATTTTCGATATATGAGCTTGAACCTGATCGGTTGGGCATCCATAACCCGAACCTGAATGTTAAAACTTAGAACTATTTAGTATATAATTAGCTTAGTATATATATAATCTTTTCAAAATTTGAGATTATTTCTTTATTTCAGGTCGGGTTCGGGTAATATTCATTCTGAACTTGAAACCTAACTTCTTTTTACCTTTGAGTTTTATCCAAATATGATCAATTCTAAAAAATTCCGACGTCTGGTTTTCAGGTTAGAGTGAAATTGCTGTCGCTATATACTGCTCGAAACGAACTGATTGGTTAAGGAATTACATGAGAAGATCTCGTTATGGGAATTCATTTTCTTGGATCCAATCGATTTGGATTTGGATAACTCTAATATATCAGGATTTCCAGGCACTGGATGGGTAATCCACCCCTTGTCAGTTGGATCAAATAGTTTGGGGGTAAATTTGTTCTTTTCCAAATAGTTTCTAAAAAAATGTTTTCCAATTTTTTTGTGAATCAATAAAATAATTCACCATATATGAAGATATAAACAACTTACGATGGTGATCATCTACATATAATGAAATATTCTACTTCAAAATTATTTTTTAAGAAGTTTTCACAGTCGGATAATTATTAAAATGTCTGGTTGATTAGGTTAACATAATGTTTTATTAATTCTAGAAAGAAAATTTCGTTATAAATTGAATATATATATAGATGCATAATTATAGACAAAAAAGATACAGTGGTATAGCTTTTGCAGTGTATATTATAGTGGTCATTATATAAAAAGTTAATAACTTATAATTTTTTAATAAGATCCCATATGATTTTAACAAAAAAAATAAAAAACAATTTCATTGCAACTTCAACGTGCATAGCTTTAAAACCAAGATTGACTTGATAAGTCGGCATGCTGACTCAGAAGTTGGCTATCTAAGACCTAAATTAATTAAATAAATAAAAATTAATTAGAATTGATTTGTTAAAAACTTGGATTGACTCACGAACGATCTAGTCCACTTAAGTAAAACTTAATAAAAAACTTGTTTACTTTATATTATTTTGATATTTTTTTAAAAATTGAATTAATCTTCTTAGTCAATGATCCAAGTCATGATCATGTTTCCAAACTATGGTAATCATCCAAGGCAGGATATGTTTCCAAACTATGGTTAGATGTGAATAATTTTTGTTATAAAGAATTTGTTTAGCCCCTTTCGTTTTCTATATCACAAAGTTTTATCTCTTTAATTTTGAACATATTTCTCCTGTTTATAATATCTATCATGCCACTCATTAAAAAAAAAACTTATTTTATATCACTGACTATAGTTTTTGAAATAAAAAAACCCTTCATATCCTTTTTTTTATACTAATATTTCAAAAAATAAATCATAATTTGTTGTAACGTAGAACTCACACTCCATTTGATTATAAATCATTTGTCATTTTTATGTAGATTAACACTAGTTTTCAGAATCAGGACATGTTGCGGGTTAGATAAAAAAAAATTTAAACTTAAAATCTAAGTTGCAATGAACTATTTGATATTGATATTAAATTTGATCTAATAGGTTAACCTTGAATTTTTCTTATTCGACTCTTTACCTAGCCCTGTTTTAAAATTAACTCTGTGAGAGTTGCTATGACACGATCTAGTTGACTTGACGGATTAAAAAACAATCCAAATGACCGGTAAAAAGCATGATTTGGCTTTAAAAAAAAAACTCAAAATGCATCTTTTTTTTAATATTAAGACGATGACATATTAGATCGATGAGAGCTTCACAACTTACGCCAAACTCATGATCGGACCATGGATTCCATCGGGCTTAACAACTTTGTTTTTTCAAACTAACTTTTACTTAATGATATGATAATAAAAATAAATACCTACAAAATTGAGCACCAATTAAATGTTGAGATATTTGTTTAAAACTACAAAAACTTCATAGAAAGCAAATTGAAAGCCAATTATAAATACTAGGTATGTGTTTAGTATTGTAATGCAAGGTGTTTTTTAAAAGTATTTTTCAACACAAATTAATTGTGATGTGATTGATCTAGTCAAGATCTATTAACTTTTTTTTTTTTTTTAAATAACATTATTTTGACATTTTAAAAAAATATATTGATACGAACTAACCTAGCTTAACACACTTAATTCAGAATTATTAATATAAACTAGCCTAGTTTAACACGTCTAATTCATGATCGGAGTATCTAGCCGGAATAACTTTTGGCCGGGTTTAACAACACGAGGGAGATGTGACAGATGTAAAAAGGTGCTGGCAACTTGTGGCAAGGAAGTACGTAAATGGGTGGTGGGTGCCCTAAAACTAGAACAAAGGACAGAGGCTTCTTCTCATTCTCCACCATCCAATCTAAATCCAACAGTTGAGAATGAATCTTTGACCAGATATAACTTTAAGATTCGATTTCACTGTTCTACAAGCAGGCCCAAATAATTTACATTCATCGACAAATCTTCCCCGTGCATCTTCATCGTACTTATGCACGTCCAGATATCTGACACGTGTCCATTCATGATTTACAAAGAAGATTGAGCTTTCACTCTGGCTTAGCTCGAGTCTTAGGTGGGGCCATATGATGACTTGGAAATAGTATCGCGTGGGCCCATGTGATGACTTGGCAATAGTGTCCGAAGTTCTGTAGTCTAAGTACTAGGTTTGGTCTTCTTGAGGCTACGTGGCAGTGTCCCATTTGCTGGTTTAAAATTGTTTTTGTTGGCTGAAAGGACTTTTACTGTTTGACAAATAAGCAGAAGATCTTTCCATGCAGTGAAATAGTAATTACTTGTACTCGGGATTCACAGGCATGACTTGAGTATACGGGGACAAATTGTTCAATTAGCTTATAAATTAAAAAGAAACCGCAAATCAATAGGGAAATAACAAGTTTTGCTGAAAATACTTTTAAATTTTATTTTTCATAACCGTGGTATTTAATTAATTTCATTGTTTAGAAATATGATATATAATTAATGTTTTGTTTCTAACAACCATATTAATTAAATATTACAATTCTAAATTATGATATAAATAAAACTTTGGGATCTATTCCATAGAAATTCTAGCAACAAATTTTCCTACATCTAAGTCTAATAAAAAAAAGGTCTTAAAAGATTTATTATTTAGTTTGTTAATCTAATATTTAATTTAGTTAATAATTTTAGAGAGTATTCTTTTTAATTTTAACAAAATTTAGGCAAAGTTTTCCTTATATAGAAACAATACATAAAATTTTGTCTTGCTTAAAAAACCTTGTAAAGAACCACAATAACTAAACACAACAAATTCTCACATTTTATAATCACAAGTAGCCTCATGAATGGAAAAAAAAACATATATACATGCAAAATGAATCTTAAATACTAAAATAATACAACATTCTAGTAATTGAAATCCCGAAACATATCAACATAACCCATTTATCTATTTACGTCTATGTTGTCTACTGGATAATCCGGGCTCGTCAAGAGCACGACTACATTCTGCTCCTACTTATGCCTAAGTAACCTCATTTTCTACCATGACATCATCAAGAGTTAAATCATAGTCTCATCTTGCATGACAATTTAAAATATATAATACCTTCGCTGTTAAGTAATGAAAAAATATATTTAAATATTCTTGCGATCCTGTTGAAAATATCATTCGATCAATGTCTTTCCCGTAACCACATGACTGAAATATCAGTGGGTCTGATAGGCATGTACTATATGACTCATGCTTTTCATAATCATAGACATGCTCTCCGTAAATGTCATCTTCATGCTTTTCAGGAATGTCATTGTCGTAATGTGGCCATTCAACATGAGAAGAAGATCTGCTACCTCGTGTGTGCTTTATCCTATATAAGACATGTTTAATATGCTTTGCAAAAATATCATAATATATTTGACCAAATATTTGTCATACAATTGTATTGTCATACATACGTTGTCGATTAAGACATGTTTTTTTTATCATGGCATGTGTCATTGTATATGTCACACCTATAATGTGCATGACCCTCCTTTGCACCCATCTTGTTATGAAAACGAGCAAAAATTCATCGATCACACCTGAATTTTCATCTAGACGAGTCTGTTTCAACTCGAGATTCTTGTAATCACTTTATTCTAACTCGTCTGGTAATGAACAAAATGATATGCCATATGCTAATCTATAGCTCTGAACCATGCAATGATCATTAACAAATTGTATAAAGTCTTAGTGATTCTCAGCACAATATGCCAGAACATGTGAACATGGAATATCCTATTATTTGCATCAAAAGTAACTATAATCATTAACTTTTCATTATATTGTCTATATAAATGTGTGCTATCAACACTGATAAGTGGTCTATAGTATTTAAAACCTTCAATACAAGCTATGAATGACAAAAAAAAAACTCTCTAAAAAACCATTGTACTATTATCAAGATTTTTTTTGTGTGCCCAACTAATAACTCCAGGATTTGATTCCTTTATTTCCAACACATTTTGATAATTTTTCAAAAGACTCCTTATGTGAGCAAAAAAGATGCTCAAACACCTTTTGTTTTGCAACCCATGCTTTTTTATATGATATTTTATATTTGTAATGCAATTTTATTTTATCTTGTATGCTTACAACCATCATTGAAAGATTATTCCCACAAGGGTTGTTCTAGCATTAGCAATAAAATTTGTATTGAGTTGATGATATTTTTGGACAAAGGTCGAAACACATGTGTGTAGTGATTAGTACTGAAAAGTGCATTTTTATCAAGGTTTTATATTATCATATTGCACTTAAAGTATCATTAAATCCCCTAACTTAAGCATGTTTTATAATAACAAGTCTGATAATATAAGATATCTTTAATTTATGGTAAATGCTCATTTCAAATGTAGGCATGTTTCATAATTCAAAGGATTAATTGGTTTGTTTAACTATTGAAATTAAGAAGACAAAGAGAGAGCTAAGCTTGGAGAAGAGATGCTGGTTCAATTCAAACTGGAATACCATTCGGTTATTGGATCATAACTAGAGCTGTAGAACTTTGATTTAGGTCTAGTTTATATGGATGGAAAGCTAAGACATAGGCCTAAAATTTTCATGAGTCCAAAATTCAAAATAGCAGTTTTCAAGCTCATATTGTAGCAACAAAAGAGATGTCGAAATCTGTCCTGCAGCCCAGACATTGCTCAATTTTTAGCCCATATCTCGAGTTTTAGAAGTCCAAAGAGCTCATTCTTGTTTTGTTGGAAAACGGAGACAAATGCCCCGAACTTTCATGAAGACTATCTGTTCAAATTCTGACGTTAGTAATGACGTTTTGTTTAGACAAGAAGATAATGGTTGTCACCAAGTTAAAAGGTGGCCACCCACTCAATAATTAGTTATCAAATCAATAGTTCTGAATTTTAGCCTATAAAAGGAGGCATTTGACATACATTTAGACATCTTGGTGTTCAGATCAAGATCACTCTACTCTCTTTCTTTGTATTTTATAATGTTCAAGTTTTATTTTATGTTATATTAATCTCTTGTTTATACTTTTCATTTCCTTTACTATACTTAGTTAAAAAGAGTAATAAAAAGAGTTTATATTATACTTGTTTGAAATACCATTAGTGGATCCTCTAACCTTGATAATTGTTTTATCCTTGTTTAAATCCTTACATCAATATTACATCTCAAAAGTTCTCTTAAACTTCTTTTCATTTATTGTTAATAATTTTATATATGAACCTGAACATTGCAAAGAAAAGACTGATTCCCCACCAGTACTTTCATTTTCTCATGCCATGACCAAACAAAGAAAAGTCAATCACAATTCTGAAATCTTTGAAACTTTTAAACAGGTAAGGATCAATATACTTTTGTTGGATGCTATTAAACATGTATCTTCTTATGCTAAATTTTTGAAAGACTTGTGCACCGTGAAGATAAAACTGAATGTGAAAAAAGAAAGTCTTTTTAGCCAAACAAGTAAGTGCCATTTTTTACAATAATGCTTTGAAATATAAAGACCCTGGTTGTCCTACAATTTCATGCTTTATTGGAGAACATAAAATTGAAAAAGCTTTACTTGATCTTGGAGCTAGTGTGAATTTACTTCCATATTTGATTTTTCAAAGTCTCAATCTAGGTGAATTAAAACCAACTTCTGTAACTCTTTTACTTGCTGATAGATCTATAAAAGTGCTTAGAGGAATAGTTGAAGATGTGTTAGTACAAGTTTATAAATTCATTTATCCTGTGGATTTTATTGTCTTTGATACACAACCTGTTTGAAGCATATAATTTAATTCCTGTTATTTTAGGACGTCCATTTCTTGCAACTTCTAATGCATTGATTAACTGTAGGAATGGAGTGATAAAGTTATCTTTTGGAAACATGACATTGAAGATGAATGTTTTTAACATTTGCAAGCAACCTGAAAATGATAATGATTTATAGGAAGTAGACTTTATTGAAAAATTAGTTTATGATCAATTTGAAACTACTTCTAGTGAAATTGAGTTTAATGAATCTGAAGATTTGCAAATGATTTATTTTCAGGAAGAATTAAAGGCAAATAGTTGGAGACAAAAAATTATGGAATTGCCATCACGATCAATTGAGTCCATACCTTTAAGTTTTCAACCACCAAAACCTGAATTGAAGCCGTTACCATTCAATCTCAAATACTTATTTTTAGGAGAAAATGAAACTTTTCTAGTAATAATCTCTTTCAAACTTAATGCACATCAAGAAGGTAAGTTATTACAGACTCTGAAAATGCACAAAAATGCATTAGGATAGACCATAGCTGATATAAAAGGAATTAGTCCTTTGATTTGCATACACAAGATTTATTTGGAGGAAAATGCTAAACCTTCTAGAGAAATGCAACGAAGGTTTAATCCTAATATGAAAGAAATAGTGAGGAATGAAGTCATTAAGCTTCTAGATAATGGAATCATTTATCTTATTTCTGACAGCAAATGGGTAAGTCCTACCCCAGTTGTACCTAAAAAGTCTAGAGTCACTGTGATAACAAATGAGAACAATGAGTTAATTCCAACTAGGACTATTACTGGTTGGCGCATGTGCATTGACTATAGAAAACTTAATTCAATGACTAGAAAAGATAATTTTCCTTTACCTTTCATGGATCAAATCTTAGAAAGAGTTGCAGGTTATGAATTTTATTGTTTCCTAGATGGTTATTCAGGTTACAACCAAATTGAAATTGCATTGGAAGATCAAAAGAAGACTACTTTCACATGTTCATTTGGTACTTTTGCATATCAAAGGATGCCTTTTGGATTATGTAATGCACCAGCCACGTTTCAAAGATGCATGCTTAGCATAATCAGTGATATGGTTGAATGTTTTTTTGAGATTTTTATGGATGATTTTTCTGTTTTTGGTGATTCATTTGATGATTGGTTAACTAACTTGGAAATTTTTTTGAATAGGTGTGAAGAGAAGAATCTTGTGCTGAATTGGGAAAAAATGTCATTTTATGGTAACAAACGACATTGTACTTGGTCATATTGTTTCATCAACAGGAATTGAGGTTGACAAATCTAAAATCGAGTTAATTGCCAACTTACTAACACCAAAATCTATTAAAGATGTTAAATCATTTTTAGGACATGCTGGTTTTTATAGAAGGTTCATCAAAGATTTTAGTGTAATATCTAAGCCATTGAGTAACCTTCTAACAAAGGATAATATTTTTGAATGGACTGAACATTGTGAAGAAGTATTTGTTAAACTTAAAAACTTGCTTACTTTTGCTTATGTCATTCATCCTCCTGATTGGTCATTACCTTTTGAAATAATGTGTGACGCTAGTGATTATGCCGTGGGTGCTGTCTTGGGACAAAGAAAAGATAAGAAACCTTATGTGACTTACTATGCAAGTAAAACTTTAAATAGTTCTCAAGTGAATTACACTACCACTGAAAAAGAATTACTTGCAATAGTATTTGCATGTGAAAAATTCAGGTCTTATCTTGTTGGCTCACCTATTGTTGTTTTTAGTGATCATGCAACATTGAAATATCTTCTTTCTAAGAAGGATTCTAAGGCTAGATTGGTGCGGTGAATTTTGTTACTTCAAGAATTTGATATCATAATTAAGGACAAGAAAAGGCACCGAAAATGTTATCGCGGATCATTTATCAAGATTGATAATAGATTCCACATCTGACATCACACAAATCAATGATTACTTTCCTAACGAATCTTTACTTTCTATTTCTACAATGCCTTGGTTTGCTAACATTGTCAATTTTCTTGCAACAGGAGATTTGCCAGCTCATTGGATTACTCAAGACAAAAGAAAGTTTTTGAAGAATTTTTATTGGGATTACCCTTACTTATTCAAATATTGTCCTGATCAAATATTTCAAAGATGCATTCCTGACAATGAGGTAAGTAGTGTCATTAAATTTTGTCACTCTAAGGCATGTGGGGGTCATTTCTCATCAAAGAAGACAACTGCAAAAATCTTATAATGTGAATTTTATTGGCCTACCATGTTCAAGGACACGCATGCATTCTGCAAAACTTGTGAAAATGATCAAAAAGTTGATATTGGTAAAAAAGTTTTGCTTTATAATTCTCGATTCCATTTATTTCTTGGAAAGCTAAGATCAAGATGGAGCGGTCCATTTATTGTGAAACATATATATCCTTATGGGGCCTTTGATATTGAGAATCCAAAGAATGACAATGTTTTTAAGGTAAATGGACATCGTTTGAAAGTTTACTTTGATAATTTTTCAGTTGAAAATGACTCCATTGAATTAGGTGATCTGTATATAAAGAATGATTATTTTTATTTTTTTTCTCACATTGTTTTTGTGTTTCTTTTTTACTCTTGTTTTGCTAGTCTCTCTCACCCTGGTCAAATGGTGGATAACGGTACTCCGTGACTCTTAAGTCGGTTATTTCAGTTTCCCATGATAACTGATATATGTGTATATATTTTTTCAATTCCTTGTTCCTTCTCTTTTCTTTGAATCTCTTTTCCACTTCTCATCTAAAAAATAGACACCACTCTTGAAAAATTGAAAAAGTGTTTTCCCGCTTTGCCTCCAAATGCGATTGCAAAAATTTACTGTGCTAGGTGTGAAAGATTAAGGTTGTTAATGAACCATGGAATTCCTGAAGATATTCGTTGGATGATTGAAGCAACGGTCCGATTATTAGGTGAGTCTTCCAATTCTTTTATTTCATATATGTCTGGGACAGGTAAAAGCACTTTTACAAAGAAATGTCACGCAAAACGACTGAAAGTCTATCACCAATATGCCAGATGGACTTGTAATGCATAATGTCATTCTTTAGGAATGATATCTATAAACCGTGAAGATAAAATACAATTCATTAAGGATGCCCGAGTAAGAAGTTTTTAGATAATCTTCTATTAACTCTTGAGATGCATCCTAGTGGAGATGTGCATCATGCAATTCATGATTTATGGCCCCATTTTCATAAAGAACATGATTGACTTAGTCTTAGGAATCTGACTAAAAAGACTATGTTTGTCAGTTTTTAAGAAAACTGGATGGGAAGCTTATCCCCGACCCATAGAGGGTGTTTAAGCCATTCCTGGACGTAAAACCAAAGGAATATGTGAGCCACAATCACAACTACTTGTACATACACATGTTCTAAAAAAAAGAGAAAGAAAGAGAGAGGGTGAGACTCTAGCTGGCCTACATATAGGTGGTATGATTGCATATTCAATTTTTCATCTATAAAATCTTCTCTTCCTTCCCTTTATTTCTACTTAACCCATACATTCAACATATATAGAAGTGTGTAGAAATGGCAGGTTCCTCAAGTCATCAAATAAGAAATATTTGTGTTTTTGGTGGATCCAGTCTTGGGAAGAGAAAGAGAGTTTTTAGAATCAGCAAATCATCTTGGTCGAGTACTAGCTGAGAGAAAGATTCATTTAGTTTATGAGGGAGGCAGCCTTGGGTTAATGGGGAGTGTGTCAACAACTGTATTTTTAGGAGGCAGTCAAGTTTTGGGGGTCGTCCCCAAAGCTTTAGCAAAAAAGGACTTCATTGGAAAAACAATTGGAGAGGAACTACAGGTCTCCACAATGTCTGATCGAATGAATGCAATGTTTAACCATGTTGATGCCTTCATTGCCTTACTAGGTGATCTAGACACATTGGAAGAGATCTTTCATATTTCCTCTTGGGCCCAACTTCACATTCACCATAAACCTATAGGTTTGTTAAAAGTTAATGGTTTTTATGATAATTTGTTGTCTTTTCTTGATCAAGCTGTGGAACAGAAATTTCTAACAGTTTTGGCACGACAAATCATAATCTCTGCGGCTACTGCTGAACAACTGCTTGATCAACTACGGTTTTTCATCCTGTAATTGATCCCTCAATGAGTCGCATAAATTGGTCAACTATGAAAAGCCGTAAAAAGCTTAGATTGGATTTGAGCCCTAGTTTATAAAAACTTGTGTTTTTTGGTTGTATTAATAGCATAATATTTTTCTATTTTGCTATCTCTTATATTTGTTTAAGTGTATTTCAGGCTTGTCAGTAGTCGCTGCTTCAGGTGATGTCTTCTATACTCTACCTGTCTACCTTAGAACACTGAGGACAATGTCTCATTTTGGTTGGGGGGAGAGGGTAGTAGTCGTAAGTTTAAAAAAAACAACCTTTTGTTGTTATTAAAACCATTTGACAAAACGGTTATTGTTAGGATGCCAGAGTAAGGAGGAATTTTATTGACTCTTGAGACATATCTTAGTAAACATTCTTATCAAGGTCTATCATAACACTTCTTGAAATATTCAGGTTTACAAACTCTCGCATTGTTATCACTTGATTCTGCTCATATACTCATTTAACAAGTATTCTTAAACCTTCATTTTCACACACACACTTTAACATATGATTGTGGGTTGCACATTAGATTATTACATTAATTATGTTCTTTTGTTAAAGGTAACAACTAAGGAAAATGGATAAGATATAATTTGTAAATATATATATATATATATATATATATATATATATATATAATATTGATGATAATAAAAATGTAGATAAATTTGGTTTTGTAGCCTCCCTAACCTAAGCAATTAAGCTCGAATGGGTGTTTTAACACCTAATACCATAAAGTCAACTGACTTGGGAGCTATTGGCCCAGTGCTTGTTACATGGGTTGAGAAGAAAAGCTTAAGGGAATCAAACATTGCACTATCTATGTATGAGTATCTGCAACCCGAGTTACTAAGCTCGTAGGGGTGTCTCAACACCTAATGCCCTAAGACCAAGCTGGTGCTGGGAGTCATTAGTCTAAAGCTCGTTACATGTGTTAAAGATGCATTGTGTTTTAAGTTATATGTATATATATTAAAAAAAAACATAACAAAAAAAAGAAGAAAAAAGAAAAAGAAAAGAAAAGAAGATAATAAATCTCAACCCAAGGAAATTAACCTTAGAAAAACATTAGAACAAAATTGTGTTTTCATCCAAGCAAAGCCTCATAACTATGTGTTGATATATTGAGCACAAAAGAAAGGTTTATTAATATCTTGTTTAAGAAGCATGAAGCAGATAAATAAATCTAATGAGAGTTTGTTTATTTGGATAGATTAATGGAAGTTGAATGATGAATACCTTGCTTTTTGGATTTTGTACATTGTTTTTCTACTTTAACGCTTTAATTACTAGGGACCAGTAATAAGCTGGTTGGGGGGTGTGATTAGTATTTAAAAGTACATTTTTATCAAGGTTTTATATCATCATATTACACTTAAAGTATCATTAAATTCCCTAACTTAAGCATGTTTTATAATAACAAGTCTGATAATATAAGATATCTTTAATTTATGGTAAATGCTCATTGTGAATGCAGGCATATCTCATAATTTAAAGGATTGATTGATGTGTTTAACTATTGAAAGTGAAAAGACAAAGAGAGGGCTAAGCTTAGAGAAGAGATGTTGGTTCAATTCAAACTGGAACACCATTCGGTTATTGGATCATAACTGGAGCTGTAGAACTTTGTTTTAGGTCTGGTTTATATGGATGGAAAGCTAAGACATAGGCCTAAAACTTTCATGAAGAGTCCAAGATTCAAAACAGTCGTTTTCAAGATCAAATTGTAGCAACCAAAGAGATGTCAGAATTTGTCCTACAGCCCAGACACTGCTCAGTGTTCAGCCCATATCTTAAGTTCTAGAAGTCCAAAGAGCTCATTCTTGTTTTGTTGGAAAGCGGAGACAAATGCCCAAAACTTTCATGTAGACTATCTGTTCAAATTCTGACGTTAACAATGACGTGTTGTTCAGACAAGAAGATAATGGTTGTCACCAAGTCAAGAGGTGGCCACCCATTTAATAATTAGTCATCAAATCAATAGTTTTGAATTTTAGCCTATAAAAGGAGGCATTTGCCATACATTTAGACATCTTGGTGTTCAGATCAAGATCACTTTACTCTCTTTCTTTGTATTTTGTAATGTTCAAGTTTTATTTTATGTTTTATTAATCTCTTATTTATACTTTTCATTTCATTTACTATACTTAGTTAACTTATATCATGTTTATGTTCTTATATTGTTTATTTATGTTTTTCTTCTTCATTATGTTTAGCTAAGTTAATTTTGTCAAGGTGAAAATGGTACACTAATGGTGTAAGAATAAGCATAATATAAACTCAACATGGACTTTAATGTTTGATACTAACATGTTTTGTATTTATTACCTTACTCACTTTTAATACCTTACTTGTTAAAAAGTTAATCTAGATTTGTGTTGTACAACCCTTGGTACAATAAATACTTGGCACTTTGATAGCCTACTGTATGGTATAACCGACACTTGTGCTATGAAAGGAACTTGATTTGTTGTTAACATAAGTTACAACATGAATACCTGACCACATTTACAAGTATTGACATTACTCAAATAAGATAATTAATATAATCATGTTAATAATTTATAATCCGATTGGAACCTTCTTTGTGTGTGGTTTCCAGTTGAGTAATAAAAAGAGTTTATATTATACTTGTTTGAAATACCATTAGTGGATCCTCTAACCTTGATAATTGTTTTATCCTTATTTAATCCTTACATCAATATTACATCTCAAAAGTTCTCTTCAACTCCTTTTCATTTATTGTTTATAATTTTATATAGTTCACCTCCCTGTGGTTTGACCCCGGTCTTGCCAAGTTATTTATTACTTCGACACTCCTGCACTTGGGATAAGTCATCAATCTTTTGATCGTGTCATGTAGCCTTATTAAATCTTCTATATCAAATGAATCCAGCCTTTTCTAGTATCCCCCACATAAATACCACTTACATTTAGGTGCTTGCATACATTGTAATTGAAGAAATATCAAGTTTGATCGTTGGACTTGGTATTCAATTAAATATGCAATGTGCTACCGCTTAACTGTATTAACCAATTTATTTTTCTTGTTGAATGTTTGTCCAACGTTCAAATCAAACCCTCCTGGTATATGTCTATGACTAAGTGTCTAATCACAAAAAACAACAAAACTAGACCCAAAAGCATCTCAAAATTTAGGAACGAAAGGTTAATATTTCTTCATCAACATCATTATCAACACTTATTGTCACATCTAGATTGAACATCTCATCATCTTCATTGTCACTAAACTCAAAATAGTCAAATCTATGTTGATCATGAATTGTCAAACATAGTATCATCAATCCTTTGTAGCAAATCATACGACAATAAATTGTTTTACCTCTACCAATTGACTTTGAAGAACCGACATAAGTTAGGAAACACAAGAATTTTGATCGACTACTCGCATACAATACCATAATGTTCAATCAACTTTGAATTAAAGAATCAATCATTGTCTTAAAACTATCATCAAATACAATCAGTACAAGATAATACTAATGTTCACCAATTTGATACCTCCAAGTTATTTCAACATCAATATCATTATAATTCTACCCAAGTCCATGACAAATAATTTCTTTCATTTCCACATATGACATGCCTAAATTATCATTTAATAATAAAATGCTCCTGCCATTATATGAGATTCTAGTGTTTACATCAAGAACAATAGTGTAATTGTAATGCCATAACATAAATATGTTATAAGACATTATGTAAAAAAAACAAAAAAAGAATTGAATTCTAGTCGGTTGGACATAATTTTTACTAAATTGCATCATCTCAATCTAGTTAGCAAAATTCATAACAAATTCAATCGAATTCCTAAAATTTAATGCAAATGCATACTTGACAAAAATTAAACATAATTCATGATATCAAATCTAATTGATATTTTCATGCTCAATTGCATAAAATCAAATCCAAATTCATAGAAAATTAAAACAATTCAAAGAAAATACTAATTAAGCAATTTATCAACAATTCAATGTAACATGTAATTCATCATAACTCTAACATATTTGTCATAACCTAATTTTAGACCTGCCAAATTTACTTCTTTTTTTATTAAAAATCCAAAAATATTTTTAGGACACGAGGAGATAAATCTTCAAGCTGTAAAAGAACAAACACCAGAAGAATAGCTAGATTGAGATGTTTTGACAAGATGGGATGAAGAAAGGAAGAAAATTGGTGTTGAAATCCAAAATTGATCAAAATTAGAAGAATTAATTAACTCTAAGGACTTAATTAAACTTCTAACATGTTTAATTGACTTATTTAAAGGATTTAATTGAAGAAAAATTAGGTTTAAAAGTCAATTAGGTAAAAATTAAAAGAATTAATTAAGTTCAAGGATTTAATTAAAATTCTAATGGGCAGGGAGGATTCAATCAAGAACTCAATTAAAAAAAAATCAAGTTTGGAGGCCTAATTCGGATCAATTTACAAAGATTGGTATATTAGGCACACAATTGAAACTTTGAAAGGCTAAATTAGTGTAATCAGGAGTTCAATTGCAAAAAAATCAAAGTTTAAAAGGCTAATTGAGGGGTAAATTGAAGAATCCTAAAACCAAGGATCAAGGTGAAAGAGGTGAGCAAATTCATGGTCTAAAATGGATTAAAATAAGGGGTAAATCTAAAGAAACTGAAAGTTCAAAAGTTAATTGAGGATGAAATTGAAGATATACAAGACCAAGAGCCATATTAAAAAAAATAAAGACGTTGGAAATTGAGGGTCTACATTGCTCGATCCGCAAAGAAAGAAGGCTCGTGCAAGTGAGCGAGACCCTCCTATTCCTTGAGCCTTTGGCCGGTTTCCGTCTTTCATTCGGAACGGTGGATTTAATCGAAATAAATAATGAGAAATAAAACCAAATTGGCCAAATTTGATACAATTAGAGGATCAAGGATACAAAATGACCACTTTTTTGGCACCATTGTTCATTTTCTTCTTCATTTCTCCTATAAAGGAGTTGGGGATCTTTTTTTTTTAATATATATATATATATATATATATATATATATATATATATATATATATATAGCATTTTATGCTCTCTCATGCCTTAGATAAGATAAAAAAGGACGCTCCTCCGATAGCCCTAACATCATACTACCTCCCAATATGATTTCCACCGAGTGGTTCCCCTTGTAGCCGCTCCAACATCGGTCCAAAACCATTGACTCAATTAGCCTTTAACAACCTAGTTTAAGAGTACTAGGTTGTTGGTTTAGCATCAATGGTTGGGATCATTCCAAAGGGATTAAAGAGGGTTAAAAGTTGAGTCAGGAAGGAGGATATACATCTCCATCACCTTCTATAAATAGGAGCCCTATTTAGTTCAAAAAAGCAAGGGAATCTCGGGTTCCAGGATAAAAAACACTTTCTCCCAACATCCTTCTCCTTATTTTTCCCAGCCTGAAACCAACCTAGAAATGACCCCTAGTTCTAGCTATAAAGAATAACATAAAGCACTATTGCCTCCCATGTTCAAGCCAAAAGAAAAGCCAACACCTTACACTACACCAACACTTAACACTTTACAAGTAGACCTAAGGCTATTCACCACCATTTTTTCCCACGACACCTCACAATCCCTCTCCTCACACTTGAAACTAGTTATCTCCAGTGTCAAGACCAAAACCTACACAAACTCAATCGCCAACCATACAAAGGGAAGAATAAAAAATAATTAACCTTCACTGCCACCAACCATCCTCCAGAATCAACCGTCAGCTTGAAAGACCAATCGCCAACCTAACCAAGGTCGACCATCCATCAACAACTACTGTTCAACCAAAGAACAAAAACCACAATATCGATAGCTCCATCTCAGCAGCACACCCTACTTTCCAGCATCCTTAGTGTCATAATCTATTTTTACAGAATTTGGGTTATTCCCCAAAATTTTTACCTTTTTTCTTTTCAAAATAATAAAATAAAATAAAATAAAATAATAATAGAAAGGAGACTGACGACATGAAAAAAACTGGTTGAGAAAGGATTTCAAATGTAGAAAAATCATGCTGTAATTTTGGATGGAATCAGGAGCCTAATTACACCACATTATACCGAAAACTAGAGAGATAATGCATAGTTAATGTCAAATTAAGTCATTATTGGATGAATCTACATAAAAATTAAGCTTAAGGACATAAGAAGATTTTTAATAAGTCAATTTAATTTAATCAATGGCTAAATTAAAGTTTAATTATGTTTAAAAATTAATTTAGATCCAATTAAAGGATTTAATTAGGTGTAAGGACTTAGTTATATTTTAAACGAGTCAAATTAATTTTATTAGGGGCTTAATTGGTGAAAAATTAAGTTTGGGAGCCCAATTGAGCTTAATTGGTGAAAAATTAAGTTTGGGAGCCCAATTGAGCTTAATTGAGAAGATTGAAATTTTAGGATACCAAACTTAATTTTTACAAAGTCAATTGGTTCAAATCAAGTGTAAAATCATAAGAAAATCAAAGTTTTAGGATCAATTAGGGGTTAGATTGAAGAAATTCATAGCTAATGACCATTTTGAAAAAGACGTTGAACTTTGGGGACCCAATTGATTAAAATCATGAGTGAAATTGAAGAAAATTGACAATTTAATGGTCAATTAAGGATCAATCTGCACAAATCAAAAACCAAGGACTACAATGAAAAAAGCGCTGAAACTTGGGGTTGATGTTGAAGTTTTTCATGGATAAAATTGCATAAAATTGAAAGTTTAAGGTCGATTAGGGGTGTAATTGAAAGAAATTAAAAGACGGAGGACCAAATTAAACTTTAGCCAAATCCCTGAATTAAAAGCCTAAAAGCCAAAACGATGTCATTTTACTTAAATGAAACATTGTGTTTCGACCAATACGGCGTTGTTTTGACCGAATAGTAAAAAAAAAAGACTACTCAAGGGGCTACTTTTCGGGGCATTTAATGCTTCATCTCTACACCAAATTTGACAAAATTTGCACGAAAATGATGGCTCGACACTTGACCATACCCCCGATATGGTTTTTTCTAGCCGAATGACATCACAACGGTCGTGGCGCTAACTCATAAAGGGCAACTTAGGCAACCTTCAACTACCAAATTTGACAGTTTATGAAGGCCACTTTAAGTCAACGGTTGGGATCCTTTCCAGCTGAATCAAGGTCTAAGATTTGTCCCTAAAAGAGACAAAATGTCCCTTTTCCATCCTCTATAAATAAGGGTGGATTCCATATCCTAAAGGAGAAGAAATCAGAGCCCAAAGCTGGTAAAAATTTCATCGGTGTTTACACACATATCTTGTCGGTAAGTATTTTACCGACGGGCTCACGAACGGAAACAACACGTCAAAAAAACTCTCGTCGGTAATTTTTTGTATGTTAGTGAGTCCATCAGTAATAAATATATCGATGGATTTATAGACGGACAAAGTGCGCCAAAAAAACCTACCCTCTTCTTTACATCGATATTTCTCTCGAGAAGTTTTTCATACAACCGACGGAATACCATATGCAATTTCACCAGTTTTTTTAATTTTTCATCGATGAATCCGTCAGTAAATAACATATCACTAACGAAATACCATCTGTAATTCCTTTGGAGAGTTAACAGTAGCAGTGGCATTTACAGTAATTCTTTTTCAACTCTCTAAAATATTCAAACAGAAGTGTTACGTCGGTAACCCAATAATAATTTAAAATAATTTTTTAAAATATATATATATATTGAACAGAAGTAGAAAAATAATTAAAATCAAATAAATAAAAAGAAATTAAAATAATATAAAAATTAAATATCTAATTACAAATATAAACATTTGTATGTTCAAATACAATAAATATAAAATATAGGCGGCATTGGAGGAGGTTGGTCGTCATCGGGACCATGGGTCCAATAAGAAGGAGCACATGGATCACTCATGTGTGATCTCATCTCCATTACCACTCGTCGGAATTCTTCATAATCCATAGTGAGTCGTTCATATTTTTCATTAAGATGGGTCTTCTGATCCTGTACTTATTGGTCTAACATCACCTCAATCTCGGGAGTTTGAGTGCTTGGAATCGATTGCGAACATCCAATGGTCGAAACACTACGGGCCATCCACAGGTTCTCAATTGTAGCGTTAGAGAGTCCATACACCTGATATCTGTTGCTATCTAATTTTTGACCCATGTTTTGATAAATTTTCAGAAAAATCCAAAAATAGCGAAAAACATTGAAAATCCAAAAAATACGTTTTTAATACATTTGCATCGTTTTTAGCATTTTTAGCATCGTCTCAAAAGAATTTAAATTTTCAAAGACATTTGGAACGCGTTCAACTTTTAACGCGTTATTTTTAAAATCATTGATTTTCTTCATTGAGTCGACGTTGATATTGCTCGTTTTCAAAAAAATACAAAAAAATTAAGAAAAATCAAATTTACAAAAAAAGAAAGAAAGTTGAGGGACCAATTTTGAGATCCATGCAACATTTTACCTATAAATACTGGTCCACAACTCAAACATAGGGGGGGTCATTTTGTAATTTGGGAGAGGCAACACAAAAGGGAGGAAAACCCTAAAAAAAAACTTGAACTCTTTCTTCTCCTTCATCCGGAGCGCCGCCCCCTCCCCGTTGGAAAAATTTCTCTTCTTTCGGCCAACCAAGAGCTTGGCTCCTTTCACCGCCGACACTGTTCCCCTCTCCATCTCACTTCCTTCCCCACAGCAGCCTGTTCGGCCTCCATAGAAGACAGCCCCCCTCATCTCCATCCCACTGTTCCCCTCCAGCTCCAAGAATACGTACGAGACCGGCCGCACCTCCCCACGCTTCTTGGCCACTACAGATCCGTCCACCAAGCCAACAGCAGCAACCGATCTCCTCCACCACCAGCTTGGGAGACGCCATCCTCAGACCAGCCCACCCGAACACTCCATCTCTGAAGCCGACAGACCCAGCCTTTTCTCCTTTAACCGACCTCAGCAGTGGCAGTTTTTGCCCACACAAGACAACCCCTCACCCTCCTCTCGTCGGTGTTCACTGCCAACCGCAGCAGCCGCTGGGGCCACACTCTTCACTTTCTCCATCCGGCGCCACGCGACAAACCCAACAGCCTCCAAAGTGGCAGCCCGAACACACGACGGCCCGAACACGCGACGGCCGAACACAGCGGCACCTACAGATCGGTAGTCATCCTTCCTCCCGCCGCCTACCCGAAGCAGAGGGAAGATGAAAACCCCTAGAAGACCCGATCTGCAGTGAAGCAGATCTAAAGGAGAAGAGAGGCAGATCCGAAAACAAGGAAGAAAAAGCTTAAAATCAACTGCCATTTGTTGTGTTTTCTTGGATTTGCAGGTGACGGGGTCCTAACAAAGAGGCGGGAAAGTGAAGAGGGGAGGAAGGCATTACAAGCACCCCCACGCGTTTGGACTTCACGGCGGCGCGTGAACCCACGCCCGCCGCTGGCGGGGGCGTGGGGAGACGCGCCGCCACTGTTCCGCGGTGGCGTAAGGGCTTCCCCGCAATTTCTCGGAGTTTAGGGACTATTTTGTAATTTTTAAATTATGTAATGTAATTTTTGTTTAGTGTTTAATTTTTTATAATTTTGTAATGTGATGTACAAAAAGAACAAAAAAGGAAAAGAAAAGAAAAGAAAGAGAATAATAATAGAAAAAGAGATGTGTGTGTTTGTGTTGTATTTTTTTTATGTATGTTTTTAAATCAAAAGAAAAAAATGAATTTAATATTTTAATTTATATGCACAAATATCTAAAGGACAGATAAAAATCATGTTGTATTTCCATGAAAATGTAGAACATGTATCTACATATATTTTGGGAACTAATAACTGATTTATCAAAGCCTTAGAATTGTGCTAAAATTTTATTTAAAAAAAAACACATCCAGTTCATGAAGCAGCTTACCTCAGGTAGGGTGTGTTAGGGGTGCTAATACCTTCCCTAACCACAACCAGTTCCTTACCCGTGAATTTCTGACAAGACCAGTACATCCGGTTTCCTAGTAGCCCTCAATAAATTACTAGGTGGCGACTCCAACGAACCAATCAAATCAATCAACATAACGAAAAAATCGCTAGCCGACGCCGCGCAGATTTTATGACGTGCGACAATATCTATCGAGCCCACCGGACAATCCTGCCTCTAATCACAAATCTGGATGAAGATCCGGATGTGTTGAAGGATCGTCCCAGTATCTCTCCTTTAAGTAGCTATTATATGTATCATGGAATGAAAAAATAAATTCATCAAATTGAAGAAAATTATAACTTAATAAAAAAAAATAGTTGAAAACCTACATACCACAAAGTGTTGAGCTCGGCTATCCACGAGCTGCTGCACCCTGTTTGGAAGTCATCACTTCGCACAGGCGTTTCAACAAAAAGTTTCATCAAGCTTGGCTTGCATCCAAGAACCGTAGCCTGCAAGTTAACAATGTTGTCAGTTAAATATATTTATAAAAATAAAAAATGAAAGTGATAAAAAAAAATTGTACCATCTGCTTCGCAAGTGAAATGAACGGAACGGAGCCACCGATGTGTGTGGTAACAGAACCATGAACATGTCGATGCCGATTCTCCATACCGGGTTGTGGTTGTCAAGTGAAACACGTGCACATCACATGTTGAATGTAGTCCGCCCATATAGCCTCCAAGATATATGGTGGTCTGAAATTCTTCCAAACTGTCACGTCATTCCAGGATGGAAGCTTGCTTTCTCTCGTATGTTGTTTTTGCTTTCTTTTGCGCCTTGTACAAAAAATCACGCAACACATATGTAACCAATAAATTATTTGTTGATAAATAAAAAATAAAATTTTAATATTTGAAATAAAAAAATTATCATAAAAAATTTGTAAAAGGAAAATTTCTATAATTTTAATAAACTAACCAAATTAACATGATAAAAAAATATTTAAGTTGATACTAACCTTTAACTTGAAAACAATGCATTGATCTACGGTTTCCATTTAAGATGTTTGTAAACTTGGCTTCAATGAAACAATGGAATTTTCATTAATGATTGAAAGGTCAATGTTATTGTTCTTGTAGCCTCAATGTTTGTAAATCTGAAATTGTACTCGTTAAATAAAATTATTTTAAAAAAATATATTAAACATGTCATTGTGAAAGCATGAAAATCATTTTTACATTAAAAGGTCATCATTCTACTAAGCCTCGTACTTGCAGGTAAATGGATCCCGTTGTAAAGGGACCCTCTTCGATGTTACGACATCGCATTCAATGATCACGCGTTGTGAGTCAATACATGCGCCTCGGGTGCTTGTTCTTGGTTGCCACCTAATGACTCATGGCTGTCAACATCACTACTAGAAGAACTAGCAGCGATCATGTCCTCACGACGTGCAATAGACTTTCCTCATGGAATCTACACAAATTAACAAAAAAAAATAACAAAGAGATTTCTATTTGAAAAACAATTGGCAGCACCTCCCTTATATGGGAGGCCAACCAAAAATTTTAAACATGTAAATACACAATATGTATGCCACAAACCAGTTGATTTTATTCAATTTCTTCCAACAAATTCGAATAACTCAATTTCACACAAATTCTCATTTTCGAAGTGGTAATATATTTAATCCTTAATTTACAAAAAATTAATCTACATTAACAAAAATTAAAAATAATAATTAAAATTAATCCTACATATTTAATTGAAATTGAACAACAAAATTGAAAAAAAAATAACTAAAATTCTTCAAAATAATGAAAAAATTATTCAAATAACAACTAAAGTTCAACATAAAATTGAACAAAAATAATGATAAAAAAAACACAAATAAAGAAGAAAAAGGAATGAAAAATTCTTACCTTTATGGTGTGCTTAGTGTCGGCTGAGAATTATAAGAAAAAAAAAACAAAATAAATGAAAAGGGATTGTTAAAAAAACTCGAAACATAGAAAAATAAAGAGAAAAATAAAGAAAGACAACATACCTTAGGATGAGAAAAATCGAGAGGGGATGAAAGAAGTATAATGAAAAAGATGAAGTGACGTCTGTTGTGCTTGTGGTCTTTTATATTAGGTTTTGCTGACGGAATTCCCGATGGAATATTAAATATTAATATCTTTAAAATTTCCGTCAATGATTATATCAGTGAAGTAAAATAAAATTTTCAATTCGCACGAAAAATTTCAAAAACCCCTCTGAATATTACTAACAGCTTTTCATTCCATCAAGGATTTTGTCGATAAAAGAGTAAACAGTTAACCGTCAGAAAGAGCATTAATTACTAGTGCCTTGAAATTCCTATTCCATCAGTGATTCCGTCAAGGTTTGTGTACCACAACAAAAAGAAAGCATTAATTTTCAGTACGTTGAATTTTCATTCCGTCGATGATTATATTGGTAAAAAAAATATTAATTATCACCGCCTTGATAAGTGAACAACGCCTTGAGAAGTGATCAGTTCCCATCGCCACTGGAATATACCGATAGACACATTCTGTCGGTATATTCGTGTTTAATTAACACCATGAACAGTGACAGAGAGAAGGGGAACAATTCCCTTCGCCTCTGGAATATACTGATGGACATATCTCATCGGTAAATCCATGTGTAATTAACACGATGAACAGTTCCAGAGAGAAAGGGAACAATTCCCTTTGTCTTTGGAATATACCGACGTACAAATCTCGTCAGGTATTTCCATCAGTGTAAAATAATGTCAGATTGTATTTGTATTTCCTATTTATCCATCTTGCAAATACTTAAATTCATAGCTATATGCACAACACAATAACACATGTTCACATCACAATAACAACATAAATATTTCCTTGTCATTCAATAAATATTTTGTTCATAAATATTACATTATATTTTATGGCATTACAAATTTGTGTTGTGCAAATTAATCAAAATTATCTTCTTCTTCGCCAATAAACTCATCCCCATCTCTATCACAATCTTCTACGTTGATTTTATCGCTATAATCATCTTCATTGACTTGTATATATCCGTTGGAGCTCAAAATATCATTCAATTCCTTAGCGTCAACATCAACAAAAATTTTATTAGTGATGTGAAAAATTGAATTTCCTTCTAAGTCATTAGAAGGAGCAATTAGATATGGATCAATTAACTTACCAAGTTGAAAGACATCATTCATCTTTCTCATCCTAAACAACCCCGATACAACCCCTAGGTTTGGTTTTCATTACGGATAACCAGTCAACTCTTGAACGATTCTTTCTAAAGGAAAGAGTGTATGTGTAATAAACTTGTTGGCATTGCTTGGCAAAAATAAAGACATTATCGACGTTGCAGAGTCTAGCCTTTGAATTAATTTTGGCCAAACCATGATGGGGATCTACTATGATTCCTCTATCAGTGGTGTCATACTAATAGCATTTAAATAAATAAAAACTATATTTTGTTCGCTATGATATTGCAATTCAATTATTTTCCTAATTTCTCATAATAGTCAACTCCAAACTCATTAGAAGTCGATCCCTTAACACAAACTTAATTGTTATATATCTTTCTACCATTCTCATATTCTTCAGTATGGAACACATGTCCATTGATGAAATACTCGTTGTAGCACTTCACCTTTCTTTCAAGACCCAGACTTAGTAAAGACAAAGTAACACTAGCATTCCTTCCCAATTAATAAACTTGACACATGAAGTACAACCATGTATAGTTAACAAGAAATGTGTGATAAAATTAAGTATCCTGAGAGATAAGAATAATTAAACAGTACTTACATGTGTTCTGAATCACGTGAAAAATTGTTCATCTTGTAATCGAAAGATTTGGGATTCAATCAGCTGTAAGTATTAGGATAGTAAATATTAGCGATGTTTCCTAAGAGAAATTCAACAATGTATTAGTTTAAGATAAAATAAGAGATAAATTGTTTAAAAATAATGACATGTTAAGTAGTACACTTACTAAATAAAAGGTCTCAATTCATCGCAGTTAAATAGCACATAATTATTGATATTATTTAACAATTCTATCATAATCAACCTCACTCAACCCATAATCCGACTTGATAGTGAATACATGTGCAACAACCGATAATTTACTATGATTTGTGCAACTATCTCATAATGGTTCGTCGAAATCTTTCAAAAGATCAAAAAACATGGTCACGTCTGTATTAGATTCTTCATCTACGATTGGACATTGATCATCATGACCCTGATTCATTCTCATCGCATCCATAATCATATTCCTATAAGGATTACTATTGTCATATACAACTCCATGCATGTTGCTAACTCTAGAAATTGACTCAACCATCCTTTCTACCATGGTATCATGAGGAACATATAGTTCTCCGTGAACCCTTTTTGTAGAAGATGCATCATGATGAAATTTGGATTGATAAATATTTTTATTCTTACACATCTTGCATGGACATCTAATACCACCTCCACTAATATTTCTCAGATTAGATAATGCATAATTAATAATACTCTAAACCTCATTACAATAATCAATCCTCCACAACTATATTATATAGTGACAACCATATTATATACTGACAAGTATTGGTAGCTTGGTTTTATTATTTAAGTTTGCTTACAATATCTATACACCAACTATGCTAGACTTCATTAGTTGAATATTGTCTATCCAATTAAAAATAATGTATATCCTCTCACAAATGATAAGGACCTCCTTACCATTAAGAATTTTTCTTAAACCTTAGACATACCAAAAGTTAGAAAACACAACGATACCTTAGTTTATATCAAACAAACAAACAAACAATGCAGCTTACCTTAGGTAAGGTATACTAGGGGTGATGGGTACTTCCTATACACAACAAATCCTCTTATCTAGACTCTGAAACCAGTTAGGGTTCCTAGTGACCAAAATACTAGGTGACAATCCATCCCTTTTTTACTGATAAGTAACAAGAATTTCTTATTCTTTTCCCATCCCTGGAGAGATCCCAAACCGGGGGACAATCACCGTGATCTTTTGCGCACGTGCGACAGTATTCATGCTCTATTGCATTAAATTCATAATGCATAGTTGATAACATTATTAGCTGACTCCAATTCACACAAAATCTTTAATTTGACAACTTATCCAAAATTAAACGCAACACATAATAAATTGAACTTATTTTCATATTCAACTTTATCAAATCAACCTTAATTGATGGTATTTATAGCTAATTTATCCTTAATTTAATCATAAATTCAATCTAAAAAATTATTTCATTTCAACTAAACTATACATAAATCCATAGCAATGTAGTATGTTTACCTTTCTTGTAGGACTAAAAAAAAGTGTTGGAGCGGCAGGGGTAGAGGTATTAGCGACAGATCTTAAAGAGAAAAATATCCAAGAATGCTTAGAGACTAGGATGGGTTTTATTTTTGGGTGTTTTAAAGGAAAAAATATAAGTGTTTAGTGGGTTTTTTTAGAGAGATAAGGGTTGGGTAAATCAATTTGGAGAGAGAGAGAGAGAGTTGTTGCATGTACCGTGTTCTTCAATTCGAGGAGGGTTTTAATTTCATGACATGTCACGCTTCATAAGCGCAACATGTTAAGTTATCGCGCTTCTGAAGCATGACATGTTTAATTGTTGCTCTTTTGAAGCGCGATAACTATCTTGTTGCACTTAGGTAAATAAACATTTAGTAAATGTTGCACTTTTGAAGTGCGATAATGTGAAAGTGTGCTATTTCACCAAATATTTTTCAAATGATATTATTCTACCAAAAATTTTAAATTATTATGCTAATTTTTTTTAAAAAAAGATCATATATATGATGAGATAGCAATATTGGTATATACTTTTAAAAGTGAGGAGTTTTTCATATTTTTTTTAAATAGCATAAATGACAAAAATATTTTACAAATTAGTATATTTAGGGAAGATTTTTGAAATATAGCACAATTTTGTTGATTGCACTATTCATAACCTTTTAAAATAACAGAAATTTAAGAATTGTGTTTATCTCATTAACACAACACTTAAAATAAGATTTTAATAATTATGCTGATGGAATCAACACAACCTTTTAAATGGTACTCACTACTAGAAAATTGATAAATACAAACGGAAATACCGAGGGAATATTTCCGTCGGTAAATTTCCGAGGGATTTTACCGACGGAAATATTCCCTCGGTATATACCGAAGGAATTACCGTGGGAAAAAAATTAAAACAAAGCAAAAAAAATGATGACGTGTCATTTTTACCAACGGAATTACCGATGAAATTACCGACGGAACAAATTCCGTCGGTAAATTTGTTGGTAAATTGTGAACACTGTTCATCATGTTAATTACAAAGGGAATCACCGACGGAAAATTCCGTCGGTATTTTCCAGAGAGTAAATCACCGACGGATTGAAAATTCGTCGGTGTTATTTGGCGGTTTTCTGAAAAAATTCAATTAATTTAAAATTTTCATTTAAATATTACAGACGAAATCACCGACGGATTGAAAAATCGTCGGTAATTTTTTGGCGGTTTCTGAAAAAAATTTACGAAATTGAAAATTGAAATTAAATATTACCGATGGAATTACCGACGGAATAATTAAAAAATATTAATATTTAATTATCCGTCGGTAAATCCGTCGGTAAAGCGTCCCAATAAAAAGCTCGAATGCCCTTATTTCACAAGAGACAGACCCATTTCTTATTATTCTTCTTCTTCTTCTTGTTCTTCTACTTCTTCTTCTTCTTCTTCTTCTTCACTATACGTAAAAAACATCATTAAAGTATGTCTTCTTCTTCTTCTTCTTCTTCTTCACTTTATGTAAAAAACATCATTTCTTAACTATTTCTTTCTCTTCTTTTCTCTCCTCATCTCCTTCTCTTTTCCTCCATGCTTGGGTATGTCTTCTTCTTCTTTCTTCTTTTATCCTCTTAGTTTTTTTTTTAATTAATATGCTTAATGAAAAAAAAAATTCTCTCCTTAGCTTCACTTGCAACTACATTAAGGTAAGATTTTTCTTTTTCTTCTTTTTTCATGATTTTTTTCACTATATTTGTTTTTTATTTTATTTTTAATTTTTTTTGTTCTTAATAATTGTATAAATGTTGTTGTGAGATTTTTTTTTTCAAATGAGATCAATTTTTAGTAGATTTATTTATAGGATTTTTAAATTTTTAGCAATTGCAACTTCATTTTTTTCATATGAATTAATTTTTTAGTTGAATTTATTTTTTTATTTTATTTATTTGTTGCAAATTTGTTTGAATTGATTTTCTTATTCTTTTTTCCAAGCATTTTGAGTATATATTATACAGTGTTAATTTATGTTAATTTAATTATTTTATAATTTTATAAAATGAATTTTTTTTTAAATGTTTTTCAATAATTACCGACGGAAATTCCGTCAGTAATTCCGTCGGTAAATCCGTCGGTAATTATGTTGGTAATAAAAAAATTATTACCGACGCGTCTGTTCCGTCAGTAAATCCGTCGGTAATTCTATTACCAACGGATTTACCGACGGATAAAATATTACCGACGAACGATTCACCGACGGATCATTTCCGTCTTTGATTCCGTCGGTAATATAATTACCGATGGAATATGTGTCTTACACCGACGGAAAAATTCCGTCGGTAAAATTGTTAAATCTTGTAGTGACTCATTTTATCATAAACCTTAAAAATATTTTTATTTAAGAGTTATGCTAATAAGATCAACATATATATATGTGCACCGAGGGTCTTGGCCTGGCGGTAGGAGGAGCTTGTCTCCTCCTGCTGCTCCTGGGTTCGAGTCCTCACGTGCACGCCTGTCACCCCCGCGGTGCCTTACATGTCCACTGGGTTTGCAGGGTGTTCAGTGGGTCGTGGGATTAGTCGTGGTGTGCGCAAGCTGGCCCGGACACCCACATAAATCAAAAAAAAAAAAAAGTCACACTATATATGCATATTATATAGTGACAAGTATTAGTAGCTTGGTTTTATTATTTAAGTTTGCTTACAATATCTGTACACCAACTATGCTAGACTCCATTAGTTGAATTAATATTGTCTATCCAATTACAAATAATGTATCCTCTCACAAATGTTATAATATATATCAACATGTTATGCAATATTTTTGCTACCAAAAGTGCATAAAAAGATTGTAAATGATGGTGGATATATAGTACTATTGCTAGTTTTATATATATATATAAAACATAATTGTGATTGTTCATGATTTTTTTCTTATTTTAATGGTAAATTTGGTCCTTGTCGTGTCCTTTTTTTTTTTTTCATAATGAGATTCGTTAATTTTATCTGTGCTAATTTCATCATACTCTCTATAATTTTTTATATTTAGTGAGCATTAGATCTACCTATTAATAGTGGATAATTCTCAATGATTATGGCCACACGGTTGCACATGTTGCCATTGGCATCATGAGGACAAATGGCTATACCAAGTAAAGAGTATGGGATTACACTAAGATAAAATTAAAGCATGGGAATCAAATGCAGGAGGACTGTCGGTCCAAATATTTCAACAGAAAATTAATGTTCTATAGTTCCCTTGCACTGTTCCAAAGGGCAAGAGACATTCTTCATGGAGACATATATATGTAATCGAGTGAGTAAACAACCGTTTGCCTATGTAGTTTTAAATCAAAAAACAACATGAACCAAAGTAAGTACTTTCCATCATGCATGTGGATAAAAAAAACAACATCCCAGCTTATTCGTAGATGTCCACGAATGTGCTTGACTGGAAAGGGATTATTAGACGATAAAAGGCATGCATCTCTCCATTTTTATGTGACGATCTCCGTTCAACTCAAAGTTTCTGTCTCTGTTTAAAAGAAGAGCAAGAAAATCTCTGCGTTCAAAGTCCAACACTCTTTCCCCTAAATCCTGGGGTGTCCCTTGACACTGAGAAAAAGTGTGCTGTTTTGGAGAATGTGCAAAAATTCTCATCTGACCAGACAAGTACACTACCATACCATGCCAAGAGGAGGAAAACTTGAAAGCGACCCCTACATGGTGGTCTCATTTTGAACCAAAAAGTGCCCTTTTTTTAAAAAAAAAAAAAGAAAACCATCCCATCCATGTTGAGGAGCTGAAAAGCTTTACCAACCTTGCATCCCACCTGGGCTCGATCGCTCCTTTCTAGACAGAGCTTGCTTGACCGACCAACCTTTCTTCTCTTCTTCAAATGGTGAACTCTCAAAACCTACCTTCCATGACAAGGAAAGCATATACCTCAGTACTTGTATACCTCAGTAGCTTGTACAAAACACAATCTCACTACACGATCGTCTGGAAAAAACAAGTTTATTTTTATGTTTCCGATTTCATGACTTCAATCAAACACACGTTTGCACACTGTTTTTCCTGAGGGGGGTTTCCTTGTCAGTCACGAGCAAGGAATTAAAAAGGCATTTCATAGAATGATCGATGCTCATTTCCATGAAAATTAATAAGCTTTCTTTTTCATCTTGTTCTTGTTTTGCCTAACGTTTTTGCTCCCTTTTTTGAAATGTTCTGGTCCACATGGACATTGCTCGATAAGTTCATGGGGTCAAATGGAACCAGTCCAATTTATATATCTATTTGTTCTTCAAATCTTCAGTGGAAGAGTCAAGGGTCATAGATTCTGTGACCAAGCCATTAATTCTTTAAGAGAAAAGAAAACCATTGTTTATTTTCTTAAACTATTACAGTTAATTTCTCTGAACTTTATATTAATTTTTGTATATTTCACCTTTCTCCCATTTGAACTTGCCATATATATGAGTTCATTAATTATATTATATAGTCTATGATAGGCAACAATGATGGCCTGTGACAAAGCATCGTGTAGAAAAGAGGGATGCTAAAAACAAGAGGAGAGGTATAATCCATTTGATTGAAAATTATATATGATTAGTTAATAAATTACATTCCCAATGCCATTAGGCACGTGTAGGATCATCAAAGAGATTGAAAACAAAAGGCTTTCCATGCTGGATTTGCTAAATTTCCGTTTCACAACAGTAGAAATATAAATAAAATGTAGGATCATCAAAGAAATATGCTGGATTAAGCGGTCATGGCAGAATTAAGCATAAAAGCAGAGAAAACCTAGCTAAATAAAATGTGTTATATATATATATAGTGCCCCCCCAGGCTGCAACTTTTCCTTGCTTGGGCAGCTTAATCCACCTTTGCTTTACAAAGCTTTTGACTATTAGCCCTTTTCACTTACTTTTGATCAGATCACAGGCAGAGTCCCCTCCCTCCCTCCCTCCCTCCCGTGCCCTCCATTTGCTTTTCCTGAATTTGATTGAAAAGAACTATATATTAACAAAATTAAATAAAGGCACTAGATTTAAAGTTCTAAATTAAAATGACACTATACATCAACAATCGCTAGTTTAATTCTTTTAATTAAGTAATAAAATCTTAGCGCAAAGTAACAATGGGTTTGTATACATTCTAAATTTAAATAATTTTAATTTAAAGAATATATCTTAGAATTAATATAAAATTATTTTTTAAGGGCTAAAATTCTTGAATTAAAACTGCATAAATTTTCGAGTGAAAAAAACTTATTATTTTGAATCAAAAATAATTTTTAAAAAAATAAAAATATATTATTTTGATACATTTCCGAGTGAAAAACACTTTGAAAAGCAACCGCAACCACACTCGTACTCCCAAACAAGCCAAGTTTCCAAGCCTCGACGACAATGCAAAGGGTAAATATGGAACAAGTTGGCCACGTTCGCCCAATGGTAAAAGGTTAATTATAACTTAGTCCCTATACAATTAGTTAATTACTTTTGATGGTTTCAGAAAACTATATATTTAATCTCAAATCATTTATAACTTTATCTTTTTTTTATCCATTTCATCTCCTTTCTCAATTTATTTTTCAGATATAGATTATGGGAAAAAAAAAGGTAAATAAGATGAAAAAAATAATGAAGAAAATGTACATTTTGCGGAGCAAAATACTACTGAGTTAAGTATGGTTAACACGAGTTAAATCATAATCATTTCATTATTTTCTATACTACAAGTACTAATTAATTTATTTTATCAAAATACAAGGATTAAGTTATATTTAACTCTAATGTATACATTATACCATTATTATTATTATTATTATTATTATTATTATTATTATTATTATTAATTACATATAATCTATACCGTGCGGGAAAAACACTTTGCAAGTCTATAGTGTTTTTTCTATTTTTCCCTTATTTGTGTGTGTGTGTATTATGTAGTCGTATTGTTCACCCCCTCACATTTTACTATGGATGCACTGTTCACTATTTTTTTTTCTATAATTTTAAGGGGAAAATGTGTGAGGTTAACACTGTGCAGCTACACTGTTCACCCCCTCATGTTTTACCATAGATGACATTGTTAATTTTTTTTTAGGTTTGCTATAAATTTAAGAGGGGATATTAAACTCGGTTGAGTTCATGGTCTAGGTTCACCCTAAATAAACTAAAACGTATGGGGTGAACACTATGCAGATGCATTGTTCACCCCCTCACGTTTTACTATGGACGACACCGGTCATTTTTTTTTTTTTAGGTTTTGCTATAAATTTAAGAGGAAAATATGTGAGGTGAACATTGTACAACCACATTGTTCACCTCCTCATATTTTACCGTGGACGAAATTGTTTAATTTTTTTTTAGGTTTGCAATAAAATTAAGGGGAAAAATATTAAACTCGGTTGAGTTCATGGTCTGGGTTCACCCACAAGTTTTACTCTGAACGGCATTGTTCACTTTTTTTATTTAAGAAAAAATATTTTCTTTTTTTGGTTTTTATTTTTTAAATATTAATCTTAATCTTATTTTTATTTATATTTAGATTAATATCTCTTCTCTCTTTTATGTTATTTAGAAAACCTATTTGAAATGACGATTATTTTTTAATTATGCATTTAATTTTTTAGGAGGTTTTTCTGATAAATCTATATTTTTTTTAATCTTTTGTATAGATGAACTTTATTTTTGAAAATAAAAAGAAATTTATTTTCAAATAATATTTCTGATATATGCAGCCTTACATATTATTTTTTTACTTTTATTTTATTCAAACAATTTAATGTGTGTGTCTATTTTTATTATTGTTTGATTGAATAAAAAAATTATTTTAATTAACAAATTGAGCAAACATAACCGTGTAAATGTCACATCTTGCGAAATTAAATATTTTGATCTACACTTGTCTCTTAATTTTTTTAATTTTTATTTTTAGTCATCATTTATGGTTTTTGTTTTTTTCACTTATTAACATGCATAGTTATTAATTTATTTGATTACATGTATGTATAATTTTTTTTCACTTGGAATTTTTTTAAATAAAAAAAAGTATTGAAAAAGTCTATATATAAATTTTTTTGTTGAGAAAAAAATATCTAATCATCGGTGAAACACGGGTCAAATATCTAGTAATAAACTAAAAAGTGTGGTGTTTTTATTATGCATTAACTCACAAAACACTATTCATTTCAAATAGTATTTTTTTTTTCTAAATCTATGTTTCGTTCTTTAATTTTATACTTCAACATTTGGTTTATTGAAAATTTAATTTTATAATTTATTGTGGTTTGTTTTATACATGGTTAGTTCAGTCTCATAACCTGTGTCACAGGTTTGACGGGTTAACTTGAGTTTTTAATGTCTTTTCTTTCATTGGCATTTTCTTTTCAATTACATCCTTCAATATTGGTTGATTAAGAATTAGGATTCATAATTTAATTTGGTATGTTTTCTATAAAGTTATCTTGGTCTCATGACTTGAGTCACAGATTTGGCAGGTTAACTCAATTGACTTGAGTTTTTTTATCTTTTTCTAATTGTTTTTTTTTTCAACTTCATCCCCTAACATTAAGTTGATTAAGAATTAGATTTCGTGATTTGTTTTGGTTTGCTTTCTATAATGTTATCCTGATCTTATGATTCGAGTCATGTGTTTTGCGAGTTAACTCGAGTAGACTCAAATCATTTTATTGTATCCTGTTTTTAGATTGATTTTTTTTCTCAACTTTATCCTTTAGCAATGAATTTATTGAAAATTGAGCTTCATAATTTGTTTTGATTTTCTTTCTATAGGGTCATAACTTTGATTATGGGTTTGGCAGGTTAACCCGGGTTGACTCAGGTCATTTTTTCCGTTTACTTTTTATAAGGTTGTTCCGGTCATGAGTTTAACAAGTTAACTTATGTTGATTGATTAATTTCCTTTTTCAATTTTATTCTTCAACGCTATATTGATTGAAAATTGAGCTTTATATTATTATTTTTTACTTTATATAGAGTGGGGTTATCATGGTCGCATGAATCAGATCATGGAATTAACAGGTTAATCTGAGTTAGCCCGGATTGAGTCAAATTATGTTTTTACTGATTATCTTTATTGGTTTTAGACTCGTCAAGTTAATAAGGTCATATCACATTAACTTCTACATAATTTTAAAAAAATATATATTAGCAATGTCTAGATTTTTTTTTTAGAGTTTAAAAAAAAATTAATTTGACCCTATAGTAACTCCTGTTGCAAGAAAAGTAGAAAAGGGGCAGACCAAACTTTTCAGATGAAATAGCATATAGAGACCACAGTCAAATACTAAAAATTGGTGTTGCTTGAGGCTAAAAAAGGGAGTCTAAATTAGGGATTTTATCTGTAAAACTTGTAAGTAAATTAAATTAATTCTATAAACTGACAAGGAGAAGAGGGCTGAAACTTTGACTTCAGGGACCTTTACGAAGGCAACCTTTTGTTCTTTTACTTTGAGGTGGTGGGGTGGCTCCCAAGGCACAAGGACACGAGAGCCCACATAGATTATCTTAATCAAGTTCTTAATGCTACAATTTCTGCTTGGTTGAGATCATTTTAACTGCTCCCTTTGAAAAATCATGATGCAGACAAGAACTTACATGCAACTTCTTTGATTTATTTTGCATAAACTGCGGATTCACATGTGCTTATGTAGCCAATATAATTAAGGTTTAATATTGATGATAGCTCTTCAAATTCAAATATTTGATATTATCTAGGATATTAGATTATATTAGGATCCTCTGTAATTAACAAAACCATTGCATTGTTATTAAACCCGATCTAATTTGATGGGTCAATTTGATAACCTGATTTTTAACATGGGTTAGATTTTAAATTAAACCCAACCTAAAATGACTATTAATTAAGTTAAAACCTGATTTAACTCAAAAAAAATATAAAACACATTATTATAAATTAATTTACATCAACTCGCTAATTTATAACTCATCTCTTGTGCTGAGCTGAATTGTTTTAAATTGATTTACACCAACTTGGAAGAGATGCTTAACTCAATCACTTAAAATCTTATGTTTTTTTTTTAATTCATATTTGTTTGACATTCCTATATGTTTCCCTTCCATTAAGATATTGTTTTGACATAATGAATGCAATAATGTTGCCTAGCTCAAGTAGCTATAATAGAGTGCCAATTTTCTTGTAGACGGTCTAGTGAGCTAGCTACTTGGCTTGCACGTGACTTTTTTTTTTAAATTTAAGTTTAGCATTATCTTGTGCTTAGCAAAGTGGCACTGCTTGCATTTACCTGATGTAATGTTTACCTCAAAATGAGATGATAGTTTTTCCCTCGTCAAATAAAAATCTATCAAAATTTAATCATATATTTTACTAAATTAATATCAACATTTGTCAATCTCGGGTGTGCATTGTTCTAAATTAATATTCAATTTTTTAAAATATTACTGCACAGCATAGTTGTAAAACTCAACTTGAAAATTAATTCAATTCAGTATTTGTGTTACGGGTTGAGCGGATTAACCTAACCCTCTAACCCTTTAAGAGGGATTTTAACATTGGACCACCAAAGTTGTAGTTTTCAACTAGAAGAGTTGAAGGGCAAACTACACATATCTTGTCCTCCCCTTTGGTAACTAAGTTAGACTAGAGAATCTTCATATATATTCTAGCTACTAAAAAATAAAAAGGGGAAGGTTTTAAAAGTAGGTGGAAAGGAGGGCATGGTCTTCCAAAGAATGACATCCACAGTGTCCCTTTCCTTCTCTACACGCCCAAATCGGAGGTCTTTAAAAGGCATCATCCCCTACCACCTCACTCACTACAACACAAAATCTGAACTCTCACTTCTCCTCCTAACTTTATTCACTCACCCTTCTACCCTATAGCTTTCTCCTTCACATCATTGTATCCTCTCTTCCCGTTCCTTGAGTAGGCTCTGCTCACTACTTGTAGCAATGTCCACCTCCAAAACCTTCGATAAACCCTTGGAAGGATATGACACCCTTAACATCCATGCAGGCTTTGCTCTCCTTCAGAGAAACACGACCCCGCCTCAAACTGGTGAGAGGAGAGGCAGAAGAAAGCAAGCAGAACCAGGAAGGTTTCTTGGAGTTAGGAGGAGACCTTGGGGTAGATATGCCGCTGAGATTAGAGACCCAACAACAAAAGAAAGGCACTGGCTTGGCACCTTTGATACTGCCCATGAAGCAGCCCTAGCTTATGACAGGGCTGCCCTTTCCATGAAGGGCACTCAAGCAAGAACCAACTTCAATTACTCTGATAACACAACCTTTCACTCACTTCTTACTCCATTTGACATTCAAGCCTTCTTGCCACAATCACAGTTCCTCACTAACACTCAGATTAAACAACCAACCAACCAGAGCAGTCCTGTTAAGCTTGAAACTTGTCAGAATATGACCCCAAACCAATCAAGTAGCGATACATATGCTGAATCTTCTGATGGATCAGCTCATGAAACTAACAGTTTCTTTTTCTCGAATGAAGATTCTAACTCGGGTTACTTGGGCTGCATTGTTCCTGATAACTGCTTGAGGCCACCACCCTCAAGCCCCTCTAGTAAAACCACCAAATCCAATGCTTCAAATGATCAATACTCTTGCTCCATGACCACAAGTACTTCCCTTGAAGATCATTCCCAATGTAACAAGTACGCCCCTGCCCTCGAAATCACAAATGTGCCAACCAAGGCATATACTCCTGGAAACTTTCCTGGCTTTGATGAGCTCAACCATGGATTTTGGGGGGACCAACTCTCATGGGATGGCAATTCCGGTGACCTCTCAGCAATGATGAACAACCCATTAATGGTGGAAAATGTATGCATGGATACCTTGTATAGCGTCGACAATCCTCCTACTTATGGCTTAATGCCCCAAGCTACTTCTTCAGTATCTAGCTCTTCGTTAACATATCCAGCTTATGGTGATGCAGTTAACTTTGGATATTCACTCTTTTGAGCACCGCTAATTAAGCTGCATGCACGTATCAAGAATTCTACAAGTCATGATATCTTTGTGTTTTTCATTACCTGCAAATCCTTTTACTGTAATTACCCTAAATGTTTTCACATTCGAGCAAGAAAGAGATTTGGAATGTCCATCCTGTTCCTCTTAATTACCACTATTAATCCAAAGTTGTTTAATTAAAAGTCTTAATTAATCTAGTTAGCTAATTATTAATTCTATTTTATGGTGCAAAAAGCGGGACTATAGAGCCTGAAAACCTGGGCTATAGCAGCCTCTCTCCTTGCTTTTGCAGGGATTTAATGAATAGCAGGACCAAACACCTTTTGGTGCTTCATTATTAAGTGCAAATACTGAGTGCCTGATGCCTGCCATTGCGGCTCTTTGCCTAATCTTTTTTAGACAATACTAAGATCACATGCCATGGATTAGTGCATGCGAGCACAACAAATTCATGATTCATTAACAGCTCATAAATCCTTTCTATTAAATGCTTGTACATAACAGTTAACAACTTCATTGCAGTTCTCTACTCTACAATACAAGGTGTAAGAGTTTCACAACTCCGGTGTATGTACAGTAGCTGTCCGTACAAACTTAGCTTCTTCAATGTGGGACGGCCAGGAGGAGTTGCGTAGGCCCATTCTCCCAGCTTTCTAGCATTCAGGGCTTTCCTGTGCCTTTGGTCCCAGCCCCTAAAAAGTCCAATTATCGAGAGAGGGGAGGGAGCAAAGCTGCAAAAACTGACAGACGGACGAAAACTAGATAGGTTCATCTATGAGAATTGACCGGCCCTACATTATTGTACACAATTCATATTAGTGGTCCAAATAAGTTGAATTATTGCTGAATTATAGACTATTTTTTGCATTTTTAGTTCACCCTAGATTCTGGTTTTAGTTCATTTAGAAGCGCTTATGTGCAGCTTGTGACGGCTGAAGTAACTAGACCATAGTTTCTTAGCTAGCTTTTGCATTTTGAAGAACATCCCCAAACTAGAATGCATGCAGCCTCATTGCTCTGATCCAAAAACCTCGAAGAGGAAACTCGCTGCAAGAAAAATGGACCCGATAACCCATGAAGAAATTGCCAGGGAAGAAGGGGATCACCCGTCTATCTTAATCCCAGTTAGAAAGTCTCCAATTGGCCATTAGTAGAGCTCACAAGCAAGAAAGGTTTTTCACTCAATCAATAATGGCCGAAAGGATTTCAAAAAACAATTTCCATGCAGAATTGAAGAAACCACTCAGGTAATTACAGTGATCAGAAGAACCAAGTTTAGAGACAAGTACATGCCACTCAAGGTGGAGAGACTATATCTACAAAAGCTTGTGTGCTTGCTAAATGATCGACACAATAATCCTCTAAAATCTGCATAACTACTCCCTCAATAGTGTGCGACCGTGTGTGTGAGCGAGAGCATATACCAACAAATTTTCCAGAAACCCTCATTTCTAAAGCTATAATCATATAATCTTTCTTCTCTAACAGAATTTTACCTGATATGGCATACATAAAATAAAGCACATGCAAAATAAATGAAAGAGAGAAATGATTATTACAGTCTTGAGTGACTCTTCATATATTTGTATTTCATAATAGATCCATCAATAAAAATTGCAAGCATTTCAATTGTCACAACATAACTATGTACCTAATCACAAGGTAGCACTGAGATGCATGCCACCTTCGAGTCTTTGTAATTACTTCTATTTTTTCACAACAAACCCCAGATAAAAAAAAAAGGGGGGGGGGGGGGGGGGGGGGGAACAAGAAACCTTCAAGTTCCTTTCTAGACAAATTGGAAGCTTGTTCCCATTTAAAGAAAATCGTAAAGTGATAGACATGAAGACAGCTGACGTAAAAGGAAGAAGCTGTAGGATTCATCTTTTTCATTTTTGAAAAAGGATTGAAATATAAATTAACAGACTCCAAAAAAAGGGAGATGTGGATGCAGATTTTCCTTAGGGAGGGAACTGTAGATTCATCGTTATTTGAAAGAACGGTTGGATGGCTATATGGGGTTTGCTAAGATTTTTGAGAAATGGCCATAGCTTATTGAATATAAAAAAGGATGGCTATGAGATTATATGAACAAGGAAATTATCAAAGCTAATGTGTGCTAGACCTGAATCGTGGAACCATCAGAGCTGGGAAACTAAAGCCTCCTATTTGATGGTGAAGCCAGAAAAAAATGCCGCTTTTCATGAATTTGACCAAAAAGTGGAATGGACAGGAGTTGTTCGATATCTTTACTTAGATTGAGGTACGGGTCCCTGAGCTGCTGCTGCTGCTGCTGCTGTTGGTTGAAGGGCCAGAACTCCAGCCTGACTGTTGCACATTCAAATGAGGAGCAGGTCCACTCTTTGAAAAAATTGAACCAACTGATCCACTGGCTGTGCTCGTTGACAACCTAGTTGAACTGGAGTCCTTGCTGGGTCCTGAAATAGGTTTGGACCGCAAATCTGAAGATGAGTATGATGGGGCAAGAGTGCCAATTGAAGAGCCCACCAGGTAGGGCGCAACTGGCATATCAGCAAGAGAAGATGCAGATGGGCTGTAACTCAATGTTCCCATTGGATGATCGAATTTGCATGCAGGCCCAAACTTGCACTGTCCACGTTGTGTATAGTGAGAACAAGTTGGAGCACCCTGATTAAGAACGTAGTAGGTCAGTATTCAACTTGTAAATAAGTATATGAACATGTGGAAGCCTACAAAACAGCATGCCCTGTTATGACTTTATATACAGCTACATCAGTTCAAAGAGGAAAAGAAGTTATATATAGCTTACTTAATGACTGTGATTGGGAACTTGAGAACCAAGATAAACATGTAGAGGATGCACAGCTAACAAAGCAGGATTATCAGGATTTCAGGCTAACAAGTGATCCACACATAGGTATACGTGTAATTGTTAGAGCAAAAGCAAAAAGAGAGAAGAAACTGCTAATGCAATTTATTGAACAAACTACAAATCAATCAAATTATAGAAGGTCCCAAGAAACCACATAAATCAATATGTCATCATGACTTGACATTTAAAAATGATCTCACCTCGATGATGACCTAGAAGTTTGATCATGCAGAAGGCACTGCATGGTCTTTGATTTTTGTATTCTTGGGGGCCGATCAAAAGATCAGCTTCAGCATGAGAAAATTAAATAACAATCATAAAATGAGACATGATGGCCAAAGAAATAGGTGATGACAGCTGTTTTCAAATCTTCTATCCCCAAGACAAATTTGCCTATACAATGTAGCTCACCTCTCCGACCATGACTACATATAACTTTGAGACACTAGAGACAAAAAAACACTGATCCCAGCACTCAGTCCCAATAATATTCTCTTAATAAAGCATGAACCCAGAATAGGTTAAATGACTAACAAGTGCAAATTACAGCGATAAAGCAAGTACCACTTGCAAAATAAGTCCATGATAGTATGCTTAAGTAAATAAGTAAACGATAGGGATTAAGACAGGAAAAAGAATTGTCAGCCCAAAACCCTAAAGCTGCTTAAGGGATGCAACAAAGTCCAGTACATCATAAAGACAATAACTTGTGACATCAACGCATCTATCACGTCTCCACTTAATCTCCATTATCAACTCTCTTCATTTCAATGTAGAACTGCATAAAAACATGCCTTTATGAGTTCAATTTATCCACCTCATAATCATACTGACAGATCCATCCCAATTCACAACTCGAACAAATCCAACAACTTAAGAAGATAAGACAGCAGGCAAGGATGAATAAAAAATCATGTCATTGCAGTCCCTAAGACAAGACGAAGATAAAAACATTAAGACAGAGGAGCCTAACCCTCTTCCAAACTCCCATAGTGGCCCAAAAACTACCAAAAGAAAGAGTGGTGGAAACAAATAGAGTAGCTAAATAAATTCCAGATTTTCTTTGTTTCTGAGAATACAATCCCAACAAACAATTTAGACAGAAAATGGACGTTCCCAACAAATACTCTATCCTTGTTATGTAAAGATCAGAACACTGTTTAAAAGACAATCAACATGTTAAAAAGATGACCTTGTGTCATAGTAAGCTATTATCTCAGGAAGTGAATCACATTTTCATTGTTTAGTTGATGATATAGAAAATGCTCCAGACTTATGGTAAACCAAGGAATATGTGACTGATCAGAGCACAGAAACAAAAGGTAGCATATATGATCTCCCAAATAATGTCAAAATAAATCAGAACTAACTGAAAGAACAAAAACACATCCAGAGGAGCATGATCAGCAATGAAGAAAGTTTAGAAAGAAGCTTCCACAAAATGTCAAATTATTTCACCATGCAATCAGATCACCCTATAAAGCAGAAAGGTGAAGTGGCGACTACAATCCAGATATTAAATGTTAATCATAGGACTCAAAAGGTGATTGGATTGTTTTCCAACTTAGCACTAATTAATGGAGTGATTATTTTAAACCATGCCAGAATATAAAAAATTCTTTGAAAATGTCCATTTCCATGTCAGAGTAGCTTAACTCCACGCAATACTTGGGTACAAAAGCTGTGAATCCGAGAAGCTATCAAGTTTAATGAGTGGAAAAGAGCTGCCATATCATGGGAATAGACTCTCCTAATTGCTTATCAAGTTACAATATCCCACAGAGAAGCAAGAAAGCACATTCCTTCTTGTATTTCACTTACAGAAGCGTAAATGGAGAAGACAAGAGACAGAAACTTTGTAATGTTCTATACATGAACCACAGATGCAATCTAAAGAACCACGCCACTTAAAAAATTCCAGAGTCAAAATCTCATTCTCACATGGTGCGCCAGCATCACAAGGCAAAAAAAAGCTACTTCAACAAATATAATTGAAGTGAAAAGACTCACCCTATAAAGCATCCAGAGATCAAGGGCAAGTACCACCCAATCACCTACTCTGATAAGATCTCAAAAATACTATACTAGAAGCAGGCAGGTGTATGCCACAGTTGTGTCAAACGTTTCAAGGTTCTAACCACGTGAAATGAACTTTGTTTCACTAAGACTCTAAAGAGAAAAAACAGCTAACAAAAGGAAGGTTAGAATTTTTCTGACGAAAATGATAGGAGGGCAAGAAGGGGAGTGAGAGAAAGAAATAGCAACTATACAACTGCAGCATTGTGGTTGCATCGCTCAGAACAAATATAAATTCATATAATTCATAAAATCCTGTTTCAAAGATCTCCACCAACACTAGTCATAAATGCTATGCGGTAAGCAACAAACAGAAAGGGTGTGATTAATTAGGACATTTTGCGACTTTATTAGGTAAACAAACTAGCAATGCATGCCCTGACATAAGGTAATAAGGTATCACAATGCCAGAGAGTTTTATGTAGATACTTACTGGGCGTAGAGGAAGACCAATGGGGCTAAGAACAACATTTGATTTTGACACTACCAATTCTGGGGGGTGATGATATCTACATGAGGATCTGAATTTACAATCACCAGTTTTTATGTAATACTGACATTCCGGCTGGCCAGGTCTTTCTGGGAACAAGTGCTCCTTCTGGGTACTGCTTGAAGGACCTGTTGCAGGAGGTATGGATTGAAATGCTCCAGTATAAGCAGGTGCAGAAGGAGATAGTGCTGACATCCCGTAGACTGATCCTGAGCCAACTGCAGGCTGAGTATTAGGAGAGGCTACTGGACTTACAGGCGCCTGCACCAGAAGAGATTACAACTACTATGAATAGAAGTAGATGGTCAGAATGTAATGAAATAGAGGAATTTCTATTGACCTACCGGGTAAGGATTCCAACTTGGATATGGAACTACGCTTGGGGAAAGCAGCACAGGACCGTAAGGACCTTGTACATATGAGCCTGGCAGCAGAGGAGGCCTTGCAACCATTACCCCATACTGTTGAGATGAAGGGACAGAGGGAGATTGCACCGAAGGATATAAAGTAGGGCCAGGTACAGGTGCAATTTGCGGAGCCAGTGATTGTGCTGGAATTTGTATGTTACCTGGCTGTGGATGGTGGAACTTACATGTCGCCCCAAACTTGCACTGCCCTGTTTTAATGTAGTATGTGCATTCCCTTTCACCCTGTTGTCAATTAAAACTAAAAGAATCAGCAAACTTGAATTCATACTCAGTGCAAAAAAATACCATCATGATCAAAAGCATAAATCTTAAATGCCCATGTAAAGATATACGGACCGGGCGTAATGGGTATCCATAATAATTTAGTGACACGGGACTAGCAGAACCACCTCCCTGCTTAGGATGGTGGTACTTACAGGAAGCACCAAATTTACATGTCCCCGTCCGCATATAATACTGCAAATAAAGCAAAAAAACAGCTCAATCAGTGCATCCATAAATCCCTTCTCCCATAAACCATCAAACTCAACCAAACCAAACGCACAATTAAACAGCAAAACTCCTAATTCAGCCCTTAACATATACAACCATATGATAGCATCCACATTCTCGGAACAAATTTGCAACACATCCCATAAGACACGGACCAGGTATAACGCACTTAATCAACACACATTGCATCAGCGTTCCATCACACTCGGTCAAACTAATCATATCTTTAACGAACACACATTGTCCACAATCAACCATTTGCACATACAGCAAATCCCAGTAATCATTCAAAACCAGCAAAATTACCTACCTGGCAAAGCGGCTGGCCCGCTCGCTCTGGATACTCCGCTCCGCCAGCCCTTGCCGCTCCCAACACCTATAAAACAACATCAACCACAACAATCAACCATACCACCTCCACGTATCAAAATTACTTACAAAACTAACCCTCCTCCAAACACAGTTCCAAAAACCACAAGATCAAGACTAATTACCACACACGGACCATTTAAAACTCAATTCAAGTCAAATCAAAGTAAAATCAGTCAAAATTACCGCACTCCGGTCACGTGGATGATTATACCGACACCGTGCTCCGTACCCGCAAAACCCGGTTCTCAAATAATACATACAATCTTGCTCATTAGATCTCTCCGGGTATTCGGATTCTGTTTCCCCTAATCCCAATTGCCAAACACCCTCTGCATCAACGACATAATCATAATTAATCATAATCAACAAAAACAGATAACTATAAAGTCACAATCGAATTAATGTAGGTCACCTTCAAGTCCGGTTTCCGGTCCTGAACCCGTCCATTCCAGTGCCGGATCGGATTGTGAGCCTTCTTGTGCCCCACCGTACCGGTCCATTCTGTACGGACCAACTCCCGAATTCCACGGAACCGGACAGAAACTGGAGTGAGACCAAGCAAGTTCCTCCGGTCCTTGTACAGTTACGAAATGAGAGAAACCGTTTTAGGAGAGAAAAGGTAAAAAGAACTGATGAGATGTTTTTGTCTGTGCTTTTTGGATTTTTTTTTAAGGAGAAAGAGAGAGAGAGAGAGAGTGAGAGTGAAAGAGGAAGACAGTGTTTGGTGTTCGGTTTTTACGGAGGTTTATGGATTTTGTGAGTTGCTTTCACTTTCTGTTTCTCTCTCTCTCTCACTCACTTCAGCGATAGTTGCTGTTGATGTTGTTTGATCTTTTCTTTTGTGTGTGTGATGGTGTTGGTGGTTTATTTATACGCGCCAAACAGAGCAGCCACAACCTAAAATAATTATTCTTTTTAAGGTAATTAATTCCAATAAATAAATCAAGTGTGACTTTATTTACTAACTCTATAAAAAAATGTAATTAAATTTAATTATAATATCTAATTTAAATTTAATTAATTAATTAATTAATTCAATTTATATAATTCAATTATTACATTTTTTTAGCATCCTCTTATTCAATCAAATATTTCGTAAAAAAATAGATAGATAAGTATTTTGAAATATTAAATTCTATTTAAAATTTAATTCTAAAATGATTCCAAACATTATTCTTTTAAAAAAACCCTTAAATTGAATTTAATTTAAAGAGTTTCAAATATAATCATATCATTGAGTTATTCTACAAAACAAACCATATTATTTTTTTATTTTTTTTGGTAGATCTAGAAATATAATAGAAGATAAGTATTTATTATATTTTAATTTATTTTGGAAGCATATTTATTTCGAAATTGCTAAAAAAGATTAGTATATTTTTTTAGTGCATCGTGCTAGTTTTTACTTTTTTTTTATTTTTAAAAAATATATTTATTTTAAAAAAATATTAATTTAATATTTTTTTATAATTTTAATGTGTTTATATAAAAAATAAAAAAATTATTTTTAAAAAATAACCTAATAACATTAACAAAGTGCACGGTCGTGAGTTGGATATGACTTAGCGTCCCTGGGTTCTGTGGGGACATGAGCTTGTAAGAAGAGGAGAGAGTTGTCTTTTCGATCAAGGGTTATTCCAAAAAGGGTAATGAGGGAGGAATATTAATTTAAGTGATTAATTAACCCTGTGTGAGTGAGTGCATGGAGGTATTTTCCTCTACGTGGCATGCAAAGAGGATCTTCCTTGAAATTGGAAAAGAAACAGTATTTTTTTTCCTTTACTTTATGGCTCTTTTTATAAATATAAATTAAAAAAGAAAAGGTTATCTTTTTCATAAAAATAAAAATAAAAAAAGTATCAATTCAGGTAGAATGGCATGTGAGTGTTTTTTTTCCTATTGGTTTGGGTTCAAATCAATTAAAAAGAATAAATGAAGTATAAATGAAGTGTGAAAGAATGAACTCTCTTTTTTACAAAGAATATAACATTAGAAATATCTTTAATTTAAATTTTATTTGGGAGTGTTAATTTTTAAAGTATTTTTTAATCAGAAATATATTAAAATAATATTTTTTAATTTTTTAAAATTTATTTTTGACATTAGCACGTCAAAAAAATCCAAAAACACCAAAAACGTAATTTAAAACTAAAAAAAACTCAAAAAACTTTAAAAGTATGGTTAAACTGTAATGTCAAATGAAACCTTAAACGTTAACTAAAAGCTAAAAGAAAAAGGGATTTTACTGTACCTCTCATCCCCTCATCGCAAGTTAATATTAAGAGAAATATTGTTTTTTTCTAGCTTTAATTCTATCTGCTAACATTAAGGTTAATAGGGATTGTGTTTCATAGTTTTTTTTTTAGTTTGCTTTTTATAAGGTTATTTTAGTCTCATTATCCGAATAACAAGTTTGATGGGTTGACTCGAGTTTTTTTCTCAATTTTATCATTCGATATTAGGTTGATTGAGAATTAGGCTTTGTAATTTATTTTGGTTTGTTTTAATGAGGTTATTCTCATCTCATGAGTCGGGTCACGGGTTTGGTGGATTATAAATTTTTTATCTTTTTTTAATTGATTTTTTAATTTCTATTTCATCATTTGAAATTAGGTTTACTGAGGATTGAAATTCATAATATTTCTCAATTTACTTTTTTTATGAGGTTATCTTGGTATGATAACCTGAACCGCGAGTTTGAAGAGTTAATTCGGTTGATTTGAGTTTTTATTTTTCTTTTTCTAATTGACTATTTTTTCTTTTAATTTCATCATTCAATATTAAATTGATTGAGAATTAGGACTCGTGATTTGTTTTTGTTTTACTTCCAATAAGTTTATCCCTATCTCATTCAACATTAGGTCATATGTTTTGTTCTTTTTTTGTAATTGATTTCTTTTTCAATCTCAACTTCAATATCAGATTTATTTGAAATTGTGTTTCGTAATTTATTTTCTATAGGGTTATTACAGTCTCACAATATGGCATGTGAATTGACAGGTTAACTTGAGCTAACCAAAATATATTATTGTCTCATTATTTACATTACTAAAATCTCATCTTCAATATTATTTTGAGTCAGATTATGTTTTAAATAATTATTCATGTTGTTTTTGGATTCGTGCAGTCTATATTCTATAGGGTCATATTAAATCATTTTCTATATGGTTTTAAATTTATTTTCTACTATAAAAGACATTAGCAATACCTCAATATTTTTTTTATTTTTTGAAAAATAATTTGACCTATAATTTAGCGGGAATAAATTATTCAGATTTTTTCTAAAAAATCTTTTTTGACCCCACGGTTGAATTTTTCAATCTTTTGGATTGGTCAATCACAGAGAACAAAGCTATAAAGTTCTATATTGTTCATCTACAACTATAACTATCATAATTTTTGAAAAGATGAGGGGTTAATTACCCATCAATTCTACATGGAATCATCTCTTGTCTCTGCTATTTATTCTTATATTTAATATGCTATTTATATTCAATATATACAATTAAAAATTAAAAATAATTTTAAAAAATATTAATATATATTTTTATACATTTTTCTAATATAACAATACATTTAAATTTCTTGATCATTTCAACTATGAACGTTTTTTTATTTTCATCTCTTTCTATTTTTCAATAATAATAAATATTATCACATCAACTTTCGCATTAATCAATATTAGATTTTGGTTACTATTTTGAAATAATTAAATAGATGAAGATAAGAAAGAGATATAAATTTAATTTAAAGTTATTCGTTTGTATGCATTTAAAATGATATAAATTTAATTTTAAAGTTATTTTAAAAACATGTTTATTTCATGTCACTGTCTTCATCTCTCCAGCTTTATCATCTCTATATCTATAATTAATTAGTACACACTAACACATGAGAATAATTAATCCCTACTGGCAGGCACAAGATCCGAATTTAAGAGTTAAAAGTAGAAATTAATTAATCTTCAATTCCTTGAACAATTTCGGAGAGCAGTTGTATCTTCTATCTGCTAGCTAGCTAGCTAGCTAGCTAACTATATGTTATTTATCATCCAGATCTCTCCATCATCGATCCTGCAGGTATATATCTCTAAGAACCCTAGCTAGCTAGTATATGTTATGTATTATCCAGATCTCTCCATCATCGATCCCGCAGGTATCTCTAATTAAGAACCCTAGCTACTAGCTGGTGAAAAAATTACTAACACAGAGGAGGCAAGAGTTTTTGTCAGCTGTAGTTCTTACGAACTTCTTTAGCAGTAATTAAACAACGATTAAAGACTAGCTACAAGTAAGATTGATGGACTTAATTTGTCATCAGAACTATTCACTTGCAACTACTCATGTTGAGATTTTCACAAGGATCCGAAAAGACATGAACCATGTACGTAAATCTCTCCACCCTCCGCAGAGCACTTGAGTTTGATTCCATTTACCACCGCGAGGACAAGGACAATGAAGATGGCTGGCCCAACTGTAGCAAATTAGACCTGGAAAGATAGCAAAACACCCAGCTCCGATCGTATTCAGAATGAGAGCTGGTGGTAAGCTTAGCCAAAAAATGGATGAGGAGAAGGAGCGAGGAAAACTCGCAACGCCCGTGGGCGGCCGGAGGTGCTGGTATCGGGTTAACTTAGGTTTTGATTTTTTTTTTTTACAAAAATAAACAGGTTTTTCATCTGGTTTTGTCTACATCGACTAGATCAATTATATCAATTCAATTTTATTTTATTTTTGACAAAATCAACTCTTTTTTTTTAGATATAATATTTTTTAAACACAAACCACATTTTTTAAAACTAAAAAAATATGATTTTTACCTAAAAAAAAAGCACAAATACCTCTCATCCAATCACACACTTAACTGGTCATGAAACTCGGGCTGGACCCGCTCCCTGCTGTTCCGGGGTTCATAACCACTGTCGGTTTTTCTTTTATGACCTTAAGGTTGAAAAATTCTTCTACAAGGACAGATGTTTTGTACCCATACGTACCTTTACAAACATGGTAAAATTGATAAATGATTCTACAACTACTACTACTACATGTCAGATATTCGATTTTTCAAAGAAACTGTCTATTAAAAAATAACTTATTGCGATCCTACTCAAGACTGAGATGCTGTTTCGTAACGTGGATGTGGGTGAGGTTCACCCGTAACCACACATATCATTGTTTGATAACAAAAAAAATGTGATTTTGTTTAATAGGATCCATTAACTTTTACTGGTGTGCCGCAGGTTTGGAGAAGCAGCATTTTGCTGCTTCTCATGGTGATTTCCCAATGAACAGTGGAGTCATGCTCCACTGTTGTACTGTTCACGTGAATTTTTTTTTGAAAAATCAGTGCAGTTAATTGATTTCACTCGCACTGTTCATGTGAACGTGATCAACAATTTTTTTTTGTTTTTAAAAAAAATTAGTTTAAGGTGAATTAAATTTACTCGTACTGTAATCTCAATTTTATTCCTGATAATATTTTACATAGTTTTGTAGTTTTTGTCGAATGAATTTTGTACGTAATGAAATTGTAGATAGTTTAATGAAACAATAAATTTTTTTTATATCAAGTATGATTTATTTCATGATGTAATAGCAATAGTTAAATCTATAATATTTAAATTAAAAACCATAAATATTAATATATATTTTTTAAAATTATTTTATAACCTCAATTTCAAAAGCATTCTTAACCAAACACATTAAACTACTTTTTGTTCAACCTTAATATAAAAATAATCTAATCTTGATATATGAAAACTAAGTTAAAAGTACTTATAATATTTAAAAAAAATTATTTTAATCTTAATAAAATATTTTCATATAAAAAATATTAGTCTAATATAAAAATATTTTAATCTTAATTAATACATAAACTAATATAAAAATATCTTTTATTGTAGAATAAAAAAAGTATGAGATTGACACAATTAACCTTACAAAAACATACACAGCATGTGTTTGGTACTGTGATGGAGAGTATATTTTAAAAATATTTTTAAAATTTTTATTTTATTTTTGATATCAACATAAAAATATACTAAATAATTTTTTGTTTAAATAAACATACTTTTAAACCTAAGTAGAAAATTGACTCCCAAGCATGCACGTAATTGTCACAAACTCAGATGATGCTACCATTGGTTAGTGGTGTTGATTTTATCATTACAAAGACGTTTCAAACAAAGGACAGTAGACAAAATTAGGATTAGGGCATGATTTTCAACCCATAAAACCCTTGTAAAGATAGAATGCAACTTTTTGCATGAACCAACTACGAACCGCCACGTGGTTCTAAAGCACGGGTTCCGGTCTTCATCTTTAAGCTGCTTCTTACAGTATCTCGTGGCTGTGGCCTCCCCACGTTCCCTTAAGGTGCGTGATCACGCGCAATTAAAAGTCACAGAATCTCTTGTGCTACCCCGGAAATTCACGTTGTAAGGTGGTCCCTCTAGTATTCAGATTTGGTCCAATCGATCACTTTACATATAATCTGATCAAATTAGTCCCTTCACTTCCACTTTTGGTCATTTTAAACCCTTTCCCCGCATTTTCCCTGAGTTTGGCTATGAGAATTGCAAAAAAAAAGAAAGAAAGAAAAACAAACAAATAAACAAATAAAATAAGCTAGAACTTTTCCAATTATTTTTGGGGAGCAAAAGATTCATTTGAATTTACATAAGTAGTTTTAGTTTGATTCTCAAAACTAGCACTCCTAACAAATTTAAAAGCATTCTAAATAGTTTTTTATTTTTTATAAGCTTGTAAATATTAATATTCAAAAGGTAAACTAAACATTTTGAAATATTAAGAAATCTTCAAATTATTTTCTGAGTAATAATAATAAAAAATTATTAATGTTTGTTAAATATTTTGATACAAAATACCAGAAAACAAACTTTATATGGGAATTTGGGTTAGTGATCAATGATTGAAATATTGACTGGATGATGAAATGCTATCAAAGAGGAAATATTTGTCGAAAATGATTTTTCAAGGACTTGATTGATTAAATTAATAGTACAAGTATGGTGTGCCACAACTCTAATCGTTGAGGGGCGGAAAAAAAACCTATTCATTACCACTAAAGAGAGCGTAGAGTCAATCGCTTTGCTAGAGCGTGTGATTGTCCTATCAAATCTGCTAAAATAAGAGCTTGGAAGAGGCAACCATCAGGGGAGACTTTTTCAGCTACATCCGGTTGTAGGTAACCTCTCATGAATCAAGGGTTGATATCCTGCCTCGGAAATTTCACTGCGGTCGTCTGATTGGGAGATAGGCTAGTAGGTGAGAGGTCTATATAAATGCATGATCATATACGTTAAGGAGATGACCGGATGTATTGGGTAGGAGAAAGGGTTGATGGGGATGGGATAGACAGGGGCAGCCGGTCATCAGGTGGAAAGTGGGTGCTGTTATGACTTGGACATGTTCTTGGCCACATGTGGGCACTTTAGAAGATTTGGTATTAATTGCTATTGATTTTGTAGCGTAGTGAGCATATCTTACATCATCAACGAAATGTCGGCGAGCCACTTGTGGGAGTAGTGGGTGTTCTGTGGATAGTTTAGTCGTTAACTCGGAGGTCCGATGAGTTGATCTAAAAAAACATGTGTTCCCAAATTTTATTCATGTTAAAGTTTTAAGGTAAACGGTAAAAGACTAGCATTCTGTCGCGGATTGAATTATTTTATTTTTAAAATTTTAAAATAATATTAAGAGTATAAAGATTTTTTTTATAATATTTATTAAATCCGGTTTGGTTTTGAAACGTATTAACTCGGCTTTTTACCTAACTCGAGTTTTGAATTAAATCTCGTGGGAGCTGATCTAAAATAAATTGTTAAATTTAATGGGTTCAAATACAACCTGCATGATTATATTAAGATAATATCAGATTGGATCGATTTTGGTCACCCTGTTACCTGAGTTATGGACTTTAATATGTTTAATAACTTTATTGTTTTTATAAATTATTTTTGTTTAATTTTATAATAACATGTTTTCAAAATCGAGTACCAATTCTAAAAAATATTTATTTGAGATTGTGATAACCATATAGAAAATAGAAAAAAACTATATAAAAAACAAATTAAACTAAATTATCTAGTCTAAATCAATAACTAAATTAAAAAAATCAATAACAAAAGATAAAAAAAAATAGTCAAGATGAAAAAACCCAAAAAAAAAAAAACAAAAACTGTGGATTACTTAAGTTTTAAGGAAGAGTAACTTGACTGAGTTATCAATAATCTGATCAAACATGATTTAATTCCTAACTTGGGCTTTGGTGGGCTTGCACGCTGGTATGAGCCATATCTACATCAGCATTGTTATTTGTTGGGCTGTCTCATTGCATTAGACATTCGTGGCATTAGCCCATTTGGATGCATTTATCTTAGTTCGTTCTTCTTTTAATAATTAAAATTAGTAAAAAATAAAAAAAATTGTTTATAAGATTTATTCTTAACTATTTTTCATGCAATTAAAGAATTTTTATTTCATTTTAAGAAGTTAATAAATAAATAAAAGTTGATTATTTTTATTTATTTTTGTTATTAAAAACTAATTAGCGAGTATTTTAATGATATTCCACGAAAGATAAAATTATATATTTATTCATGGAGATGATTTTTCAATCTATTTTTCATGAAATTCTTGATATTATGTGCTCAAAATCTTATATCCTTTTAAATAAAATTCTTTGTTTAGCTTTGAAAATAAAATACAAAATCTAAAAAAAAAATCTATCTTGAATAAATAAAAACTTAAACAAATCTATCTTGAATAAATAAAATACAAAAATAGAAAAAAAAACACATACAAAGAATGTTGAACATTTATTTTTTTTACGTTCTTAGATTTTTAAATAAAGTAAAGAATTTTTTGAAAATAAATTTTAAAAATATGTTTTTTCAAAGGTAAATAAATAAAAGATTAGCTAGAATAAATAAATAAAACCCTAAAAGAAGAATAATTCCAATGAATAATCACACATCAATCACCCTATCACAACAACATCACCACTCCAAAACGGTATTAAAGACAATTTATTCTTGTGTTTTCGTCTTTACACGTTTCTATCATTCCTGCATTTATGTAACTTCAATATTGTTTTAGTTCTTGCAGCCAGGTTTTTGTTCTTTACAAAAGCATCACCGCTCCAATAACTGGAATGGAAACCAAGTTCTTGCACGACAAAGAAAAGAACTATTACCCTGGTGTTGGGAGCTTCTCGACTCTTGAGCGAACAAGAACTTTCCATGAAGTCTCAGCTAGTCCATCTTTGTCAGTTTGTCCTGCTGAAATCTGTTTGATGGTCATGAACTTGCAATAACAGGTAAAAACAATGCATGTACATAGTCAACAGAGACATGTGCGAAAAATAGAACCAGAGGAACCTATTGCCGTGCAAAGATGCTATCAGGCAGGTCACTATTTGTAATTATAGATTCCTTCAGCAAATTTCTTGTGTTATGCCCAAACACCTTACGAGTTTCGAGCACCTTAGCCACCAATTTAAAAGCTATGCTTTAGCAGACAGTGTTATCAAATTTTTAACATCTAGTTACTAATCGGAGACTTATCTTGCACAATCTTTAATCATCCTATATGTACCAGCTAAAAAGTTGTTTACATGGTCATGGATTTGCAATCAACAACAAAAAGAAAAGAGCATAACAATCACGTAGATGAAATAAAAAATCAGAAGAGCTTAGTACTGTGGAGGAATGCTCTCAGAAAGTTGATCATGACTGGTGCAATTATATGTTCCTTCAGAAGAGGACTTGTGGAGGAATGCTCTCAGAAAGTTGATCATGACTGGTGCAATTATATGTTCCTTCAGAAGAGGACTTGTCATCTTTTCTACCAGCTTGCTTCCTGGGTGTGACCAAATTGTCAGAATGCCAGTGATTAGTAACAGATGTAATCTATGTGAACTGCTTGGACTGAAAATCTCAACACATGAATTCCAAAATGTCAACAAATACACATTTAAAACCTTGCATACAAGCAACACCCTAATTTTTCTAACATAGGGGAGCCTACATAATGTGCCCTCAAAGAAGCTACATGATAACATGCATCTGCCTAACAATGCAAAGACCTGATTGTATTCTTGAAGCACAAGAACTTCAACTGGGAATTGCTCCTTCCTATATTAGCAACACCATGAGTGGATAACACATTACCTTGACATCTTCAGCTGCTCTCCTTTTCCTACATCCTTCAGCGAAACAAAGGATGGTTTGTATGCAATTGCATATTTGCTTCCCTGAGTCTGACATATTCTAATAACTTTCATGAATTTCCTTCTTGTGTCATAAATAACAAAACGTTCATGATTGTCCATCATCAAGATCAATCCATTGTTCAAGAAAATCAAGGGCTCATAATGGTTTTGAAAACCTAGGTTTTTAACGGTAAACTGTTTGGTCCAAGACTGCTTGTTCCCATACTCCTTCATAACCCATATTTCAAATTGAGTTTCACAACAAGTGTTGAAGAAAGACACGCCCAGACAACCTTCAAAAACTGTCAAAGTAACATCGCCCTCATCATAGCGAGGCGGCAAGGACAATTGGCTAAATTGCTCATTTTCAAAGTTAAAAGAACCTATACTATTCACACAATTGTCTTCACCACGAAGTTCCCAATGGATTGATCCGCACACAAAACTATCGAACATGAAAATATCAAGAATGTGAAGAGCTTTGTGAATACTTCTCCATTTCCCTGTACCAATCGTGTATATTTCAGCCTCAGGTTGGGAATCAGGCCCTTTCTTCGAATAAAAAGTGTGCAACACTTTGTATTCTTTAGTAATGGCACTGTATCCCAAACTGAAACGACGCTTATGCCTTGTACCTTGACCAGCAGCGAGTGGAATGGAGATATACTCCCCCAAAATTGGATTGCACAAATAAATGTCATCATGGGAGCCGTCCTGGAAGGTTTTAGATATGCAAAGAAGCCCATTACAAGAGTTTTGAATCAAGAAATCAGTATTATGGGGTAGGTTGATTTCCTGAACAAACTTCATTTCTTCAACAACACGGAAGCGCAAACCAACAGGCTTTCCAGTTATTTGGACAAGCTGGACGCTTCTTGATTCAGGATTGTTGGATATGGTTTTGACTAGCAAGCTGGTGGGTGATCTTTCAAGATGGAGTTTGGCAAAGAAAGAATCTGAGATGTAGTGAAGCCAAGTCTTGCAAACACACCGGCAATTCAAGATGGTCTTGATGGGCAATCTTGATAGTATGTCCATTATCAAACAGGATGGAAGCTTATTCATTAGACATTCACTGCTTGCAATGACAATAGGAATTTGAGAACTTGATGCTCTTTTTCTTGGATTATCATCCATGGAGAGGGTGGTTTCTTGGTTTGCTTTAGACTGGTTTGCTTCAAGAAATTGAGAATTGGAGGCGACAACACTTGAGGATTGGGAATGACTTCTTTCAGGGGTTTTAAGTGGCTCACGCAACCTTTTCTTCAAATGAACTTGGTCATTCTTGGGCTTTAATAGCAATTTTCCCCAGGCACTACGAGGATGAGGGATGGATATCACTCTTAAAATCACTAGACCCTTATCTGAGTAGAGTAGTGTAGTTTGAAACTGATATTATTATTTTTTTCTAAACAAAATTAATTGACTTGTTATTGAAAGTAATAAAATCTTTATCATAGTATTTATTTGGTATTATTATATTGACTAGATAAATGGGTTTTTTAACATTTTGTTGGCACAATAAAATAACTAAATTACTTTTAAAATTATTATTTTTTAAAAAAACTAGTATTCAAAAGCTTTAAAATCAAAATTTAAACACATTTAAAATAACTAAAATATCTTTAAAATCAAAATTTCTTTAGCTTGTGTCAACGAGTATTTTCATCTTTTCATTCTAATTTTCTTGTTACAATCAGGCTCACTTAAAAAGCTATTTAGTAATTTAATAAACATAAATATTATTAATAAAGGTCGATGACGCGGCATGCTTTTCAGGTGGCGCATAAGGAGTCATTGGACAATCAAACTTTGACTTTCGAGGCGGCGTTTGATTCGTCGTGGTGCCCCCTCAATCACTAGACAACACATGTGGTCAATAAACCTTCTGTGTGGCGCGAATGACCTTTTGTTTTCTTTTTCTTTTCTTTCTCCTTTTTATTTTTCACGTTGGACCCTATAAATCTTAAAATCAACATTTCAATTTGTTTTTTTCTTCTGATTTGGTCTATGTTCTCTTGATTATTTTTTTTATATGAAATCATTTATAAAATTGGATTTTTTTAATGCATCCTTTGATTTTCTCATATGTTAGATTTTGTCCATATTCTCTTGATTGCTATTTGTTTTATTTGATATTTTTTTTAAAATTCATTTTTTACGATTTCATTCTTTTTCTAGTTTTTTCCTATTAGATTTGATTTCTATTCTTTTGATTGCTATTTTTTTATTTTGAAAACTTTTTAAATTGATATTGTTTTTTCGATTTCATCTTTTAGTATTAAATTGGTTGGGAGTTGAGATTCTTGACTGAGTTTAGGTCTAGGATTTAATGGGTTGTGAGTTTGAGAGATTAATCCAGGTTTAAGAGATTCGTCTAAGTTTGCTTGTTTTTTTCCTTTTTTAAAGCTCATGTTTTTTTTTTTCCGGTTTCATTCTTAAGCATTTATTTAATTGAATATTGAGCTCTATTATTGTAACACCCCACCTCACTAGCAAGATATTGTCCGCTTTGGGCCTCTAGTCCACCCAAATCCAGGGCTTCCACCCAGTGTCCCTCTCACGGTTTTGTTCTTGGTAGCCAAGCATGACCCAAAAACGCGTCTTACTAGTCAAGGTGAGCATGCACTTATAAGGCCCTGGCTCTGGACGCTCGCTTTCGATGTGGGATCTTACAGCTAGGGCATGCTCACTTTATCTTGGTTATCACTCTTTCTCATGATTTGGGCATGCCCCCCTAGTCATTGAGTTTCTTGGGCTCTTTTTACTTTTTGGCTTTCTCACAGTTTTTTTCATCTTTTCTCCTTGAAATTTTTCACTTGCCCCTAGTGTGGGGTGTGATCCTAGTCGTTTTTTTTTTTCATGAAAGAAAAATTATTCAGGCTCAAAAAAGGATTGCAAGGGATATACTTTTTAGAATGTGAAAGGAATATCAAAGATAGCCTTTCCTCATTTCAAACGCAAGCAGTTAGGATCAATAAACTTTGGTCTCATCCAATGTGATGGTTTGGTCTTTGCAAAGAGATGCATTTCGTGAGTCTATGAGCAATGAGTTCACTACATACCATAATTCATGCATTTAAAGCAACATGTCTCAAGAGTCATGGTGTAAGGACGACAGTTCATTTTCTATTCGTGCATTCGGAGTTTAGTCACCTCAATGAAGGAGTTGCTTGATTCATGTGTCATTCTACAAGTAGAATGTCAAAAATATCGTTTTAAATAAACATCAAATTATTTTTGAAACCAAAATGCGAGTTCAATTTTTCAAAATTCCAATGGGGAAGCTGATTTTGGTAAAAGAGATGAATTGATCTATGAGATCACGCGAGGTTGCAAGGGTAAATTTATGGGTTTATTTTTTTGGTACTTGCAGGCACTTTCTATGAAAAATATGCAAAGAGAATTTATTGGCCCAACCCTTTTCCATTGATTCGATAAGAACTTATACATCATGGATAATATTTCTTTATAGAATCAGAGTTCACAAGCCTAACTACATCTTCTCCATCCATTCTTGTCAGTATCAATGCCCCCCTGAAAACGCCTTCTTCACTATATAGGGACTTTCATAATTGGGCGCCCATTTAGTACGATCTTCTCCTGGTAGTAGTATGATTTTTCTCAATACAAGATCTCCTTCTTTGAACTCTCTTGGTCGAACTTTCTTATCATATGCCTTAGCCATCCTTCTTTGATACAGCTGGTGGTGACACATCGCGGCTAACCTTCTCTCGCTGATCATATTTAGCTACTCATATCGTATCTTGGCCCACTCAGTCTCCTCGAGTCCTGATTCCATAAGGACCCTTAAAGAGGGAATCTCTACTTCTAATGGTACCACTGCCTCCATTCCATATACTAGAGAGTATGGCGTAGCCCCCGTTGATGTCCTCACTGCTATTCGATATGCATGGAGAGCATAAGGAAGCCATTCATGCCAATCTTTGTAAGTAATCACCATTTTTTGAACAATCTTATTTATATTTTTATTGGCAGCTTCTACGGCGCCGTTCATCTTAGGCCTGTAAGGAGATGAGTTGGAATGCTTGATCTTCCACTTTGTGCACAAGTCTGCTATCATTTTTCCATTGAAGTTTTGAGCATTATCAATTACTACTCTCTTAGGTACACCGTATCTGCAGATTAGATCTTTCTCGATGAACTGTTTGACAAACTTCTGAGTCACATGGGCATACGAGGTGCCTCTACCCATTTGGTGAAGTAATCAATCGCTACAAGGATAAAACGATGCTCATTGCTAGCTTTCAGGTTAATAGGTCCGATCACATCTATCCCCCACATTGAGAAAGGCCAAGGGGACACCATGTTGAATAAAGGTGTGGGAGGTGCATTAACTTTGTCGCTATACACTTGACATTTGTGGCACCTTCGGATAAAATTTATGCAATCTTTCTCCATAGACAACCAAAAATAACCCGCTCTTTACATTTGCCTGGCCATCATGTGTCCGTTTGCATGGGTAGCACAAATTCCTTCATGCACTTCTTGCAGGGCTTTGTTGGCTTCCAGATCGCTCAGACACCTCAAAGAAAGTCCCATCAAATGACCTTTTATACAAAATCTCCCCGTCTATGTAGTATTCCATAGCCATTCTTCTCAAAGTCTTTTTATCTATCTTCAAGGCTCCCGATGGGTACTCTTGATAGTGGATGAACCTTTTTATATCTATGTACCATGGGTTAACGTTCTCTTCTTCTTCTTCTATTGAACCACAGTGAGCGGGAGAATATCTGATCTTTATGCCTATAGGCTGAATTTTTGCACCACCACCAATTATAGCCATGGAAGCTAGGATAGCTAAAGCATCGGCAAACTGATTTTTATCCCTTCCCAAATGAGTAAATTTTATTTCATCGAAGCTTTCAACCAATTTAGAGAGGTATTCCTGGTATGGTCTCAATTTTTCATCTTTTGTCTGCCATTCACCCTTTACCTGACATATTATCAACATCGAGTCTCCATATACTTCTAATTTCTCTATCCTCATCTCTAATGCTCCTTCTAATCCATGTATACAAGCCTCATACTCAGCTGTGTTGTTTGTGCAACTAAAATGCAGCTTTATTGAGATGGGATATTGCTTTCCTTCTGGGAAAATTATCACAGCACCTGCCCCGTTGCCAGATACATTCACTGCGCCATCAAAATACATGGTCCACCAATCACTCTTCTCTTCTCTTTCTGTTACTAGCACACCTTCATTAGGGAAGTCGAAGTTCAATGGTTCATAATCCTTAATGGCGTTTGCTTGATCACTTTTTATGTTCGGCTTGTTTTAACTCGCAAGTGCACGAGTGTGCGATGTAGCAATTAACTCGGTAAGATCGAGGTCATATCCACAGAGAGCTAGATCTGGAAATTAAGCTAGGTAACAAAAAAAACTCAAGAGAAATTAAATTAACAATAACTTGGTTGAAAATAATTGATGGATTTGTTTTCAAAGATGAAAAAGTGTAAATAAATTTTAAATGACAAGAAAAAGTAAGTCTTGGTCCAAATCAATTTTAATGGTGATGTATTGGTGATTCCTTCAACATATATAAGATAACTCAACCTAATATCAACGATGGTGATATTAGATCGGAAGATATTACAATGAAGTTTAAAAAGATGAAGATTGATTATTACTTAAGAATGAACAAGTACTTTCATATTAAGTAAGACATTGAATCAAGCAATCTCTATACCAAAACTAAGGTTTGTGCATAAAAATTCAAGATTATAACATTACCTAAATGATTTCTAAAATTTCTTTGCAATAATAAACATTCATGAAGAAAATGAAAAGATAGACATTAAGATTCATTCATATATTAAAGAACTCACCTCAACCACCATCATCCTTGATTTGGATCCAAGAAGGAGATTAGCCAACCATGATTATATGTAATAACACTTTAATAAATATGAAATAACTTAAATCAAACTGAAATAATAAGTTTTACAATCTAAAGAACCGAAATCTATAAAGAAGAACACAACACAATTGCAGTAAAAATTCGGACACAAATCTGACTCTAACTTTGGACAGCAATTCGACCCTCTTAGAAGCCTCCCCTGGAGATGGCTATTAGAGACATATTTATAGACCATTCTGTTATCTTTCCAGATCATTAAAGAAAAGCTCATTTGGACATCGGAGTCAAAAGTTATGGATATAACACCGAAAGGTGTTCTGGAAAATCAAATCAGGCCAGCTTGGAGAACACTTTGATGCACGTTTTTCTTCCTCCTTTATGAGCTGTCTCTTTCTTCTTTTGACCTAAAATAATGTCACAATGTCCCCTCCAGCTTTCCATCCATGTGCTTGCCCTCTTGGATTAATGAATTATCCAAAATAAATCAAATGTTATTTGTTGTGTGGACATGTAAGATCATGGATGATGCTTGGGCTGATTTGGAGCCGATTTGGGGCTGAATTTAAGCATCAAATAAGGATACAAATGTACCTATTATTTGGGCTAAGATTGACATTAAAACCTTGAGTGTTTGATGGTTGAAGTTTGCACACAACATAAGGCAAGTTTGGGCTTGAAATAGATCATATGATATTCTTTTCTAGAATTGGAATAGAATTGATTTTTGAGGCAAATTTGGAGCACTTATTTGAACCAAGATTTTCTTCAATCTTCAACTAAATTTCTCTTCAATTCTTTGTTCGAATTCCGACGTTGAATTTTCTGAAATAATTCATTTAAGCTCCAAAAACCTATCAAAACATTAAAAGAAACTTCATTACTAAAAAGCACATAAATTATTATAAAAAACCCAAATAAATATAATAAATACATATGTAAAATAAGAGACTTAATGATACTTTTGATGCACAATCACACCCCCCAACTTAGATTTTGCTAGTCCTCAAGCAAAACAAAACATAAAACCTTTGAAATAAAAAGAATAATAATAACATAATTAGGCTTGACTCATCACACTTAAAGGACCTATCATGCAAACATTGGTATCTTTAACTTAGTGTACACAATAGCAAATAAAGAAAAATAAGCATACTCACATTCTCTAAATCAAACATCCATACAAAATTCCAAATTCAATCGTATTTATCATGCAACCAACATAATTGATTCACGCGAAAACTCAACTTGTAATCTTCCCTTCTCACTACTACAAACAAGGTAGCAAACTAGAGAAGTATCTATATTTTTTCTTTTCTTTTCTTTTTTTTTTTGATGATATTATTTATTCTTTTTCTTTAAGTGGTCACTTCCCTTTTGACGCGAATACAAACATTTGTCATGAATGCACCCGGTTACTCACAAAGTCACAAACTTAAAGTGCTTTGCATACTCATATTTCAAGCTGCCGTTTGACGTAAAGATAAACATTTGTGATGAATACCCCTAGTTACTAAGCAACTCAAAACATTGGAGTAGATAGGACTTTGTACACATTTGTGTAATAATGATTACTCTATTTACTTAAACCTTGTTTAGGACTAGATCAAAAGGGATGATCACAAGTAAAGCATCACACTCATCTTTCATGCATAATCACACAACTCACACAACTTTTACAAGGAAAGATGTACTTCAATAATCTTAAGAAAAAAGTATGCTATATCTTGCTTTATAAGATATTATCTATCCCAAATTAAAGCATGCAATGTTCAACACAATAATGAATCCAAAAATGTAATGTTGATCTTAAACAAGTCTCATTCACATACGAATGCAAGTTTTTTTTTTTTTTAACAAGCATGGTTATCTCAAGCATTCAACATAATCAAATATCTAAAATTAAGTTTTTCATTATCCTCAATGTAAAAAAAGAAAGAGAAGAAAAGTATAAAGATTAGAAAACTGTTACTCCCTTTTGTTCTCAAGGATGAATGTCTCGATTGAATTGGACATGAGCGACTTCTTGCTTGATTTTTTTTTTACCCGCATATCACAACTAAAAGAAAACATTGATGTTTTTTTTTTTTGAAAATAAAGAACCTCACACCCCCCAACTTAAAATAATGCATTGTCCCTAATGCATGAACAAGAAAATATAAGAGATGGAAGAACGAAAAGTAAATAAATAAATAAAAATAAAATAAAAATAAAAATAAAAATAAAAACTCATTACTTCTGATACTACAATGGTATTGGATCTTCAAGATCCAATGTCTCAACTTCAGCCACAACGTTTTCAAGATAAGGTTTCATTCGATGACCATTTACTTTGAAAACATTTCCATTCTTAGGATTTTCTACCTCAAATGCACCATGCTCGGAGATGGATTTAATCACAAATGGACCAATCCATTTTGTCCTCAACTTCCCAGGAAAGAGATGTAATCGTGAATTATACAAGAGAACCTTTTGACCAACATGAAAGGATTTTCTAAAAATGTGTTTATCATGCAAAGCTTTCATCTTATGTTTTGAAATTTTTGCATTTTCAAATGCATCATTTCTCGGCTCCTCTAATTCATCCAATTGAAGCTTTTCGTTTTTGCCAACCTCGTTTTCATTATCATTGAATTGCCGGATGGCCCAATATGCACGGTGCTCAATCTCAACGGGGAGATGACAAGGCTTTCCATAAACTAGCCTATAAGGAGACATTCCTAAAGAGGTCTTATAAGCGGTGCGATATGCCCACAAAGCATCAACTAGTCGTAGGGACCAATCTTTACGGTTTGGATTGACTGTTTTCTCTAGAATGTTCTTGATCTCCCTATTTGCCAACTCAGCTTGGCCACTAGTCTGTGGATGATAGGGGTACCGACCTTGTGAATTACACCATATTTTCTCATCAAAATCCCAACGGGCTTGTTACAAAAATGCTTACCCCCATCACTAATCATAGCCCGGGGCATGCCAAAACGAGAGAAAATATTTTCTTTCAAGAATTTGACCACAACTCGATGGTCATTAGTTCGAGATGCAATGGCCTCCACCCATTTAGACACATAATCAACAGCTACAAGGATGAATTGGTAACCAAATGAACTTGGAAAAGGTCCCATGAAATCAATCCCCCAACAATCAAATATTTCCAAAACAAGAATGGGGTTTAGGGGCATCATGTTACGCCTAGTAAGGTTACCTAGTCGTTGGCATCGGTCACATGCAACACGAAGGCATGGACATCTTTGAACATGGTGGGCCAATAAAAACCACACCGCAAGATCTTGGCAGTGGTTTTCTTGGAAGAGAAATGCCCACCACAAAGCTAATGCATGACAAAAATTAATTACACTTGGAATTTCATGATCGGGATGCACCGCCTAACAATTTGGTCGTGCGTATTTAAATAGGTAGGGGTCATCCCAAAAAAGGTACGCACGTTGCGCAAGAATTTTTGTTTGTCAAGTTTAGACTAATGAGAAGGAATCGACTTGTGGCTAGGTAATTTGCTATGTCAAGCATACCATGGAGAGCCAATGTAGGAAACAATACCGCACAAAATAAATTTTCATCAAGCAAAGAATTCATTTATTGGAGATTTATCAATTGTGGTCTCATAGCTTGAAAGACGGGACAAATGATCACCCACTACATTCTCTACTCCCTTTTTATCTCGAATTTCAAGGTTAAACTCTTGGAGTAGGAGGATCCATCGAATCAAACGTGGTTTGGCGTCTTGTTTTGTGAGCAAGTATTTCAATGCCGCATGATCGCTGAAAACAATAACAAGAGATCCAACCAAATAAGACCTAAACTTGTCCAATGCAAATACTACGCCTAAAAGTTCTTTTTCAGTTGTAGTGTAATTCAATTGAGCATCATTCAAAGTCTTGCTAGCATAATAAATGACATGAGGCTTCTTATCTTTTCTTTGTCCTAAAACAAGCCCCTACCGCAAAATCACTAGCATCACACATCGGTTCAAATGGTAAAGACCAATCAGAGCTTGCATGATTGGTGAAGTGGTCAACAACCCTTTAAGCTTTTCAAAAGTTTCTTGACATTTTGATGTCCAATCAAATTGAACATCTTGTGACAACAAGTTACACAATGGTTTGGCAATGGTACTAAAAGAATGAATGAATCTTCGGTAAAAACCAGCGTGTCCTAAAAAGGATCTCACATCTTTCACAGTTCGAGGGGTAGGTAATTTTTGAATGACTTCAACCTTTGACTTATCTACCTCTATCCCTTTTGAAGAGACAATGTGACCTAAGACAATGCCATGTGTCACCATAAAATGACATTTCTCCCAATTGAGTACAAGATTGCTCTCTTCACACCTTTCAAGAACTTTTTCTAAATGCATTAGACACAACTCATACGAATCCCCATAAACCGAAAAATCATCCATGAAAACTTCCAAAAAATTTTCCACCATGTCACTAAAGATACTCATCATACACCTTTGAAAAATGGCTGGTGCATTACACAAGCCAAAAGGCATTCTTCTATAAGCATAGGTACCAAAAGGACAAGTGAAAGTGGTTTTTTCTTGGTCTTCTAAAGAAACCTCAATTTGGTTGTAACCTCGAGTATCCATCAAGAAAACAATAGAAAGCTCTTCCGGCTACTCTTTCAAGCACATGGTCTAAAAATGGAAGCGGAAAATGGTCCTTCCTAGTCACCATGTTCAACTTACGATAATCAATGCACATACGCCATCCAGCTTTGGATTCTAGTTGGTACTAGCTCATTATTTTCATTCTTCACTACCGTGACTCCAGTTTTTTAGGGACAACTTGGGTTGGACTAACCCATTTTGAGTTTGCAATGGGGTAAATGATACCCGCATCAAGTAGCTTAAGCACTTCACATCTTACTACTTCCTTCATGTTTGGGTTCAATCGTCTTTGCATTTGCCTCACAGTTTTAGTCTCTTCTTCAAGATAGATTCTATGTGTACATAAAAGAGGGCTAATTCCTTTCAAGTCAGTAATAGTCCACCCAATTGCTTTTTTGTGTTTTCTCACCACTCTCAAAAGTTCTTGTTTCCTGCTCTATGCTAAGTTTTGATGAAATCACAATAGGATATGATTCATCTTCCCCTAGAAATGCATACTTAAGATCACTCGGTAAAGGCTTCCTTTCTAGTTTATAAGGTTGGACAAGAGATGCCTCAGCTTTCACTTGGGGTGAAATTAAAGGCGCAAACGATGGGGTCCATTGACCTATTGACATAATAGGCATTGGATCTAAATAAGTCTCGAGTTCTCTTACTTCCTCATCAACACATTCCAAAGAACAAAATCTTTCATCATGAATTAAAGTTCTCTCCAATGGATCCTTGATCCACTCTCTCTCAAAGTGTTCTTGACAAACTGTTTGGATCAAATCTACTTCTTTAATGTCCTCATGTTCACCAATTTGTTTAGAGACATTGAATATGTTCATCTCCACAGTCATGTTCCCAAAAGACAATTTCATCACCCCATTCCTACAGTTGATTAAAGCATTGGATGTAGCTAGGAAAGGTCTACCTAATATGACTGGGATGGGAGCATTAGAACCTTGAATAGGTGCGGTGTCTAGCACTACAAAATCAACATGAAAGTAGAATTTATCTACTTGGACCAACACATCCTCAACAATACCCCCGGGAATCTTGATTGACCTATCGGCTAATTGAAGGGTGATTCGAGTAGGCTTGATTTCTCCTAAACCTAATTGTTCGTAAACGGTGTAGGGTATCAAATTCACACTTGCTCCTAAATCCAACAAAGCTTGGTCTATCTTATGACTTCCAATAATGCATGAAACGGTAGGACAACCAGGATCTTTGTATTTGGGAGGGGTCTTAAACTGGATGATGGCACTAGCATGTTTAGTTAGAAAGGCTCTTTCTTTCACATTCAATCTCCTTTTGATCGTGCATAAGTCCTTGAGGAACTTTGCATAAGATGGGACTTGTTTAATTGCATCAAGGAGTGGAATGTTGACTTTCACTTGTTTGAACAATTCATAGATTTCCGAGTTCATAAGATCATGTTTAGGTTTCCCTAACCTTTGTGGAAATGGTGCTCTAGGAACAAATTCTAAATCACTCACTTTGACTCCAATTTTTCTTGAATCATCTCCTTTCTCACTCATCTCTTTCTCATTTATCTCACCTTCTTTGTCACTCCAGCTCTCATTTGTCACTTGTGTTTTGATTTCCTCTTCATTTTCCTTAGATTTCTCCTCCACAATACCTCTAGGAATCTCAAAACCTATAGCTTTGTCAACAATCTTTCCACTTCTAAGGGTAGTGATGGCTTGGACTTGTTCATGATTTGAAGGTTCACTAGATGAGGATTCACTCATGTGTACCGACCTCTAGGATTTGGCATTGGTTGAGCTGGAATCTTTCCCTTCTCTTGAATGCTTAGTGATTGAGTCAACTTGGTTAGTTGACTTCGAATGTCATCTAAGGTCCTATTGGTCTGGTCTTGAAATTTGTAAGCTTGGTTGTTGATTCCTCCTTGTGTTTGCATGAATTGTTGAAGAGTATCCTCTAGGGATCTCTTATGAGGTGGTTGGTATGTATTATGTGTGGGAGCATGAAATGGTTGAGCTGGAGGTTGAAATGTTTGAGGTATTGAAGGCCCCTCATTTCTCCATCCAAAATTTGGGTGGTTCCTCCATCCAGGATTGTAGGTCTCAGAGTAGGGATTGCCTACTTGGTTTGAAAATGGCTTTCTAACATTACTTGAATCGAAGTTTGGCCATATAGCACTTCCTTGAAGGCTGGAATGGTAGGACACTCAATTGTCCTATGCCCTTTGCTCTCACAAACAACACAACTTTCCTCTTGTTGTTCACTCATGACATGCACTTTTTTAATCTCAAGAGACTCTACTTTCCTAGCCAATGAGGCTAATCTAGCATTGAGGTCATCAGTCTCTTTCAATTGGAACTTCCCACTTGAATGAGAAATGGTGTTTCTAGACTCAACATGAAGTGGAAGAGAAGTCTCCCATTGCTTTGTGTTTTCAGCCAATTGATCAAAGAAATCAAAGGCTTCACTTGGTTCTTTGTCATAAAACTCACCATTACACATGGTTGACACTAGCTTTTTAAAATCTGCGATAAGAGAGTCATAGAAGAAACTCACTAACCTCCACATCTCAAAACCATGGTGGGGGCATGCATTTAACAAGTCTTTGAACCTTTCCCAAGCTTGGTGAAATGACTCATTTGGACTACAAGAAAAATTCATCCTATGAGTGGGGAAGTATTTTTTCAAAAATTCAGCTTGCATTTCTCTCCATGTACCTATAGACCTAGGACGCAAGGAGTTTAGCCAAAGCTTGGCTTTATCCTTTAGAGAGAATGGGAACAATTTAAGACGAATAGTTTCCTCGGTGCATGTTCTATCAATAAAAGTATTACATACCTCTTCAAAGTCCTTAATGTGTATGTATGGATTTTCGTAATCCATACCGTGAAATGTGGGAAGAAGTTGAATCATGCCCGGTTTCAAATTGAAAGCTTGTTGGTTAAGAGGTAAGATAATACACGAAGGTGTACTTTGTCTAGCCGGGTGAAGATACTCTCTAAGAGTTCGAAAATTAGGTTGATCATTGAATTGTGGAGGTCCATTACCTTGAACACTCCCTTCGCCCTCTACATCTTCAACATTAGCCATGATAAAAAAATAATAATATAACAATTATATGAATACGAAAGGAAAGGAAAAACAAAGAAAAAAAAAAAGAAGATTGCAAATAAAAGTAAATGAAACGTAAAAGATAAAGTAATAGCTCAAAAATAAAAATACAACAAATTAAGAAATTCTCCAACTAATAAGCAATATTAACAACAATAAAAATTAAAAGATAATTATAACAAGCATGAATAAAAAGACGGTAATACCGGCCAAGCACTTCGGACAATAAATATAAGAAAAATAACAACAATAAACATTAAAAGATAATTATAACAAGCATGAATAAAAAGGCGGTAATACCGGCCAAGCACTTCAAACTATAAATATAAAAAAAATAATCACAACGAAACAACAAAATAAAATAAAATGAACAAGAGGCGGTAATACCGCCAAGCACTTCAGACAATAAATATAAGAAAAATAATAACAGCAAAATAAAATAAAATAAACAAGAGGCGGTAAAACCGGCCTTATAATATAAACAATAAATATTAGTAACTAATTAGAATAGACAATAAAAAAAAATGGTTGAACCAACCAAAATCCAATAATTAATAGTCTAGTCCACAAGTCAATATCCAAAAAGTTGAGGTCAAAATTTTTTTTTTAGGCGGTAAAACCAGCCATTTGATTTTTTATTTATATGTATTTTTTTTTTGTTTTCCAATAATCAAATATAAATTTGTTACCTTTGCTTGCTAGCTCCCCGGCAACGGCGCCAAAATTGCTTGACCGCTTTTTATGTTCGGCTTGTTTTAACTCGCAAGTGCACGAGTGTGCGATGTAGCAATTAACTCGGTAAGATCGAGGTCATATCCACGAGAGCTAGATCTGGAAATTAAGCTAGGTAACAAAAAAAACTCAAGAGAAATTAAATTAACAATAACTTGGTTGAAAATAATTGATGGATTTGTTTTCAAAGATGAAAAAGTGTAAATAAATTTTAAATGACAAGAAAAAGTAAGTCTTGGTCCAAATCAATTTTAATGGTGATGTATTGGTGATTCCTTCAACATATATAAGATAACTCAACCTAATATCAACGATGGTGATATTAGATCGGAAGATATTACAATGAAGTTTAAAAAGATGAAGATTGATTATTACTTAAGAATGAACAAGTACTTTCATATTAAGTAAGACATTGAATCAAGCAATCTCTATACCAAAACTAAGGTTTGTGCATAAAAATTCAAGATTATAACATTACCTAAATGATTTCTAAAATTTCTTTGCAATGATAAACATTCATGAAGAAAATGAAAAGATAGACATTAAGATTCATTCATATATTAAAGAACTCACCTCAACCACCATCATCCTTGATTTGGATCCAAGAAGGAGATTAGCCAACCATGATTATATGTAATAACACTTTAATAAATATGAAATAACTTAAATCAAACTGAAATAATAAGTTTTACAATCTAAAGAACCGAAATCTATAAAGAAGAACACAACACAATTGCAGTAAAAATTCGGACACAAATCTGACTCTAACTTTGGACAGCAATTCGACCCTCTTAGAAGCCTCCCCTTGAGATGGCTATTAGAGACATATTTATAGACCATTCTGTTATCTTTCCAGATCATTAAAGAACAGATCATTTGGACATCGGAGTCAAAAGTTATGGACATAACACCGAAAGGTGTTCTGGAAAATCAAATCAGGCCAGCTTGGAGAACACTTTGATGCACGTTTTTCTTCCTCTGAGCTGTCTCTTTCTTCTTTTGACCCAAAATAATGTCACAATGTCCCCTCCAGCTTTCCATCCATGTGCTTGCCCTCTTGGATTAATGAATTATCCAAAATAAATCAAATGTTATTTGTTTTGTGGACATGTAAGATCATGGATGGTGCTTGGGCTGATTTGGAGCTGATTTGGGGCTGAATTTAAGCATCAAATAAGGATACAAATGTACCTATTATTTGGGCTAAGATTGACATTAAAACCTTGAGTGTTTGATGGTTGAAGTTTGCACACAACATAAGGCAAGTTTGGGCTTGAAATAGATCATATGATATTCTTTTCTAGAATTGGAATAGAATTGATTTTTGAGGCAAATTTGGAGCACTTATTTGAACCAAGATTTTCTTCAATCTTCAACTAAATTTCTCTTCAATTCTTTGTTCGAATTCCGACGTTGAATTTTCTGAAATAATTCATTTAAGCTCCAAAAACCTATCAAAACATTAAAAGAAACTTCATTACTAAAAAGCACATCAATTATTATAAAAAACCCAAATAAATATAATAAATACATATGTAAAATAAGAGACTTAATGATACTTTTGATGCACAATCAGCGTTATCGGCCAAATGATCAGCGATTGCGCTACCTTTTACTGATTTTCTTGTCATGTAGATGATGTCATATTCAGCCAGTAATACTTGCCATCTAGCTATGTTGCTCGACATGTATAGCTTTTCAAATATATACTTCACTGGGTCCATCTTTGAGATCAGCCAGGTAGTGTAGTATAACATATATTGTCACAGTCTTTTCGCACTCCACACCAGACTACAACATAATTTCTCTATCGTATTGTAACGGGATTCGCACTCTGTGAACTTCTTACTCAAATAATAGATGGCTTGTTCTTTTCTTCCTGACTCATCTTGTTGCTCAAGCACACAACCCATGGCCAATTCAATCACCGTTAAATACAAAATGAGAGGTCTTTCGAATACGGGTGGTACTAATAACCATAGTTATTAAACCCGGTCCAGGGATTGACCCGGCCAAGGGGCCGGGTCCCGGGTTTCATGGGTCAACCCGGGTCAACTCGGGTCAACCCGGATTAACTCGGAAAAATTAAAAAAAAATTAAAGTTTTAATATTTCATATGAAAAAATCCATATAAATATAGATTATACATATTATGAAGTTTAAAAGAATATTTTAAAAAGTTTTTTATCCCACATTGAAAAAACATAACTTTTTTCTTGGAAACATAGAGTATATATACTAATGGGTTTCAAATCCCACATTGAAAAAACATAACTTTTTCATTGGAAACATATAGTATATATACTAATGGGTTTCAAATCCCACATTGAAAAAACATAATTTTTTTAATGGGAACATAGAGTATATATATGAAAGGGTTTCAAATCCCACATTGAAAAGATAATATATTATCCTTTTAAGTTGAAGTATTTAAACCAAAAGGTTTTTTATCCCACATTGAAAAAACATGGTTTTTTTCATGGGAACATAGTGTATATATATGAAAGGGCTTCAAATCCCACATTGAAAAAACATGGTTTTTTACATGGGAACATGGAGTATATATATGAAAGGGTTTCAAATCCCACATTGAAAAGATACTTTGTTATCCTTTTAAGTTGAAGTACTTAAACCAAAAGGTTTTTTATCCCACATTGAAAAAACATGGTTTTTTTCATGGGAACATAATGTATATATATGAAAGGGCTTCAAATCCCACATTGAAAAGATATTATGTTATCCTTTTAAGTTGAAGTATTTAAACCAAAAGGTTTTTTTTATCCCACATTGAAAAAATATTGTTTTTTTCATGGGAACATAGTGTATATATACTAATGGGTTTCAAATCCCACATTTGAAAAAAAAAAAAAAACAAAACCGGGTCTCGTCCGGTTTGCTCGGGTCACCGGGTCCCGGTTGACCCGCCGGGTCGACCGGGTTTGGCCGGGGCTGTTGCCACGCCCGGTCTTTTATTAAACCGGACCGGTCCAGCCACCGGGTCGACCCGCCGGGCCGGGCCGGGTTTAATAACTATGCCAATAACGGTGGTTTTTGCAAGTACTGCTTGATTTTATCAAAAGCTTCTTGGCAATCTTCATCCCATATTCCAGGATTCTTCTTTCTGAGTAGTCGAAAAATCGGTTCACAAGTGACTGTAAGTTATGAGATAAAACGAGCAATATAGTTCAAGCGCCCCAAAAAACTTCGAACTTCTTTTTCTGTCTTTGGAGCGGGCATGTCTTGTATAACTTTCACTTTGTCAGGGTCTACTTCTATGCCTTTTATCACTCACCATAAATCCCAATAATTTACCTGATTTTACCCCGAATGTGCACTTCGCGGGATTCAACTTCAACTGATACTTTCTCAACCTTTCGAACAATTTCCTCAGAGATAGGATATGGCTCTCTTCATCTTTGGACTTTGCGATCATGTCATCCACGTAGACCTCAATCTTCTTGTGCATCATGTCATGAAAAAGTGCTACCATTTCCCTTTGGTATGTTGCCCCAGCATTCTTCAACCCGAATGGCATCACTTTATAACAATAAGTTCCCCATAGGGTGACAAATGTTGTCTTTCTTTTATCTGGTTCCGCCATTTTAATCTGATTATACCCGGAGAATCCATCCATGAAAGAATAGGTGGAGCTCTTAGCAGCATTGTCCACCAACATGTCTATGTGGGGCAACGGGAAATCATCATTTGGGCTTGCCCTATTCAGATCCCGGAAATCCACACATACCCTGATTTTATTGTCCTTCTTGGGTACCGCTACAATGTTAGACACCCACTCAGAATATTCCACTACCTCCAAGAAACCAACATCCCATTGTCTTATTATCTCTTCTTTTACCTTGAGTAGCACATCAAGCCTTGTCCTTCTTAGCTTCTGCTTGACTGACTTGCAACCCTCAGTTAGAGGTAGCTTGTGTACCACTATTTCAGTATCCAGGCTTGGCATATCAGCGTATGACCAGGCAAAAATGTCTGCATATTCTCGTAAAAGGACGACCAATTCATTCTTCACATCTGTTGTAACAACCCCGATTTCCCACATCCTTTTTTGCGATACATTGGAAATTTTCAGGTAAATTTTTTTTTGTTTTTTTTATATACCGGTTCCACCAAATTTCTACCAAAATTTCGGCAGAGTCTCCCCTATACTAGGAGGTCCCAAGTTATCGACAAAACCATATTACACTTCCAATTTTAATTCACATCCTGATCCAATCATCCTGGATCTCAACCCAACTCAACATCTTCAACACAACACCTGTTATTCTATAACGTCATTTAATGTAATTCAAGTTAAAGATTTGATTTCCAACTCTAAACATGCATGGTTAAATAGGTACTTAAGTTACAAACATTAGATTAAAGTCATATTCAAATTTACAAATTAATATTATATTTCTAGTTTTAGGAGATAAGACTCTTAATTTACAAATAATTACATGGTCAAAATCAAAAGGTAACTAAACCAATATCATTCCGGATGCGACCTTGATGGACCTGAAAATAGAAATTAACGTGTACACATAAATATAAAAAAGTAGTAACAAATAATAACAATGATAGGTAATAACCTTCATAGAATTTCTTTCGAGACATAAAATTAGGTATAAACCTCTTTTACAAGCATTTTCAATATATTACCAATATCCATCTAATATCCTTTCCCATTTGTTGAGAATAATTTCATCTTGGAAATCTCAACACAACTCAATGATTTTCGAACACCATCTCCTTATAAATCAATTCTCAATTATACCCAGACATTTATCTCTTGGTATCATTAGCTTATCTCATTCCTTTGGAATAACTAATCAATATTTTCCCTTTTATTTTCTAGAAAGTAATTGCCGACACTAATAAATCTCATTAGTATCATGAGTCTTTTAATATTTGGCTAGACTAATCACTTACATTCACGTACCGATATTAACATAACCGATTAATATCATTAACTATTCATATCTAGAGTATTAAATCTTATTCATATCTGATTTACCATCAAAGTTGCCGATGTCAAGAACCCTTGACATTATTAGCCTCCTTACCTGGAGTAGCTAATCACATCAGAAATGGTTGCCGATACCAATGTGACCCATTGATATCATTTACTACACTTGACCCGGAATAGTTAATAAACTTATCTTTTTCACTGAACCAGGAGTAACCATGCCGATGTTAGTAATTTTTACTAACATCATTAGTCACCCAATTGCTCGGGATCGACTGATCAATTTAAGAAATGCCGACACCAATGAAACCTCATTGATACCATTAGCAATCCAAACCCGAATTGCTAATCAATGTCGTCTGAAATGCCGAGACCAATGAAAACTCATTGATACCATTAGCTATCCAAATCCGGATAGCTAATCAATGTCACCCTAAATGCCAGTACCAATGAAACCTCATTGATACCATTAGCTATTCAAACCCGGATAGCTAATCAATGTCACTTGAAATTTCCATTCGTATCGATCCCCTTTCTTTCTTTTCTTCTTCTTCTTCTTCTTTTTTTTTCTTCCTTTTTTTTAACATCATATGGATTATAATAACTGTTGCTAAGTATCATTCACTCACAAACTTAATTATCAACACTACGACCATAATAACATAATTAATTCGATACATAACAACGCACGCAAGTCACCCCTATTCGTTCAAACATTATCCTAACTAATAGAGGTATACCGTTGCACATAAGGTACTCTTACTCATTTCAATATCATCGAAGCAATAAAACAATAAATTCTGAAATTTATCAATAAGTTTACACAACTTAAAAAGACAAGGTGCGATACACCCGCTTCCTTCACATAAATTATTTAAACACATACACATCATCAATATACATATATAAATCGAGCATCAATAATTTAATCATAATATACAATTAATTTATCACCCTAAAGTCGGTACACCTCATTTTTATTATTACACATCTAACTCGATAGTTAGTACAATAGCGCCGCTAACTCTATTCAAGCTAGCTAGTCCACTATATTTTCCTTGACATAAACATTCACAATTACACAAGCACAAGTACATTTATAGAAAATACCATTTATTTATTTTCCTTGACATAAACATTCACAATTACACAAGCACAAGTACATTTATAGAAAATACCATTTATTTAACTCTATCAAGTATTGTAAAAACAAAAGTTTGAGGTGTAAGACACCTACCTACCGCTTGAACTCGCGCAAAAATCCCATGCTCTTGACAGATTCTACAATCTCTCCGTATCATTAAAGATACATATCAAATGTGGCTCCACCATAATTGAAAATTCCATTCTAAAATTTATTTAAATTTAAAATCGCATGACACATGCATTTGCATATTTATTTATTTCCTTTCCTTTCACGACTTGTCTTTCTAGGGTGAATATCTTTAAACATGACCTAACAATTTTATTTTATTTTATTTTTGTCTACTCAACCCATCAATTATAGACTTAGTAACTTCACATCCTTACATTTATTCATACCATTGAAACTAATTCATTTTCCTTATCAAACCAATTCTTGGTCGAATGACCTTATTTTTTATTTATTTATTTTCATGATGAGTTTTTTCAATTCTTTTTCATAAGTTCACTTTACTTCATCTTAAGTAAATTTAACAACATATTTTTCATTATAATTCCATGCATGCCTTAATTTAACCTTTTTCTCCCCTTTTATTATCCATTTGGACAACCTTAAAATTCCACAAAAATAAAATTTTCCTCACATTAATCTATTATTTCCAACATAACACAATTCATTTGGCATTCAACAAACCACAATCCCATAAAATCCCCATAACATTAGGTCGATTAAACTCAAGTTCAAGTTTTCCATTTTTGGTTGAATTCCATATTATGATGAGAATTTGGATCATTTTAAAATTCTTCCAATTGACACTCTACCTAATTTTCTTTATACACATAAATACATCCATACCTAATTTACATAGAAAATGAATCAAAGTCTTATCTCCTTATTTCTTCTTCATTTGGCCGAATGCCTTCATTCATTGTGAGGGATGATTCCCTTTTTAATTATTCCAGATAAACCTTTGCCCTTTCATTTCATATCTATTATAACCTCATTCAACTCAAATTCCATAGCAATTAAAACAATTACGATCATCCTCTCATTTATATGTCTAGGCCGAATCTTTGCATTAAATGAAGGATACAATTTTCTTCAAGTTTTCTTTCAATTATCACTAGACCCAATCCTTTTTAATGCCTAAAAACATATATCCATTAAATCAACAAACTTAATGTCCCTTCATCCAATTTCAAAACTTCCCTTACACATTTTACAACACAATTAATCTATAACAAAACTAATAACAAGAACATATTTTACCATTACACCTTACATAAACCGAACACCCACACAATTCTAATTTCATCAAAACATGTAATTAAATCAAGCTTCCTAAATTTTTACTAAGACTAGCAATAGATTCAAAAACACATAAGTCATCCACCTCTAATTATTGGCTTGAACCCAACGGTCAGAATGTAGATACTTGAGTTGTGTATAATATATCTCAAAATCAGAATGATCCAACGGTTTTATCTCCATAGATCTGAATAAAACCGAACTAACCTGAAAATGGACGAGCTACTGTTCAACATGAACGACGCCTTGCCGGAGTGTGCGTTTCCGATCTCAACCGTCCATCTTTACGAAAACATCTAGGCGCACTACATATCCAAAAATAAGCATGATCCAACGGTGTAATAGAGAGAAATAAACCGGCGACCAAAACTGCCCTGCAGGTGTATTCCCTTTTGTTTTCCAGGAAACTTCCGATGATGATTTCTGTCAAAAGGATTATGTTCCTTCAAATCCCTCCGGTAAGTTAGTAGAGGAGTGTGAGAAGAAGAACATATCCAAACATCAACATGATCCAACGGTTAATTCCAGAGATATGGCTACCAGAGCATTATTGGTTCTTCCCAATTCTGCACCTCTCTTTAGCCGAATTCTCTATTGTCTCTCACACACTTCCTTTTTTTTTTGAACTAGTGGCCTTTTGCTGTTTCAAAGGCACACTTTCCCCTAATTACATTTATGTCCCTCATTTATATATTTATGTATTTTATTTTATTTTTCATGTAAACTATCCGGTTTGTTTCTCGCTTAAATCGCTAGTCTTTACCAAACTCCCATTGGGATGATATGTTTCACCAAGGTAGGAAAACATATTAATAGACTTCATGCAAAATTTCATCCCGATCCGATGATTGAATTGGGAGCTCTGCTTTCTAATGTAAAATTGGTCAGTTCATGACTGATGTAACCATATTATTCGATAGTTTCACCCACATCTACCTAATGTTTTGTACATGTTTTATATATAAAATGCCTTGATATTCTTTTTTTTTATGTTTTGAAGGCACTTTTGGATGAAAGATGCAAAAAGGAGTAAATTGGAGGTAATTGGCGATTTGACGTTCAGTCAATGTTTTCTGCAGAGCGTGAGTTCTAGAGATCGAAATGAAGTGATTCCAGTGGCACTAAAAAGCTAACATCCATACCTTTCTGAAAATGTAATGCAAGAAAAAAAAAAGAGAAAGATCATGGAAATCACATCCTGCAAAGTCAAATCTCGCATTCTGCCAATGTTGACCTTTGGCCATTCAAAATTTAATATCTGGAGCTACAGAAGTCCAATTGATGCAACATCAATTTGCGTGGATTCCTGACTTAAATACCTATCAACGCTCCAAGTTTCAGCCACAAACGATGTCATACGAGGGAGATATGAGTTTTCAAAGATGACAACTGAATTCCGCCAGCAAACAGGTTTCGTGAAGAACAAGTCCAAATTACATTCGAAGCATCTAAATCATCATCCAAGTTTTTATATCAGCAATTTAGCTCCTCTAAGTCGAGCTTGAAGATTTCATGCAAGGCTATTTCTCCTTTTAGGAAAAATAGTTATTGAAGTACTTAAATGTAAACTGCCAACTCAAGGGAGGACTACTTTGTAAAATAGAGACTAGGGTTTCTTAGCATATAAAAAGAAAGAGAGAAGGAGGCAGCCCGGCGAGAAAAGAGGGAGAGCGAAGGAGGCGCGGACAGAAAGAGGGAGAGCGGAAGGAGGGCGGCCCGGCGAGAAAAAGAGGGAGAGCGAAGGAGCGGCGAGCCGGCGAGAGAATAAACACAAATTCTCTCCTCTACAAACCCAAAAATCATGCTCTTTTCATTCTTTAGAAGTAGTTGTTCAATAGTTATGCAAGGCTAAGCTCTTTTCTTGGTTGCAAGGACACAACAAACCTTCGGATTTCAAGAACCGTGAGATTTATTCTTCCTTTTATTTTCGGTTTATGTTATGAATGAGTATGATTGTTTTCCTATGCATATTTCGTATGATTGTTGTTGATGATTGCTAGAGCGCACTCTAAGTTATTGTTGTGAACAATCTATTGCTAAGTTTAATATCAAAACCGGAGTTGTGATATATGAACTTATGAAGCAACTAAGCTTGATAATTGTGGCGGAACTACGTTATTGAACTTAGGGAAAACATTTGAACAAAGTGGCACAAGTCATGGACAGCTTGTATGTTAATCTTGATGAAATTATCTAGTTCTTAAAGCTACCATTAAATTGAATCATTAGTGCGGACACTTTGATTGTTTGTTGGTTAGGATTAGTTATACGGCGGATCCGTTAATTAATCAACGTTAAGAAAAGATAAAATTTCGGAACATAAAGCGCAATTTTCGTTTCAAGGATCGGTTCTAATTTCCGTTGGTGGATGTGTGCTTGCGACCAAGGTTCGTTTTCTTGATAAGTTTCGGTTTTAATTGATTTTGTTTGCAACTTTAATTGCTGCCATAGTTTAGATAATCACAAACCAAATCCCCCAATTACATAATGTACAACATAAAAATCTGACTTGAAACTTCCTTGTGGGATCGACCCCTTGCTTGCTCTATACTATCTTGTGTGTTGTGTTTGAAGCTAGGGTAATTAATTTGTGCGACCGCGACATCGCCACAAATTTTGTGCGCGTGCGGGGAGGTAATTTTAGTTGATTCTTGTGCTTGTCTTGTTATTTTTATTTCTTTGTGATTAAAAAAAAAAAAAAGAGAAACATATTTTTTGCTTGCGACAGTCGTTCACTTGCGGCATGGTACTGTTCAAAACGAGTTTTTGGTGGAATTAGGTATTGACCTTTTGTTTTCGAAGGGAAACGACGTTACGAACGAGGACTAGTGACAAATCACTAGCCCCACCCTATTGTGGCCAAATCCCACTGTTTTCTAGTGTTTTTAGACAATTTTAGTTTTCTACCGTAGGATTTTCGTACAATTTGCATTGTTTTCGATCTCTTGTGTGGTTACCTTCTTTTGAGTTTCCTTAGCAATTTATGCCGTGACCCGTTCTACTAATCAAATTCAAGTGCGGGTTGATCTTGAAATAGAAAGCACTTTACGCGAGTTAAGAAAGGAAGCTCGCCTCAACACCATGGCGGTTGCACGGCAACAAACACTCAAGGAGCTTGCTTTGCTCCTAATGTGGAAAATCAACCATTGTGCATAAACATTGACAATAATGTAAACTTTGAGCTCAAATCTGGTTTTATACATTTGTTACCAACATTTAATGGTCTTGCGGGAGAAGATCCTCATACTCATCTCAAGGAGTTCCATATGGTTTGTGTTGGCATGAAACCGAATGGAGTTGATGAAGAACAAGTTAAGTTGAAAGCTTTCCCTTTCTCTTTGAAGGGGGCGCAAAGGCATGGCTTTTCTCTATTCTCCCAGGATCTATTGGAACTTGGAATGCCATGAAGAAGATTTTCCTTGAGAAGTATTTCCCAAAGCATCTCGAGTTGCCAACATAAGGAAAGAAATATGTGGGATTCGGCAATCTCATGGAGAGACACTCTCGAATATTGGGAAAGATTTGAGCAACTCGCATTCAATGTCCTCATCATCAAATACCCGATCGCTACTCATTCAATATTTCTATGAAGGATTGATGCTTACCGACCGTAATATCATTGATGCGCAAGTGGAGGCGCATTGGTGGATAAGACACCCGAGGCCGCACGCCAATTGATCTCAAACATGGCAACCAACTCAAAACAATTTGGCACTCGTGGAGACTTCTCCAACAAACGAGTAAATGAGGTAAGTATTTCTAACCTTGAAAATAAAGTTAATGATCTTACTTCTCTTGTGCGTTCTTTGGCTTGTGGAAATGTGCAGCGGGTGAAAGTTTGTAGCATATGCTCCTTACAAGGACATGCTTCGGATATGTGCCCAACAATGCAAGAAGATTACATTGAACAAGCTCATGCAATTGATGGAGCATTCAACGGACAGCCCCAGCGTAAATATGATCCCTTTTCCAACACGTACAATCCGGATGGAGAGATCATCCCAACTTACGCTATGGCAACCCATCCCAACAAGGCAATCAAGGCCGACAGTTCCATCCCCATGGATTTCAGCCCCAACAAAATTATCAAGCAAGACAACCCCCTCCATTTACAAACTCCAATGTTATGGGGTCATCATCCAGTGATGATCTTCGTGAGATGATGAAAACTTTGGCTTCTAATACTGTTACCTTGCAAGAAAATGTCATGTCTTTTCAACAGGAAACAAGGTCAAGTATTCATAACTTGGAAAAGCAAATGGGGCAAGTAGCTTCAAGTGTAGGGAAATTGGAAGCACAAATGAATGGAAAGTTGCCCTCCCAAGCATTAAATCCAAAAGAGAATGTTAGTGCAATCATGTCGCGAAGTGGGAAAGAACTTGAAGAGAAAAGGTTGAAACAAATTGAGATGGAGGAAGAAGAAGAGATAGAAACTGAATTGAGTACAAAGAACAAACATCCTCCTCCTCCTCCACAAACCGAAATAAAGACCAACACTCCAAAGGTAACTCCTCACTCAATGAATTCTAGTTTTAAAACAATTCCACCCTTTCCGTGAGTTCTTCTAGGTCAAAGAAAGAAGACAAAGAAAAAGAGATTTTAGAGGTTTTCAAGAAAGTGGAACTCAACATTCCTTTGCTTGATGCTATCAAGCAAATTCCCAAGTATGCAAAATTCTTGAAGGAGTTGTGTACTACCAAGAGAGCTTTCAAACCGAAAGGTCATGAAACGGTAAGTATGGGTGAAGTTGTATCTGCCGTTGTTCAAAAGAATCGCCTTTGAAACAAAAAGACCCAAGTGCGTTTACTATCCCATGTGTTATTGGTAATGCTAGTTTTAAAAGAGCTTTATGCGATTTAGGTGCATCCATTAGTGTTATGCCCAAACATGTTTATGATTCTCTTAGTCTTGAGCCTTTGAATAAAACTAGCATTGTAATACAACTTGCGGATTGTAGTTTTGTTTACCTACTTGGTGTGATAGAAGATGTCCTAGTCAAGATTGATAGTTTGGTTATTCCATGTGATTTTTATATTCTTGATATGGAACATGATTCTTGTGATTCATCAACCAAGACTCCTATATTGTTTGGGAGACCATTCTTGAAAACCGCCAACGCAAAGATTGATTGTGGTAAGGATACCTTGTCTATGGAAGTAGGAGATGAAAAAATTGAATTCAATTTTCATGATGCAATGAAATATCCTTATAGCAATGTTTATTCTATCACATGTTATGACCAAATTGATAAGTGTGTGCAGCAAGTTTGTGATTTTGATTGCGAAGATGGATTAAGCATAGCTTTGAGCTATGGCTATGATTTCACCAAGATAGAAGAGATGGAGAGGCACGTGTGTGTTCCCCAAAACGTGAACGAATCGGTATTGGCCTTACAAGCTTTGCAAACCGTTCCCCATGGTAATGTCTTTGTTGATTTAGTACTCTCACATAAAAAGCTTTTGCCATCTATTTTACGAGCCCCGAGTTAGAATTAAAACCGTTGCCCGATAATTTGAAGTATGTATTCATTGGCGACAACAATACACTTCCCGTTATCATAGCAAAAGGTTTGACAAGTATGCAAGAGGAAAAACTTGTGAAGTTGTTGTGTGATCACAAGACGGCCATTGGATGGACTTTAGCCGACATCAAGGGTATTAGTCCCTCAATGTGTATGCATCACATACTATTGGAGGACAACGCAAAACCAACAAGGGAAATGCAAAGGAGGTTGAACCCGCCTATGATGGAGGTAGTGAAAGCTGAAATTTTGAAATTGTTAGATGCGAGAGTCATTTACCCCATCACTGACAGTAAATGGGTCGCGCCAATCCATGTGGTGCCCAAAAAGACCGGAATCACATTGGTGAAAAACAAAAATGATGAGCTCATTCCTACTCGCATCTCGAGTGGATGGAGAATGTGTGTTGATTACGGAAAGCTCAATCTTTCTACACGCAAAGATCATTTCCCATTACCATTCATGGATCAAATGCTTGAACGCCTAGCGGGTAAGTCTTTTTATTGCTTTCTTGATGGATATAGTGGATACAATCGATTGTTATTAATCCCGAGGATCAAGAAAAGACTACATTTACATGTCCATTTGGTACATATGCATATAGGAGAATGCCTTTTGGTCTCTCGTAATGCTCCCGCAACTTTTCAAAGATGCATGATGAGTATTTTTTCCGACTATGTTGAAAGAATAATTGAGGTTTTTATGGATGATTTCACGGTGTATGGTGATTCTTTTGATAAATGTCTAGAAAATTTATCTTTAATCTTGAAAAGGTGCATTGAAACTAACCTTGTCTTGAACTATGAAAAGTGTTATTTTATGGTAGAACAAGGAATAGTTCTTGGGCATGTTGTGTCTTCACGTGGATTAGAGGTTGATAAAGCTAAGATAGATGTTATTTCATCATTGCCTTACCCCTCATGCGTGAGGGAAGTTCGTTCTTTTCTAGGCCATGCGGGTTTCTATCAACGCTTTATCAAAGATTTCTCGAAGATTACAAAGCACCCTTGTGCAAACTATTAGCCAAAGAAGTGGATTTTGTGTTTGATCAAGCATGTAAAGATGCCCATGATGAGCTTAAGAGACGTGTCACATCGCCGCCCTATCATCCAACCACCAAATTGGGATGAACCTTTTGAGATAATGTGTGATGCGAGTGATTATGCGGTAGGAGCCGTGCTTGGGCAAAGAATTGGGAAGAATTTGCATGTTATCGCCTATGCTTCTCGCATGTTGGATGGAGCACAATGTAATTACCATACAACCGAAAAGGAACTTTTGCGGTGGTGTTTGCTCTTGAAAAATTCAGGTCATATCTACTTGGTACAAAAGTCATTGTTTTTATCGACCATGCGGCTCTCGGGTATCTTTTGAAGAAGAAGGAGTCCAAACCAAGAGCTGATTAGGTGGATCTTGCTTTTACAAGAATTCGATCTTGAGATCAAAGATAAAAAAGGTGTTGAAAACCATGTGGCTGATCACTTGAGCCGACCGAGGACCGAGGATATATAGATCAAAACAATAAGAGAGACATTCCCCGATGAGCAGTTGTATATGTTGCATTCCTCTACAAGACCATGGTATGCCGATTTGGTAAACTATTTAGTCACCAAAGAATTCCCTCCAGGTTTGTCTAAACCCCAAAAAGATAAGTTACGAGCGATGCTAAATATTATTTTTGGGACGATCCTTACCTTTGGAAATTTTGTGCGGATCAAGTAGTTAGGAGGTGTGTACCACAAGATGAATTTCATTCCATTCTCACTTTTTGTCATTCTCATTCTTGTGGTGGGCATTTTGGAGCAAAAAGAACGACCCACAAGGTACTTGAAAGTGGTTTCTATTGGCCTTCTATTTTTAAAGATGCATATCACTTCGCAAATCATGTGAAAAATGCCAAAGAACAGGTAATATCACTCATAAGAATCAAATGCCTTTAACGAATATTCTTGTAAGTGAAATTTTTGATGTTTGGGGTATTGACTTTATGGGTCCATTTCCTTCTTCATTTGGCAATCTTTATATTCTTCTTGCTTGTTGATTATGTGTCCAAATGGATTGAGGCGAAAGCCACACGAACTAACGATGCTAAGGTTGTTTTAGATTTTGTCGGGACTCATATATTTGAGAGTTTGGAATCCCTAAAGCTATCATTAGTGATCGTGGCACTCATTTTTGTAATCGTTCCATGGAAGCATTGCTACGCAAATATCATGTGACTCATCGAACTTCCAAAGCATATCATCCTCAAACGAATGGCCAAGCTGAAATTTCAAATCGAGAAATCAAGTCCATTTTGGAGAAAAAAGTGCAACCTAACCGGCGAGATTGGAGTCTACGTCTTGGAGATGCACTTTGGGCTTATCGGATTGCTTATAAATCACCTATAGGAATGTCACCTTATAGAATGATTTATGGGAAAGCATGTCATCTACCGGTGGAGCTTGAACACAAAGCTTTTTGGGCCATTAAACAATGTAACATGGATTATGATGCTTTGGGATTGCAAGAAAACCGCAACTGCAAGAGTTGGAAGAAATTCGAAATGATGCTTACGAGAATGCAAGGATTTACAAAGAAAAGACTAAGAATCTTCATGACCGAATGCTTACAAGAAAGGAGTTTCATGTTGGAGACAAAGTCTTTCTTTATCATTCGCGTTTGAAACTTTTTCTGGAAAATTGCGCTCTCGTTGGATTGGACCCTTTGTTGTTTCTAATATTTTTCCTTATGGTGCAGTTGAAATTACAAGTTTAGAAACCAACAAAGTACTCAAGGTTAATGGGCATCGTTTAAAACCTTTCTATGAAGGTTGGACGGCGGAACTCACCGCTTCGTAGAGTTAGTGAACCAATCTATGAAGAATGAGCATGCCACATGTCAAGCCAATGACATAAAACAAAAGCGCTTCTCGGGAGGCAACCCTGACATAAAAAAAAATCAGATTTGCTTTCTTTTTCCTTATCTTTTATTTATTTTTTTCGCATTTTAATTTATTTTTTGTCATTCTCTTATGTTCCTTTGCTTTTATTTCAACATTGAGGACAATGTTGTGTTTTAAGTGTGGGGGTATTGGGAGAATTTTAGTTTTCTTTGTTGTTCTAAAAAAAAAAAAAATTTGTGTTTGATCTTTTTAACTCCCATTGGTTTTTGAGAATATGAGTATTATGTATGAGAATTAATTGAGATAGATGAAGATATAAATCAAATGAAGAAGTATGCATGCAAATTTTAAGGTTTAATTGGTTTAGGGATTGACTTTGAGAATATGCCATGTTGACTTTATAGTGTTATACCAATGCAAGCTTTTGAGCCTTCAACATTATATTCTTTGAGTGTGCATTCTTTCAATGATATGTATCTCTAGAACTTGCTTCATATCTTGTTGAGATTACATTCATATTACATATATACATGAAGATGATAAAGGCATTAGGAATTTTAACCACTTGAGCCAAAAAGCCAACCTAAAGCATATTATCCTTAGTGAGCCCCTTTTGAGCTTGTTTATCTTTTCTTTGCTTTATCCATGTATAAGCCTTAGCTTTTTATATGTTTTCCTTTTCCCCTGGCCAAGGATTAGTAGAGCGTATACTTATGATATCTCATGGAATTATGGTTGGAAATTATGTGAAAAGAAAGAAGAAGTGATGTTTGATGAAAAGATGGGCAAAGTTGCCAAAGGTAAAAAAAAAAGGAAAGAAAAAAAAAGAAAAAAAAAAGAAAAAGAAAAAGAAAAAAAGTGTTCCTTTATGTTCTTAAGATTTTATATTGAAAAAGCTTGAAATCAAAAGAAGTTAAGCATTGGTGATTAAAGATGGAAAATTTATGTGCTTTGATGGAATATCTTGTTTGAAATATCATTTTTTAGAATGCTCTACTTTCTTTGGTTTGAATCTTTTCTTTTACTCTCTTTTACCTCACCATTAACCTTAGCCCCATTACAACCAGAAAATAAGACCTTTTGATTCATGCACTGTTTGTAATATGTTAGTAATGGAGATGATATTGAAGAGCAAGCTTATGGTAGAACATACTCTTTGATTGAATTTGAGAGATTTAAACACATAAACCCTAAACACATGAGTGTTGGAGTGTATATCAATGAGAGGACCTATCACTTTGGCATGGCATAGATTTCATTTAAATCCCGATGATTAATTGAGTTTTGAAGTTTGCATGTAAATGAATTCATGAGAAATATACTATTTATCATTCTTGATTGTATTCTTGTTTATAATGCATATATTCTTGGACATTGATGGGAGATTAAGAGATTGATCATAGTTATTTTCAATTTGATTTTATTTATCCTTTCTCGAGGACGAGCAAGAGCTAAGTGTGGGGGTATTTGATGTAACCATATTATTCGATAGTTTCACCCATATCTACCTAATGTTTTGTACATGTTTTATATATAAAATGCCTTGATATTCTTTGTTTTATGTTTTGAAGGCACTTTTGGATGAAAGATGCAAAAAGGAGTAAATTGGAGGTAATTGGCGGATTTGACGTTCGATCAATGTTTTCTCGCAGAGCGTGAGTTCTAGAGATCGAAATGAAGTGATTCCAGTGGCACTAAAAAGCTAACATCCATACCTTTCTGAAAATATAATGCAAGAAAAATAAAAAGAGAAAGATCATGGAAATCACATCCTGCAAAGTCAAATCTCGCATTCTGCCAATGTTGACCTTTGGCCATTCAAAATTTAATATCTGGAGCTACAGAAGTCCAATTGATGCAACGTCAATTAGGTATAAACCTCTTTTACAAGCATTTTCAATATATTACCAATATCCATCTAATATCCTTTCCCATTTGTTGAGAATAATTTCATCTTGGAAATCTCAACACAACTCAATGATTTTCGAACACCATCTCCTTATAAATCAATTCTCAATTATACCCAGATATTTATCTCTTGGTATCATTAGCTTATCTCATTCCTTTGGAATAACTAATCAATATTTTCCCTTTTATTTTCTAGAAAGTAATTGCCGACACTAATAAATCTCATTAGTATCATGAGTCTTTTAATATTTGGCTAGACTAATCACTTACATTCACGTACCGATATTAACATAACCGATTAATATCATTAACTATTCATATCTAGAGTATTAAATCTTATTCATATCTGATTTACCATCAAAGTTGCCGATGTCAAGAACCCTTGACATTATTAGCCTCCTTACCGGAGTAGCTAATCACATCGTAAATGGTTGCCGATACCAATGTGACCCATTGATATCATTTACTACACTTGACCGGAATAGTTAATAAACTTATCTTTTTCACCGAACCAGGAGTAACCATGCCGATGTTAGTAATTTTTACTAACATCATTAGTCACCCAATTGCTCGGGATCGATCGATCAATTTAAGAAATGCCGACACCAATGAAACCTCATTGATACCATTAGCAATCCAAACCCGAATTGCTAATCAATGTCGTCTGAAATGCCGAGACCAATGAAAACTCATTGATACCATTAGCTATCCAAATCCGGATAGCTAATCAATGTCACCCTAAATGCCATTACCAATGAAACCTCATTGATACCATTAGCTATTCAAACCGGATAGCTAATCAATGTCACTTGAAATTTCCATTCGTATCGATCCCCTTTCTTTCTTTTCTTCTTCTACTTCTTCTTTTTTTTTCTTCCTTTTTTTTAACATCATATGGATTATAATAACTGTTGCTAAGTATCATTCACTCACAAACTTAATTATCGACACTACGACCATAATAACATAATTAATTCGATACATAACAACGCACGCAAGTCACCCCTATTCGTTCAAACATTATCCTAACTAATAGAGGTATACCGTTGCACATAAGGTACTCTTACTCATTTCAATATCATCGAAGCAATAAAACAATAAATTCTGAAATTTATCAATAAGTTTACACAACTTAAAAAGACAAGGTGCGATACACCTGCTTCCTTCACATAAATTATTTAAACACATACACATCATCAATATACATATATAAATCGAGCATCAATAATTTAATCATAATATACAATTAATTTATCACCCTAAAGTCGGTACACCTCATTTTTATTATTACACATCTAACTCGATAGTTAGTACAATAGCGCCGCTAACTCTATTCAAGCTAGCTAGTCCACTATATTTTCCTTGACATAAACATTCACAATTACACAAGCACAAGTACATTTATAGAAAATACCATTTATTTATTTTCCTTGACATAAACATTCACAATTACACAAGCACAAGTACATTTATAGAAAATACCATTTATTTAACTCTATCAAGTATTGTAAAAACAAAAGTTTGAGGTGTAAGACACCTACCTACTGCTTGAACTCGCGCAAAAATCCCATGCTACTGAACAGATTCTACAATCTCTCCTGTATCATTAAAGATACATATCAAATGTGGCTCCACCATAATTGAAAATTCCATTCTAAAATTTATTTAAATTTAAAATCGCATGACACATGCATTTGCATATTTATTTATTTCCTTTCCTTTCACGACTTGTCTTTCTAGGCTGAATATCTTTAAACATGACCTAACAATTTTATTTTATTTTATTTTTGTCTACTCAACCCATCAATTATAGACTTAGTAACTTCACATCCTTACATTTATTCATACCATTGAAACTAATTCATTTTCCTTATCAAACCAATTCTTGGTCGAATGACCTTATTTTTTATTTATTTATTTTCATGATGAGTTTTTTCAATTCTTTTTCATAAGTTCACTTTACTTCATCTTAAGTAAATTTAACAACATATTTTTCATCATAATTCCATGCATGCCTTAATTTAACCTTTTTCTCCCCTTTTATTATCCATTTGGACAACCTTAAAATTCCACAAAAATAAAATTTTCCTCACATTAATCTATTATTTCCAACATAACACAATTCATTTGGCATTCAACAAACCACAATCCCATAAAATCCCCATAACATTAGGTCGATTAAACTCAAGTTCAAGTTTTCCATTTTTGGTTGAATTCCATATTATGATGAGAATTTGGATCATTTTAAAATTCTTCCAATTGACACTCTACCTAATTTTCTTTATACACATAAATACATCCATACCTAATTTACATAGAAAATGAATCAAAGTCTTATCTCCTTATTTCTTCTTCATTTGGCCGAATGCCTTCATTCATTGTGAGGGATGATTCCCTTTTTAATTATTCCGAGATAAACCTTTGCCCTTTCATTTCATATCTATTATAACCTCATTCAACTCAAATTCCATAGCAATTAAAACAATTACGATCATCCTCTCATTTATATGTCTAGGCCGAATCTTTGCATTAAATGAAGGATACAATTTTCTTCAAGTTTTCTTTCAATTATCACTAGACCCAATCCTTTTTAATGCCTAAAAACATATATCCATTAAATCAACAAACTTAATGTCCCTTCATCCAATTTCAAAACTTCCCTTACACATTTTACAACACAATTAATCTATAACAAAACTAATAACAAGAACATATTTTACCATTACACCTTACATAAACCGAACACCCACACAATTCTAATTTCATCAAAACATGTAATTAAATCAAGCTTCCTAAATTTTTACTAAGACTAGCAATAGATTCAAAAACACATAAGTCATCCACCTCTAATTATTGCCTTGCACCCAACGGTCAGAATGTAGATACTTGAGTTGTGTATAATATATCTCAAAATCAGAATGATCCAACGGTTTTATCTCCATAGATCTGAATAAAACCGAACTAACCTGAAAATGGACGAGCTACTGTTCAACATGAACGACGCCTTGCCGGAGTGTGCGTTTCTGATCTCAACCGTCCATCTTTACGACAACATCTAGGCTCACTACATATCCAAAAATAAGAATGATCCAACGGTGTAATAGAGAGAAATAAACCGGCGACCAAAAGCGCCCTGGCAGTGTATTCCCTTTTGTTTTCCAGGAAACTTCCGATGATGATTTCTGTCAAAAGGATTATGTTCCTTCAAATCCCTCCGGTCAGTTAGTAGAGGAGTGTGAGAAGAAGAACATATCCAAACATCAACATGATCCAACGGTTAATTCCAGAGATATGGCTACCAGAGCATTATTGGTTCTTCCCAATTCGCACCTCTCTTTAGCCGAATTCTCTATTGTCTCTCACACACTTCCTTTTTTTTTTGAACTAGTGGCCTTTTGCTGTTTTAAAGGCACACTTTCCCCTAATTACATTTATGTCCCTCATTTATATATTTATGTATTTTATTTTATTTTTCATGTAAACTATCCGGTTTGTTTATGCTTAAATCGCTAGTCTTTACCAAACTCCCATTGGGATGATATGTTTCACCAAGGTAGGAAAATATATTAATAGACTTCATGCAAAATTTCATCCCGATCCGATGATTGAATTGGGAGCTCTGCTTTCTAATGTAAAATTGGTCAGTTCATGACTTTTCATCAACGATCCAAATTTTCTTGTTCAATCTTCACATAAAATAATATCAATTATCCTTCTAAACCTTTAAGGTCATTTTATTATTTTGGAATATATTCATTTTAAAATTTCAGCCTTTATTTATTTATCGGGTATTATTATCGTTTCAAAGTAACGTACGTCACTGATTTTTTAATTGATGCTTGCACCTTCGATCCTGCCATTTTCATTGAATTATCCTTTATTATAATGTATTCTTTATTACCTCACTTATTTCTTAGAAACATTTTGTCATTTCTCTCATTATTTTATCCATCAAAACACGTTACCAGTTTCTATGTCTTTATGAATTCTGAAACAAAATTCATTTTATGGAGGTCATCCCCTCCATTGTATATCACTTTCAGTCTTATGTTTACATGGCAGGTTATACATCCGCATATTGAAATCATAAATTTTCTAGGGTTTCACATCTGCAGTGATTAACCTTCCTATTTTCAACTCCCTTTTGTTATGCTCAGTGCCTACATTTATTAATTCCAGTTCCTCTTTTGTCGGTTTCCATGCATGTTCAGGCTGTTCTATAAGCTTTTTGAACTCTTCAATGTCTTCCTCCCCACATTCCTCCTTATCCATTATGATTTTATCGAAATTAGGCCAATTATTCTCAATGTAATGGGTTTGTAAGTTTATCGCTGATCCACTTTCAGATTTCCTGAAAGCGGAAAGTCATTTGGTTATGAGTGCAAAATGAAATAGTGAAACCAAAAAGGCACGATGAAAGGAAAAAACAAAACGCGTGATCTCATTAACTTGAAAAGATAGAAAGGCTCAATAACAGAACCTCATTGCCAACATTTTGAGCCACGATTGTTGGCAACACATAATTATTCAAACCAAATGTAACAATAATGAAAAAGAAAGCAACAAACAAACATTACTTTTTAAAGATATTCGGGACTCCTTGAATTTCCCAATTGTTCAACTCTTCCCCTTCCGCTAATATCCTCATGAATTCGAGCGGGTCATCTTCTAGAGCACCCATATTCAGTTGGGGTAGTACTTCATCGGGGCTTTCTTCCGCTTCCAAACCTCTATTGGGTTCTTGTTTGATGACCTCTTGTAGACAGTGGATGGTAGTGCCACTTATTTGCTTATCCTTTCAACTTCCCCCTCAGCCTTTATCACTTATGCGAGTCATGGGAATGTCACGTGGTTGGAGAGATTTGTATCTGGTCTTCATTTGGCTCCCTCCCCTCAATCTGAGCCAACCTCCTTTCCCTCTTAAGCTCAGCTGCTCTTTTGAAATTTGCCTTTCCAGGCTTAAAACCTAAGCCGAACCTCTGATCGGCGCATTTCATCTTTATCACGTTGATCCTCTCAGGCATTCCCTGTGATGGGGTCATACTGGAATGACAGCCCGTGCTTCAAAAAGTATTTAGCAGCCATTCTTGCAGCCTCAGAGACCTCTGGTTTCCTTCGTGTTGTATTCTCAGGTACCCATTCAGCATTTACTACCTCAAATGCATGGAGATTTCCATCCTTACTCTCCTCCGCCTCTACATAAGGAACCGACATGTTTCTCACCGTAGTTAAAACCTCCTCAGCCTTCATTGTCACCAAATTTCCATTGATGATGAATTTGACTCGTTGGTGTAACAAGGATGCCACAGCTCGGGCTGCATGGATCCAAGGTCTTCCCAACAACATGTTATACGAGGGATGGATATCTATCACTTGTAAAGTTACTTGAAATGGTTGGGGACCAATTACCAGTTCGATGTCAATATTTCCAATAATTGGTCTTGGCGACCCATCATATGCTCTAGCCTTCATGGTACTTGGCTTCATGTGAGAGGCGTCCATAGACATTTTATCAAGCACATGCCTTGGCAACACGTTTAAAGCTGAACCATTATCTATTAGTACCTTGGGAATCACACAATCCTTGCATTTCACCGTGATATACAATGGGTTGTTATGACCGGTTCCCTCATGATTTAGTTCGTCATCGGTGAAGTAGATATAGTTGGTCGCTTGAATCCTTCCTACCAAATGTTCTATTGAATCTTGCATGATATCTTGAGGAACATATGCTTCATTGAGGACCTTCTGGAGTGTGTTTCTGTGCAGCTCTGAACTCAACACTAATGATAGTAGAGAGATCCTAGCAGGAGTCTTTTTCAGCTGATCCACCACACTATATTCACTATGCTTCATTAGTTTCAGGAATTCGTTAGCTTCTTCATCACTTACTGGTTTGTTGACCTCCTCTACTTCCACCATATCTTTTCCCCTAGTCCTTTTTTGGTCTTCTGGTTCTTGAGGGGTGAAACACCTCCCACTTCGAGTTAATCCTCCTATTTCAGCATGAAATACAAGAACGGGTTTTGTGATATGAAAGGAGTTTCCATAATGATGAGGTAGGGCATTATAGTTCCCACTGTTTATGCTTGCGGGTTTGGCCAAAATCATTCTTGGGGGTCCTGTTTTTGTCGGCTAGTATCTACAAACTTCCTCCTTTTGGTTGAAACCAGTCACCATCCCTACTTGATTATTTTCATCGGCTGTTACTACTCTTAACAATCCCAGTGTCATCATATCTCCCACCTTCGACTGGAACTCTTCACAAGAGTTTATGTGGTGCCCCATATGCTTATGGTATTCACAGTATTGGTCCATATATTCTACAACTTGTGTTTAGGTAGGTGCTTTGAGGTGCCCGGCCCGGTTTTAGTATCCCGTACAATCTCTCTTTTGTTAGCTTTGGGATTGCATCTTTCTTTTCTCCCACTTCTACAGCGTTCACCCCTCCACTTCTGGAAGCATGGTTTGGTAGCGGGTTTGTTCTTACGTTGGGGGATTCATTAAAAGAAATCCATCTTGTCTTGATGAGTTGAAGGATTTTTCTTTTAAATCCCAAACACCCATCAATATTATGGCCAACCGCGCCAGCATGACATTCACACTTTTGATCTGGTTTGTACCAATTAGGGAATGGTGGTTGTAAAGGTATCAACGACACAGGCACCACTTGACCAATGTTGAGCAGTCTTTGGTACATTTTCGTGAGTGGCATGGGTAACGGTGGAAGTTACTCTTGGTCTGGAGGGAAATTCCTACGCGGGCAAAAGGTGTTGTTGGCTTGGTTGTTTAGGTTATTTTGGGTGTTTGTTTGGTTTCCAAGAAATGGTGATGCGAAATTTAGGTTGGATACAGAGGAAGTGGGTATAAAGGGCTTGAAATTGTAGTTATCTTGGTGAGTTTTCTTCCTCTCTTTGCTCTCATCTCCAATGTTGTGAATTTCAGCTTCCTTCCTACATCCAACAAAATCCCTCTTTTCACTAGGATCCGTAATCCTACCCATTCGAACAGCTTGCTTGATTCTTTCAGCTATAACAACCAAATCAGAGAAATTTTATGCAGAACTTCCGACCAGGTATTCAAAGTATGGGGCTTTGAAAGTATAAGAGAATTGGCCTATCATCTCCTTTTCCAAAAGTGATGGATTAACATGTCTTTGCCGTTTCGCGCCAACTTTGTGCGTACTCCCTCACGGATTCCTTATGACCTTTTTCCAAGGTATGCAAGCAGGATCTATCAGGAGCTATGTCCATATTGAACTTGTATTGCCCAACAAAGGCGTCGACTAGGTCTTTCCATCCTTTCACCTTGGTGTTGTCTAAGCTCATGTACCAAGTAAGAACAACTTCACTCAGACAATCCTGGAAGAAATGGATCAACAACTTCTCGTCATGTACTACTTCAGCCATCTTATTACGGTATGCTTTAAGATGAGTCATCGGGCATTGAGTTCCAGTGTACTTAACAAACTCGGCATCCTAAACTTCTTAGGAATAACTACGTTTGGTACTAAACACATCTCGGCGGCTTTCACAGGGTCATACAAATTATTTCCTTCAACTGCCCTCACCCTCTCTTCTAGGGCAACCCACTTCTCTAGACCTTCATCTCCTACCATTTTGTCATGGTGAGACTCTACCAAGGTTGGCTCAACGGCATGAGGCATCCTCATTGGGTATACGAGTTGAGCTGGGAAATGCGTAACGTATTGGGACTCAGACAAGATTCTACTTGTCCTTAAATTTGATGGAATGAAGAGAGTCGCAGGCATCAGCGGGATCTGGGCTGTGAAAGCTGGTTGGGTGGATGTTCCTTCTCCTGATTTAGATCTCAAAGCCTGTTCGAGTAGGCTAGTAAGCTTGACGACATCTTTCTTCAGACTCTCTAACTCTTTTTGATGTTGGGCCTCCAACTGAGCTCTTTCCTCGTTTTCCATTTTTTTCCTTAACCGTGTGTTATGGGTACGTTTTAATGGGGGACCTATATTTCACCTGGAGTGCAGTCTTATGACAGTCTATGAGTGTATGTTCAAACATGCATGAAGATGAATGCAACATATTGGGTATGGATTCGCTTTTTGGGAGGGTGACATAATGATTGCTATTTTTTGGATGCGTGGTCATATCCGAATCCGATATGCATTGCCAGGAGATCTGTTGAGCTTTTTGCCATCTAAGCTTTCAGCCTTGTATACACACATTGTGAATCAAAAATAGGGGTCTTGGCCCTTTTATTTAACTCATCAAAATTTCATTACAAACGATGATTGTTCTAATCTATTATAGGGGTAAAGGCACTGCCTCTATTAGCTATAGCTTTTAGAAATGTATCAGTGTTATCCATGCTCCTTCGATACCTCGCAATGTCTCCCCTAACTTGACGAGCTTCCACTTTTAACCAATGGGCTTCAGCTGAATGGCTCGATCAATTTTCTCTTATAATTCCCTTATCCTTTCAGCATGGATCAAGTTGTTTCTGGACAGTGAATTATTAGTAGTATCTAATGTTTGATTGTGATTCTCCATCATTTTCTGGTTTTCACGCAACTGTTCAGTCTTTGCTTCTTCCTTAACCAACTTGGTCCTCAATGCTTTTGCCTCAACTTTACTACTATCGAGTTCAAGTCTCAAATTCTGGGTGGCCTTGACTGTCTTCTTGGTCTTTCCCAACTCCACTTCGGCTTCATTTAGCTGTCTCTTGAGTTTTTTTATATCTGTTAAACGCTTTCTTGCTACAGCTTGGGTTTTGACGGCCAGTTCCTCCCAATGCTGGGCCTTTTCTACCTGAAACGTCTTGTCCTTATTGATGGCTTTTAGTGATTCCAAGTCATCCATGGCTTTCCTCCAGTCTCGGCCCACAGAGTCTCTTTCTTCCTCAGCTGACTTCCTCATAGTCTTTTCCTTAGTTAACTGATGCTCTAAGGACCTTCTTAACTCCTCCTTTGTTTTGAGCTTCGTTTGCAACAGTTTTACTTGCTCCCTCAATTCTTCTGCACAACTCGCCCTCTTTCTTCGGGTGCCCACAGACTCAAAAACCTCTACTATGTTGGTAACTCCTCTGTTACGCCATTCGAGATATTTTTTGCTAACCGTGGGATTCCTCGATCCATGCTCCTTTTTTATCAGTAACAAAGATTTCCAATCTTATTTAATGCTTTCTAACATCTCCATGGTGGTCCCTTTATATACCCCGGTAAAGGGAGCTATGCCAACCGTCCTAGGGATGATTTGTATGTTCCCATGTTGCCTTGCAACTAAGGCAGATGCGTAACTGATATATCCCGTTACTCCAATTAATGGTACCCAAGGCTTTTCCCCATAACTCATTAAACTTGCCACATTCCTCATCCACGGAGCTCTCCAATTAAAAATGCTTAACGGAAGTCTTTGTAATTTTACCTTCTAGTCGTTTTTAGAAAAATTCTCCCACTCCTCTGACACGGACAACTCGAGTGGCTTTTGGTCGAACCACCAGAAATTTTTGAATATTGACGTCTCTATTTCTATATGGCTTGCTAACCAAATAAATAGTAATGAGACACAGCATCTCATGGAACCTTTACTTGTTTTCTTGCAATGATTAATAGACAGGAAGGTTTCATCTAAAATTACCACATATGGGTTGATCTTTGTCTTTTCATACTCCACAAACAAATTAGCGGCCTCTAGACTGATAATTCCCGTAGTAGAGGGACATAGAACTAAACCAAATATTCCCAAAGCCAATATTATGAGTTTCTCCATTTTAGCACTAGGATTAGCCTTTTTAGCAATCAACAATTCCTCCAGTCGTTTCCATCTAAGACCCCAGAGTTATCTTTCTCTCTATATGGGATTAGTTGAGGGATTCCCAACAATTTGGCAAGCTCATTCATGGTGTCATCAATTCTCTAGTGAAAGTACACTTTATGGGCATCTTCGGGGAATTCAGTCAACACACTATATTCTTCAATGGTCGGTGTCATGTCGACACTTTGAAATGTGAAACGTCGGTAATCGGGATCCCAGAAATAGGTCAGGGCTTTTATAGCTGATGACAATATTGGCACTTTCAAAAGGTGCAAAATCCTCCCATATTTCATGGCAAACTCTGCTTCGTCTATCTGATACTTGGTAAGCGAAAACAATCGGTTAGTGTCATTTATTATGCACCTAATATCTTTGAGTAGTGGTGTCTCACTGGCATTCAGTCTAGGACAGTCTCCCTCAGTCATTTGCAAGGATTCAGATTCAAGTCCATACTCAACGATCGTTACCTCTCGAATAGCGGCTATTATGTCACCCGAAAGCCCTGTAATAAGGATGCTTACATGTTAAGCTTATCTCAGTGAAATTATGCAGGGATTTACCTAAATGATAAGTTCTAATCTTTAAATGCATCAGGGTAGTTTTGCTATCTAGTCTTCAAGGTCTTTCACATGCTCAGTGATCGTCCTTGAAAGGTGATATGAGGTTTATAAGTAGCGTGAAGATAAAGGCCTTGAGTAATATCAGTTCGGCATATCGACCCTTTGTTAAGCAAACAGTCATGCGAGAGTTAGATAGTTTTGCGAGCCTTACCCAGGCTAAAGCCATTGGGGTGTCGTTACTCCTCCACTTATCTTAAAGTTGATACCACACGTATTTTTAAAAATGAGATAAGTGATGCGTGAAGACCTTAGATTCATATCCAATATATATGCATGATAAACATGAAAAACAATGCATGCTAAAACAGTAAAAAGAGCAAAAATAAATAAATAAAACTTGATAAACTCAATATAGCCACAACAAAGAGAAAAAAAATAGTGCGACAAATATAGTTTAGCAACAAAAAAAAGACAAATAACAAAGCTTAGTCCTAAGGTCCCCAATGGAGTTGCCATTCTGTCACACCCGGACATCGCGGCGACCGATAAAAAAAATAATCTGGATAATGGAAAAAGAATAGATATCTGGCATCTTGTTCTTTGGGGTAAACGGTCTTGTTCAAGGAGTCGCCACCTAGTATTATGGTCACTAGGAACCCTAACTAGTCAACAGAGATTCTATGATACGAGACTGGTTACGCAAAAGGGAAGATGCTATCACCTCTTAAGCGTCCTCCCTAAGGCAGGTTGCATTCTTTGGTTTTGTCTAAAATTGCTAAGAATTTGTTCTCATTTTTCCCTCTTTTATTCTTCCTTTCATGTTCCTGACTCTGGCGTCAATGAACAATTCCTACGAGTATTTCCAACTCTGGTGTTGGTAAATATCGAACAAATCCAAAATTACGATACTCCTGACTCTGGCATCAATGAATATTTTCGCGAAAAATGAATTTGAAGAAGAAATTTTCTATGTCATTTTTTGTTTATCCTTTATTATTATTTGCCATTTTTAGATGGAAGTAAAAAAAAAAACATTGCACGACATTTGCATTTAACAATAATAGGCCACAGATTGAGCATATAACTAAAAAAAAAAATACAAAATACAAAGAAAAAAATAAGTCAAAGTGAGTGGCCCACAAATAAATCAACAAAGATCCCCAAATATTTTTGGAATTTTCTGATATCGAAAAGGGGTTTGTTTGGCCAAATATCAAACTAACATGGCATAAAAATTATGGTCAAGACATAAGGGTGTGTTTTGCCAAACACACCCTTAGCAAACACACTTTGGTCCGGCTGGGCCTAAAGCCCAGACCCGGCCCATTCCTTTTTTAAGGGTTGAGTCTAGCCCAGCCCGCATGGGCTAGGTTGGACTCATCCGGCCTAGCCCGGTCACTGGCCCAAGCCAGTGACCCGACTCAGCAGCAGGCACACGTGGTTCAAACCACGCGTGCGCTGCACAGGGCGAAGGTGATTAAATTACCTTCTCCCTGTTTTCTTCTTCTTGTAGTGAAATAAATAGAAACGAAGGGAAAAAAGGAAGGCCTTACCTGGCGATGACGAAGACAAGGGTGACAGTAACAGTCGAGCAATCCTGGAGAATTCTCTCTTCTTCCTCCTTTTGACTTCTCTTCTTTTTTTTTGTTCGGTCTCCCCTCTCTCGCTTGTGTTCGTTTTATTAATCGGTCCACCTCCTTTTTTCCTTTACTTCTCCCCTTCGGCTCGTATTTATAGGGGATGCACTGGTGTTTCACTGAGACTTGGATATCTTAGATTGATCGTTATCTTCCTAGGGCAGTGATCTTCATGAGGATATGGTTTGAGACTCCGTGTTTTGGTTGGATGGGGACACCAACAGTCCTGCCATTATCAGACTGTTGGAAGTGGTTTTCTTCACTTGTCAATGGTTTGTTCTTGCGGCGAGGGACACGGACACGAACTGAGCAGCTGGTGGTGGAGGTCGTGTGCACCGTATTGTGTCTAGTGGTGTTCTGCACTGTTGCTTAGTCATAGAGAGCCTCCTCTATTTTCAGAGGGAAGAACACGAAGAATGGAAATGAAAAACGATGTCGTTTCGGACTGGAAGTGGCAATCTCTCCATTTGGTCCTCCGAGTTTCGACACTTTTTAATTGGGCCCCTAGACAGAATTTCAGCGCCTTTTACAAAATGGTCCCTGGACCTTAATCACTTGTAATTTTGCCCTTAATTAACTCAAAAATTTAATATTTATTCAATTATGCCCCTGATTTCATTAATTAAACTAATTCTAAGCCTAATTAAGTCCTCAAACTTATCTGTTCTTCAATCAAACTCCCGATATCATTAATTAAACCAAATCAAAGTTTAATTAAAACCCCATACTAGTTAATTATTTCAATTTCCTTCCAAATTAACTTCCAAAGTCATAAACCAACATGATTAACCCCTCAAAGCTTCCTATTTGTGATGTCTTGATCCAAACCTCAATTTTTATTCATTTCATTTTTGTTTTGTCAAAAATTAGGTTATGACAAAGGTGATAAGTCGGTAACTCAGTTTATGCAAAAGGCTAAGGCCCTATTTAATGAATTAGTCGCTGGTGGTCAGCCGGTATCGCTGGAGGATTTCAACTTATATGTGTTTCATAGCCTTCGAGGAGAGTTTAAGGACTTAGTAACAAGTATTGTGACCAAAGCAGAGCCTCTCTCGTATGCCAATCTTCACAGTCATCTTCTAACACATAAATTCCTTCACAAAACATCCCTTTCATCCATGGGGTCTACTGTCATCAATACACCTCTGTTACCCATGCCCAACAGTGATGGCGAGCAAGGCAAGCGCGGGGCAATTGGCGCCCTTGATGAGGGGGCAAAATCCACGCTGCCAATTGTGCCAAACATTTGGCTATACAACCCCTCACTGCCCTCAACTCCAGCATCGGGGCTATGGACAGCAACCTAGTGTAAATCTGGCGCTGTGTAATATTTCCTCAACAGGTATTGCCGATTGGTTTCCGGACACCGGTGTAAATCAACACGTTACACCTGACCTTGCAGGTTTGGCTGCCTCATAACCATATCTCAGTAATGATAATTTGCATGTTGATGATGGTAAGGGACTCCCCATATCTCATATCGGTCATTTAAAAATATATACACCTCATCGTTCTTTCACTTTGTCTAGTGTTCTTCATGTTCCTGCAATCAGGAAACATTTGCTTTCTGTTTAGAAATTTTGTCTCGATAACAATGTTTATTTTGAATTTCACCCTTTTGTGTTTTATGTCAAGGATCTCAACACCAATGAAGTCCTTCTCTCAAGTTAGAGTCAAGATGGTCTTTATACTTTGTCCAGGTCTTTCGTCACGTTAGTTCCTCTAGCCTATTGGCCTCCCTGCATTTCTGCTTTTGCCAATTTATGGCATCGTCGGCTAGGTCATCCTACCTCTCGTATTTTTCAATTGTTAGTCTTAAAAAATAAGATTATTTATAACAACAAACATCTTAATATTCAATGTCAAATTTGTCCATTAGAAAAATCATCTTGTTTGTCTTTAGGACCTATGGGTCACAAAACCTCTGCTCCACTTGAATAAATTTTTAGTGATGTATGGGGTCCTGCTCCCCTTTTTTCTTTGGATAGCTATCGTTATTTTGTTATCTTTGTTGATGCATAAACAAAATATATATGGTATTATCCTCTTGTTGCCAAGTCTAATGTTTATTCTGTCTTTCACCAATTCCAAACTCTCGTTAAGCGTCAATTTTCATTAAAAATAAAATCTGTTCAAACTTATTGGGGCGGTGAATACCGTAAACTGTCCACTTTCTTTAAGACTATTGGTATTCAACATCGTCTGATTTGTCCTCACACTCATGAACAAAATGGCATAGTAAAACGTGGTCATAGGCGTATTGTGTAAACAAGACTTACTATTCTAGGGCAATGTAAAGCACCATTCTGATTATGGAATTATGCTTTTTAAACCTCGGTTTATCTTATAAATTGCATGCCTATTCCTGTTCTTGCAAATAGATCTCTGTTTGATTGTTTGTTTCTACAGTCTCCTGATTATCATTTTTGGCGTACTTTTGGGTGTCTCCATTTTCCCTTTTTTGTGTCCCTATAACAATCATAAATTGGATTTTCGTTCCTCTCCATGTGTGTTTCTTGGTTACAGCTCCTCACATCTTGGTTATCAGTGTTTTGACATTGCATCTCAATGCATTTATATCTCTTGTCATGTCCGCTTTCATGAACATGTGTTTCCATTTGATAATTCTAAATAGATTGCAAAGGTTTCCTCCACTCCCCCCCACCCAAACTGCCATTAATGTCCTCCTAAATCTACTCCATTCACCGTTGTTCCCTACCCATACAGCCCTCCCACCACAAATAACCAAGCCGTCATAGCATTCACCCCTCCCTTACCCATCATCACATGCATGTTTATCTAACCATTCTGCTGCAGAAATAACTTGCAAATCAGTCACCCCAACCTTCCAGCATGACCCCTCTGCTGGTGTTGGGACAACCTCTGGTTCTTCCTCTGCTCCTTTTTATTTGGCCAGTGTCCAAGGCGCTACCGCTCTACCTCTGGCGACAGTCTCGTTTTACGCCGCCGGTCCTGCTGCGGCGAGATTCTCCCCTAGCCCCTTCGGTTGGCCTAGATCTTGTGGTTGATTTCTACTCATATCTGCTACAACAGGACATCTTATAGCCATCTTTTTCTCCTGTGTCGCCGCCCTTAACCAGCAACCACCCTATGGTTCTTCGGCCAAGCGCGGCAGAAGACAACCAATTCCGGTTGCTTTTTTGCCGTTATTCTTGCTTCCCCCAGGTACTACACTCTCCCTCTTCAGAACCTCTTACTTTCTTTGATGCTGACAAGCATATCGTTTGGCATGATGCTATGTGTGATGAGATCAAGGCTTTGCACTTTAATCACACTCAGTCTTTAGTTCCCTTTCATCCTTTGATGAATATTGTTGGCAGCAGATGAGTGTATCGGATCAAGCATCGTGCTAATGACAACATTGAGCGTTATAGAACACGCCTCGTTGCTTTAGGCTTTACCCAACAGGAAGGCATTGATTATTTTGAAACCTTCAGCCCAGTTATTAAGCAAGCCATCATCCGATTGTCTTCTCCATTGCGGTTTCGTGCAATTAAAAGATTCATCAACTTGATATTCATAATGTCTTTCTCAATGGCGTTCTTACTGAGAAGGTCTACATGAAACAACCTCCAGGTTTTGTTGACTCTACTCTTTCATCTCATGTGTGCAGATTGCACAAGTCATTGTATGGTTTAAAACAAGCAACGAGGGCATGGTACACTCATCTGAGTGATTTTTTGCTCTCCATTGGTTTTCTTGCCTCCAAGGTTGACACCTCCTGTTTATCTTATCTGATGACACTAATATCTTTTATCTTCTGGTGTATGTTATTGATATCCTGCTTATGGGTAGCAACTCTGTTATGCTCCATCGCCAATAAATAAAGGAATAAAAAAGCAAAAATTAAATATAAAAAATGAGCTCTCAATATCATAATCTAGAGAAGAAGAAAAAAGCTCGTTGGAGACCCACCGTCACTCTATCGTTGACACCGCTCCACCACCAAAAAGATCACACTGAGATGGTTTTTAACATCATTGTAAAAGGCCACACTGTGAGTTTGCGACATTAAAAAAAGTTGCATGCTTCGCTAAAGTAAATACCCTGAAAGCAAACCAAACAAAATATAATGAAGTGAGCATCTAGTGTTTATATCTAATCATTTAATTAAAAAAAAGTTATTTGAAAAAGGATAAATTCAACGAAGAATGAAAAACAAAATAAAAAAATAGGGAAAACTTATGTTATTTTTAAAATTAGTGAAAAATCTTATACAAAGAAAATAATAAAAAGATAATTGTAACACCCCACCTCACTAGCAAGATATTGTTTGCTTTGGGCCTCCCAGTCCACCCAAATCCAGGGCTTCCACCCAGGTCCCCCTCACGGTTTTGTTCTTGGTAGCCAAGCATGACCCCAAAACGCGTCTTACTAGTCAAGTGAGCATGCACTTATAAGGCCCTGGCTCTGGACGCTCGCTTTCGATGTGGGATCTTACAATCCCCCCACCTTAAGACGAGCCGTCCTCGGCTCTGATACCAAATGTAACACCCCACCTCACTAGCAAGATATTGTCCGCTTTGGGCCTCCCAGTCCACCCAAATCCAGGGCTTCCACCCAGGTCCCCCTCATGGTTTTGTTCTTGGTAGCCAAGCATAACCCCAAAATACGTCTTACTAGTCAAGGTGAGCATGCACTTATAAGGCCCTGGCTCTGGACGCTCGCTTCCGATGTGGGATCTTACACTAGCAAAGCAATGAAAAAGCAAATCAAAGAAGAGCGGTAAAAGAAAAGATGAAAGACACAAAGAGTCGAACTGCTGATAGTGATCCTCAGTCTTTGAAACCCTGAAACACTCTTCGAGCCTTATGAATCCTTTTCTTTGATAGCCAAAAACCACAGCCTACATTACATACCTGTAAAAGTCCTTTCTAATCAAGCAAGCAAGCAACCTGGATTAATAAGCAATGCTTTCAAAATGCAAAGAGTACTTCTTTACTAGAGTCATGACATTGAGAACAAGCTATTTATTATTATTCATGCTGATAAAATAAGTGTTCAAAAAGAGACAAGTTTTTCTCAAACAAAACCTCGAGCTTTCTCTCGAGCCCTTCACTTTGGAAAACCATAAGATACAGATGGTCACCTCATGATGTACTTCCACCAAATACAATATCGTCAAATACAAGAGCAAATAGTCTATTTTCCAAGAAAAACCAAGGAGTTGCAAGATTTCCAAAGCAAATGTTTTTAAACTTACATCAAAACAATTTTTGTTTTCAAAATGCAAGGTCAAGATTTCGAGATCCATTCTGGACAAATATTCCTTCACTAAACTGAAAATGGGAGGAATGTGAAAATGATCGCTTAAAAAACCATTATTTGGCAGAGTTGTTGACAAAACACACCTAAGAGCAATGACCAGTACAAGGGGGCAACATTATGTTTAGAAGGAAAAATCGATCCCTTTTAGAAAAAAAGATGAACATTTCCTACGACAAGACAAGGGGGCATCTTGGTTTATAAAAGGCAGCTTGATCCTTTCAGCAAGTGACAATGAATGTTTTTAAAAGTGAGACGGGGAATTATGAATGATCCTCTCAAATTATTGGATGAGATGAAAAATCTTTAGCAAGCAAGTGGGTCACGATGGGCACCATAAAGGCTAAGTTGTGTAAACGAATCGGGGAAGAGACTTACATGGGCCAACTCGAGTAAGCTAGAAGCCAAACGACAAAGATTACCCAAATCAGAGATAACAAGTCGTCATCAATCAAGCAAATAAGAAGATTAAGAAGAAATGGGGGCCTATATTTCAAATCAGGTAAAAATACATGCATATCATCTAAACTTTGAGACATTGGACAACGAGTTTTGCAAACTCCACAAGAGACATCCTAATTTTTGACAACAAAAAAAATGAAATGAACAAAAATTAAAGTTTGGATCAAGACAACACAAATGGGAAGCTTTGAGGGGTTAATCATGTTGGTTTATGACTTTGGAAGTCAATTTGGAAGGAAATTGAAATAATTAACTAGTATGGGGTTTCAATTAAACTTTGATTGGGTTTAATTAATGATATCGGGAGTTTGATTGAAGAACGGATAAGTTTAAGGACTTAATTAGGCTTAGAATTAGTTTAATTAATGAAATCAGGGGCATAATTGAATAAATATTAAATTTCTGAGTTAATTAAGGGCAAAATTACAAGTGATTAAGGTCCAGGGACCATTTTGTAAAAGGCGCTGAAATTCTGTCCAGGGGCCCGATTAAAAAGTGTCGAAACTCGGAGGACCAAATAGAGAGATTGCCACTTCCAGTCCGAAACGACGCCGTTTGTCATTTCCATTCTTCGTCTTCTTCCCTCTGAAAACAGAGGAGGCTCCCTCTGACCAAGCAACAGTGTAGAACACCACTAGACACAATACGATGCACACGACCTCCACCACCAGCTGCTCAGTTCGTGATCGTGTCCCTTGCCGCAAGAACAAACCATTGATGCGTGAAGAAAACCACTTCCAACAGTCTGACAATGGCAGGACTGTTGGTGTCACCATCCAACCAAAACATGGTGTCTCAAACCCTATCCTCATGAAGATCACTGCCCCAGGAAGATAACGATCAATCTAAGATATCCAAGTCTCGGTGAAACATCGGCGCATCCCTATAAATACGTAGTGAAGGGGAGAAGTAAAGGAAAAAAGAAAGAAAGAAGAGAAGTCGAAAGGAGGAGGAAGAAGAGAGAATTCTCCAGGAGTGCTCGGCTTATTCTTGTCGCCCTCGTCTTCGTCATCGCCGGGTAAGGCCTTCCTTTTTTCCCTTTGTTTCTGTTTATTTCACTACAAGAAGAAGAAAACAGGGTGAAGGTAATTTAATTACCTTTGCCCTGTGCAGCGCACACGTGGTTTGAACCACGCGTGCGTGCCGCTTGCCTTGGCCAGTCCTGGTTTACCGGGATCCTAACATACACTAAATGTATGCCGGTTAATACACCTTGATCCCCTTACCGGGATCCTAACATACACTAAATGTATGCTAGTCAAATACATGGTGATCCCCTTACCCGGGATCCTAACATACCCTAAATGTATGCTAGTTCACGCCCCAAATCACACTTCTCATATTTTATTTATAAGCTATAATTTCATCACTTGGCAATTCATAGAACAACCGTTCACCTTGAATACATATACATCAAGAATACTATCCAAATATCAGCATCATTACGCAAACTTTCCTCCTTTCTCCTAATATCCAACATTCGGTAATTCACATCTCACATCAATAATTTATTAAATCATAGCATTAAACTAGAAAGTATAGGTGCGGATCACCTATCTACAATAGAAGCTCTACTCGTGGTCCCCTGCTGCTGCTTTGTTGCACCACACACGTGGTCCCTCCCGCAAATCACGGGTTTATCTCATAAATTTTCCTCATTCAAGGATATGTTTTATAATAACCATATCAACAACCAATAAGTCTTTCTTTCAGTCATTTCTTAGTACTTTATGTTTTTCTCATTTCACTCATTATTATTGTCATTCTTTGTCTAATCATAGTTATCATTCCTTTCTTTATATTTGGTCACATCCTTTGTCCAAGCTTATTCTTGCCTCGTTTTTGAACTGTTATTGTCTGACATCTCCTCAGATTTTTAACTATATCTGAGTTATAGATCTCTGATTCAAGCACAATTTATGTCATTAGAAAGATAAGACATGAGGCTACAAGTTCTATGATTTGAGAAAAACCCAGTTCTGCCTCTAAGATAGTCAAAATCGCTCATCAACAAACACGAACTGTATTCTTGTCAAGCATTCTTGCATCTTTTTTTAAGCATTCTTGTCGACCTTTCCTCGAGATTTTTAACTATATCTGGAGTTTTAGAACTCCGATTCAAGTGAAATTTGTGTTGTTGGAAAGATAAGACATGAGGCTACAAGTTCTATGTTTGAGAAGAACCCAGTTCTGCCTCTAAGATAGTCAAAATCGCTCATCAACAAACACTTGGATTATTCTTGTCCAGCTATTCTTGTTTGTTTTTGAAGCTATTCTTGTCGACCTCTCCTCAGATTTTTAACTATATCTAGAGTTGTAGAACTCTGATTCAAGTGAAATTTATGTCGTTGGAAAGATAAGACATGAGGCTACAAGTTCTATGTTTTGAGGAGAACCCAGTTCTGCCTCTAAGATAGTCAAAATCACTCATCAACAAACACTTGGACTGTTACTGTCTGACCTCTCCTCAGATTGTTAACTAGATCTGGAGTTGTAGAACTCCGATTCAAGCAAAATTTGTGTCGTTGGAAAGATAAGACATGAGGCTACAAGTTATATGTTTTGAGGAGAACCTAGTTCTGCCTCTAAGATAGTCAAAATCACTCATCAACAAACACTTAACCCGTTATTCTTGTCCAAGCTTATTCTGTCCGTTTTTGAACTATTCTTGTCGACCTCTCCTCATATTTTTAACTATATCTGGAGTTATAGAACTCAAATCTATAATTTAACATCCAGACATCAATTCATAATTGACTTTAAATAGAATATCTTACCCGATACGAATCAAGGTCTCGATCCCTTCTTTTCTTTCTAATTACAGCCGACCCTCCCCTCTTCTCTTCTTGTTCTATTTTTTTCTTGTTAATCCCTTGCCTACCAGTGTTTATTTTTACCTATAACCCTTAATCTTGGATGGGTTCTTGTAATTTGGTGTTTCTCTCTAGATCTGTAAAAATAGATACCAAACTCCCTCTCTTCTTTCTTCACGATAGTTGCGGATCTGGTTTTTGGTAAGAAGAGTAGTATTTATGCTCTATAATTATTCTTATTTGCATTTAGACCCCATTTTCTTTAAATGTATTCGTTTTGCCCCCACTTCTTTTTAGTTTAGTTTATTTTCTTTCATTTAATCCAACCCTCAACATTTTCGGGTTGATTTATATTGTCTCAAAATATTTCATCCATAAACTTATATCCAAAATTTCTAAATTCCTGTTTTTATTTAACCATATGCATGAATTTCTTCACTTTTATTTCTCATGTAGTTAGTATGCAATCTAAGCAACCTTTATTTTTCCCCGGGGTTTACACTAAGTCCTTAAACTTTCCTCGAAGGCTACGAAACATATATAAGTTGAAATCCTCCAGCGATACCGGAGTCAGCTTGCAGTTGGGATGAGAAGTCTATAGTAGAGAGAAGAGAAAATGTTTTAATTAGTTTAGGGCTCTGATACCAAGTTGAGAATAATAGAATGACCTAAGTTGTACCTTAGCCAACCTATCCTATTTATATATATGTGGCAGAACACGACAGTAACTATAGGGATTACAACATTGGAATAATCCTACATTAGTTTCATATTCATATATATACATGTTATACATTCTATAATATCAATCAAGCATATTATTAGTATAATTTCATTTAATTGTTATCATCAAAATACATAAAATATTAATGTGACCCATAAGTCAACACACTATTCATATGAACAATGAAAATCTTATTTTTTATTTTCATTTTTAATTCTACCTTCCAAATCCTTTTCTTCTAATTTCATCCTTAGCATTTTATTGATCTTGAACTGGTCATAATTTATTTTAATTTATTTTCTATGAGATTATTGCATTCTTAAATTAACATTTTGAAATTTGGTTGATGTTTAGTTTTTGCAAGCGTTTATTTTTGTTATCATATCATTGAATAAAAAAACTATTTTAAAAGACAAAAATCTTAAATCCATTGGAGTTTATGATCCGGGTTGCAGGTTTTGCACATTAAGTTGCAAAACATGAGTTGATTAAATATGTCGTGTCTCAATAGTAAAAAAAATATCATCTTGAATTTTTTGTAAGGTCAAACCATGTTTTTACTAGTCATTTGATTTGCTTTTGGATACACCAAGTCAACTAGGTCACATACAGTTAACTTCGATGCCGGTTAATTTTAAACCTGGGTCGGACAAGGAGTTGAGATGAAAGGTTTTAAGGTAGCCCACCAGGTTGAGTTTAATAACAATACCATATAGTTTTTTCTTTTTAATTCCATTCATTTTTTTTCCTTTCTATTGAACCTTTTTGGATTTTGTTATCAATTTTGTCCTTTAATATTTAGTTGATTTTGAATTGGTATTTATGTTTTATTTTGGTTTGTTTTCTATGAGGTCATCTTAGTCGTAAACAAATATCTCGGTATTTGGCTGACGCTCAATTTTGCGATCTACTTTTGTCATCACATATTATTAAGTAAAAAATAATTTTAAAAATTAAAGTTGTTAAATCAAACGGGGTCCATGATCCGAGTTGCAGGTTTGACAGGTTGAGTCGCGAAACCTGGGTCGATCTAATATGTCGTTGTCTCGATATTAAGAAAAAAGTCTTATTTTATTTTTATTAAGTCAAACCATACTTTTTATGGGTTATCTAGAATTGCTATTAGACTTGTCAAATTAACTGAGTTGTATCGAGATAACTCTCACGTAATTTAATTTAAAACATTTGCTAGGTAAGAAGTTGAGTACAATTCTTTAATCATTCGGAAGGGTTGATCCAATACAAAATTGAGAATGGCTCAATGAGTCGATACACGATTTGATCCAATCAGAATTTAATAAAAAATAAAGGAATGGTGTGATATGAATTGATCAAAAACAATTTTAGCATTCCACTAGCAAGTATTGTCGCACGTGTGTGGTGTCGCGGCAAAAACATCCACCCTCAAAATTATCTAAAATGTGGCAAATCTGGAAAATATGGGGAGACAAGGAATTCTTGTCTTATATTAATGGAAAAATGGAATGGGAGTCGCCACTTAGTGTTTTGGTCACTAGGAACCCTAACTGGTCTCAGAGATTGGGTACGGGGACTGGTTGCGTAAAGGGAAGGTATTAGCACTCCAAATACGCCCTACCTAAGGTAAGCTGCATTGTTTTATTGTCTGATAAAATCTAAGGTCTTGTTGTGTTTTCTAGTTGTTGGGTCCGTCTACGGTTGAAGAAAAGTTCTCTTCAGTAAATAGATCCTTATTTTATCGGGTAAAACTTAACCGTTCAAACGTCAACAAAAGAATTTAATATCCAGAATATGTCTTACGTATAAGGTCGTACCCCAGATACTAAAAGAAAACAAAATAAGTATTTTAGAATTTTTGAAATATTGGCCTAGTTCTCGTGACTTTAATAAACTGGTTATTAAAGCCAAAATGCATGCTAAATATTTTTTGAATTTTTTCTTTGATGTATGAAGATACAATTTTTATTTTTATTTTTGAGAGACTTGGCCGTATGCATGAAAATAAAACATTTGATTTTTTTCAATTTTTTTTTGTTTTGATGAAAACCAGGTATTTAATACCGGATTTGTATCTTTACAGTATAAAAATACAAACCAATATTGATTAAAATGCAGTAAAATTTTTGCGGAAATCACATATTTTTGAAAAGAATTTTTCGAAGAATTTTTTTTATTTTCGGGCTGGGCCCAACCCGGCCCATATGGCTGGGTTGGACCCAGCCACCCGTGCATGGTCACTGGCCCAAGCCAGTGACCCAAACAAACCATGCACGCGTAAAATTTTACGTGTGCATGGAACAGTGCGAAGGTAATTATATTACCTTCGCACTGTTCATGCTCGTTTTTGCAGATAGCAAAAACGAGCCCCTGTTTAAAGTGCAGAAGGATTCTTGTAGTTTCTTGTGTTTTCTCTCTGTTTCTGTTTTTAGACTAACATGCGTCAATTCTTGTACAGACAGAGAAAGGAAATAAGCATACCTGGTTCTGAAGAAAATGGAGCCTATGGTGGTGATGGCTTACTCTGTTGTTTCCTTCGTTCTGGAAAAGAAAGAGCAGATGGTGGCTCAACTCTGTTGATGTTGCGTTTTCTGCCGGTCCTCGGTTCCTCTGTTGGTTTCGCCTCCTCTTTGTTTTCTCTCTTATCCTGCTCACTCCCTCTGCCTCTCTCTTCTTTACACTCTCTTCTCTCAGTTTTTTTTTTTGTTTCTGCTGTCTCGTTCTCCCCTCTCTTCTCTTTTTTCTTCTGTGTCTTGTGTCTGTCTTTTTCCTGTGTTTCCCCCACCGTTCTGCTCTCCTCTCGTTTCTTTTCACTGTCACCTCTCCTCTCTCGTTTTTTTTTCCTGCCCTCTCTAGTGTATAGCTAGAGGATGCAGGCGTTTTCTGTTAGAATATGTGATTGGAAGTAATTTTCTCCTATAATAACGGAGTGATTATTAGTTATTATTAGAGATAGAATTCAAATATAGAAATAGAATATATCTTTTGTAACAGTAGCGTAACTTTAGCAACTGACTCTTGTATATATATCTGCTGCATTGATGAATAATATATCAGAAAACATTCTATTCACCTTACTATTAACATGGTATCAGAGCCGCCTCCAATTTTCCTTCATCTGTTTTAGGAACTGGAGGCTGTTTTTTTTTTTTTTTCTGATCATAATTCTTTCTACTCATCATGACTACTCCTACGAACGATGATGGTGTTGTTGCCGGGAATGCAAAGGTCACTTTACCAGCACTACATATGCAAGATGTCTCTTCATTGCTTACGCCAGAGAAACTTGATGGCACCAATTATGTGGAATGGGCTTTGAATGCTCAAAATAAAATCCGGGGTCGGAAACGTTGGGGATTTATTTCAGGTTCAAAAAGTGCACCTAATGACATCAACTCTGAAGAATATGAAGCATGGGAAGATGAAAATTGCTTGATCAAATCCTGGTTACTTGATGCAATGAACAAAGACATCAGATCCATTTATTTACGCTTGCCAATAGCAAAGGAAATTTGGGATATGGCTAAACAAACATACTCCGTCAGTCAAGATGCCTCCAAATCATATCAACTGTATTGTGAGGTAATCTCTGTTCGCCAAAATGGTGGTTCTATTATTTCTTATTGGGGAAAATTACAAAAACTGTGGCAGGAGATTGATGCTATAGATGACTGTGCAATGAGTTGCAAAGCTGACATTGAGATATATACCACTAAGGTTAATTCTCAACGGGTTTATATTTTCTTGGCTGGTTTGGACTCATCACTGGATGGAGTTCGTGGACGGGTACTTGCCACTGTACCTCTTCCAAATCTTCAAGTTACTTATGCTATGGTTTGTGCTGAGGCAAACCGTCAAGATGCTATGATGGGTGGAATATCTACTGATGGTACTGCTATGGCTACCAGAAGGATCTCTACACGGCAAGACAACAAGAAAGGGACACGCAAATGTACTCACTGTAATGGTGATAATCATGTTGTTGATACATGCTTCAAACTTCATGGTTATCCCGAGTGGCATCCCAAAGGCAAGAAAACTTTTGCCAACACATCCCTACAACAACAATCAGTGCCATCTGCAGCAGGATTAATTGCACAAACTGGTATGACTAGTACTGCACTTAGCTCTCCTTCCTGTACTAAAAATAGTGAATGGATAATTGACACAGGTGCTAATGATCATATGACTTGTGATTCTTCAAACTTTAGTTTTTTATCCCCTTCACATTCTATCTTAGCTATTACTAATGCCAATGGTGTGTCATCCCCTGTTACTGGTGTTGGTAATGTTCCTGTATCCTCCACCTTTTCTCTCTCTAATGTACTGTATGTTCCATCCCTTACATGTAATCTACTTTCCATTAGTCAAATAACCAAGGCCCTTAACTGTGTTGCTTTGTTTTATCCTACTTATTGCATTTTTCAGAACATACATACCAAGGAGAGGATTGGCAGTGGTAGGCAACGAGGAGGATTGTACTATCTAGAGGGTGGCACATCATCACAAGTTTACCATAGTCTAGCACATATGATGGGTAAAAATCAATCGGCAAATATTGCAGAAATATGGCTTTGGCATAAACGGCTCGGTCATCCATCGTTTGGATATATTAGATGATTGTTTCCTTCTTTATTTGCTAACTGCAAACTTTCAGACTTCATTTGTGAGACATGTGCTATGGCTAAAAGTCATCGTGCTATATTTCCTTTATCTTCTAATAAAGTTGCTTCACCATTCTCATTAGTACATTCAGATGTATGGGGTCCCTCCCCAGTTTTCACAGCTAATGGAATGAAATGGTTTGTTACCTTTGTGGATGATTGTACTCGAATGACCTGGGTACACTTACTAAAACATAAGAGTGATGTCTGTACAGTTTTCCGTCTCTTTTATCAAATGATACTCACTCAGTTTGACAGGACTATTAAGGTGGTACGTTCAGATAATGGAGGTGAATATTTCAAGAGAGAGTTAACTAATTTTTTCCATTCAAAAGGTATCATTCATCAAACATCATGTCCAGAGACTCCACAACAAAATGGAGTAGTTGAGCGGAAAAACCGACAATTACTTGAGGTCATTCGATCACTAATGATTGGAAGTAGTGTGCCTACTTTCTTATGGGGAGATGCTCTCAGTACAGCTGTTTATGTGATTAATCGTACACCTTCTAGTACCTTATTTTTTCAACGGCCTCTTGATGTCCTTGCTAATCATTGCATGCTTCCGCCTTTGGTTAAATTGATGCCTCGTATCTTTGGATGTGTAACTTATGTACACCTTTCACATCGACATCGAACCAAACTTGAGTCAAGAGCATTGAAATGTGTCTTTGTTGGTTATGGGTCTGCTCAAAAAGGTTATAAATGTTATCATCCAGACACTCGTCGGTTCTATACCTCTATGGATGTTATCTTTGATGAGTCAAAATTCTATTACTCTCCTACAGATTTAACACCTACATGTCTTGAAGATGTTCACCACCTTGCCAATCATGAAGAAGTCTTGTGTTTTGATATAAAATTAGCAACTCTACCCACTAGTAAACCATCGGATGAGGACACCTCCACTATGGAAACACCTACAGTTATTAATTCTTGTTCACTGGACACATCTACAGCTACTGATCCTTGTTCACAAGACTCTAATGATCATTGTGAAAAGTCTCACCAACCTCTTGATAGTACATTACCTCCTAGTGCACCGGTCAACTCCTCTCCAGAGTCCTTGCCGATACCAACACTACAGGTACAACCCAACAATTCTTCTGAAATTTGTTTGCCATCGACATTGCTCATCATGCACTTCCACCACGATCTACCCGTGGGATTCCACCTGTTAAGTATGAACTGATCCAAAAGCCAAAGTAAAATACCCAATAAGTAATTATATCTCCTCTCACAAGTTGTCTGCATCATATGCATCTTATGTGTGTAAATTATCCTCTATCTCTATTCCTAGTACATTACAGGAAGCTTTGGCAGATTCTCATTGGACTACAGCTATGATGGAGGAAATGAAGGCTCTAAAAAAAAATGCTACATGGGATCTTGTTACCCTCCCAACAGGAAAAAAAACTGTTGGATGTCGATGGGTTTTTGCTGTCAAACATAATGCAGATGGAACTATTGAAAGATACAAGGCGAGACTGGTTGTTAAAGGGTACACACAATCTTATGGAGTTGACTATCAAGAAACTTTCGCTCCAGTTGCTAAACTCAATACTGTGCGAGTTCTTCTATCTTTAGCAGCTAATAAAGACTGGCCTTTACTCCAATTCGATGTCAAAAATACATTCCTGCATGGAGATCTTAAAGAGGATGTGTATATGGATCCACCTCCTGGAATTTCAAATATGAAGGTTCTACTCAGGTTTGCAAACTCAGGAAGGCTTTGTATGGCTTGAAACAATCTCCTAGAGCTTGGTTCGGTAGATTTACTCAAGTCATGAAAAAGCTTGGTTATACTCAGAGTAACTCGAATCATACTTTGTTTATAAAGCATAAAATGGGTAAACTCACTGCCTTGATTATATATGTTGATGATATGGTAGTGACAGGTGATGATGCTGAGGAAATTCATTGCTTACAACATCATTTGGCATCCGAATTTGAAATGAAAAATCTTGGAGACCTTAAATATTTCCTCAAGATTGAGGTAGCTCGTTCCAAGCATGGTATATTTATGTCACAACATAAATATACTCTTGATTTGTTGTCTGAAACAGGGATGCTTGGATGTAAACCAGTTGATAATCCAATGGAGCAAAATCATAAACTCTTTCAATGTTCTAGTGCTAGTTGTACAGATAAAGGGAGATATCAGAGACTTGTGGGAAAATTAATCTATTTATCCCACACTCGACCTGACATTGCTTATGCCGTGAGTGTTGTAAGTCAATTTATGCATAATCCACGTCAACCTCACATGGATCTTTGTGGAACGTATATTGCGGTATTTAAAATCTTCACCAGGCAAGGGACTATTATTCTCCAAACATGGACACTTAGGTGTTGACGGGTATCTTGATGCTTGATTGGGTGGTTCGGCTAATGACCGACGTTCTACATCCGGTTATTTCACCTATGTAGGTGGCAATCTTGTGACTTGGAGAAGTAAAAAACCAATTGTGGTGTCGAGATCAAGTCTTGAAGCTGAATATCGAGGTATGGCCATTGGAGTGTGTGAATTGTTGTGGTTAAAAAACTTGATGAAAGATTTGGGGTTCTCTCAAAGAACTGCAATGAATCTCTATTGTGATAATAAATCAGCTATAGAGATTGCCCATAATCCTGTTCAACATGATAGAACAAAGCATGTAGAAGTGGATAGACATTTCATCAAAGAGAAGCTTGAAGCCGGCATTATCCAATTCCCGTTTGTAAAGTCAGAATTCCAACTTGCTGATGTTCTTACAAAAGCAGTATCCAACAAAGTGTTTATAAGTTGTCTTGACAAGCTGAGCATGAATGACATCCATGCACCACCTTGAGGAGGGATGTTAGAATATGTGATTGGAAGTAATCTTCTCCTGTAATAATGGAGTGATTATTAGCTATTATTAGAGATAGAATTCAAGTATAGAAATAGAATATATCTTTTGTAACGATAGCGTAACTTTAGCAACCGACTCTTGTATATATATCTGCTTGCATTGATGAATAATATATCGGAAAACATTCTATTCACCTTACTATTAACATTTTCCCTTTGTTGTTGCAGGGACGGAGTAACGACCGGCGTGCATCATGGTAGCCGTTAAACATGCCCCCTTGATTGAAGCAAATCGCGCCTTTACCGCGCAAAACTTTTCTCGGCCGACTCACGTAACGTCTTCTAAAGAAGACAGGTGGACGGTGTTGAATAAAACGACACCGTTTTGCAACTTTAAATGATATTTCTGATTTGGTCCTTGGATGTTTATGCAATTTTGTAATTAAGCCCCCGAAACAATTGTAAGTAGATCCCTTTCTTTTAGCACCTTTTCTGGTTTGGTCATTGGTTTTGGATTGTTTCAATTAAATCCCTAGCTAATTGGCTATCAAACTTCAATAATTATGCAATTAAACCCATGATTTGACAAAATTAACTCTTCTAAATTATAATTGGACCCTAGAACTTTAATTTCATCCAATAAAAACCAAAATTGACTTAAAAATCAATTTTTCTTGCAATCAAACACTCCATAAATTCAATTAAACCTTAGATAAGATTTAATTGAGTCCATAAACATCTGATTTTGGACTTTTCTTCCTCAAATTGAATTTTTCTTGTCAACAGGGCTCTCACCAGCCAAAAATATACTGTCAAATTTCAACATTTTGCAGTTTTGAACCTCCTCAACCAATTTTGGTCTTTTTTCGGCGTTCCAGCATCCTTTTCTCGCTCCTATTATTTTTTGGATTTCTTTCGAATATATATATTTTTTTGATATGTTTTTTAAACCTGACATTTATAGCATTGTCAGACAAATTCTATGCAATCTTTCTCCATTATCATCCAAAAATATTCGGCTCTTTTTATTTACCTAGCCATCATGTGCCCATTCGCATGTGTGGTGCAGATTAGTCCATGTACTTCTCACAAAGCTTTATTGGCTTCTAACTCATTTAGACATCTCAGTAAAGTCTCATCAAATGACCTTTTGTATAAGATCTCCTCATCTATATAGTACTCTATTGCCATTCTCCTCAAGGTTTTCTTATTCATATTCGATGCTCTTAAGGGATATTCTCGATATTGGATGAATCTCTTTATATCTATATACCAAGGGTTGCCATCTATTTCCTCTTCTACTAAACAATGATAAGTAGGAGAGCTCCTAATCTCATGCTGACTTGGTTGCTTACTCTCTTGTATGCTACGTGTCTTGCACTACAACATTATCCAGTGTTACCAACGGACTCATTCCGTCGGTGACAGCAATGAAATTCGTCGGTGAAAATCATACCGACGGACTCGCCGACGGAACACGTCCATCGGTAAAACAGTCGTCGGTAAATCCCATTTCCGTCGCTAATTACTGTCGCAAATAAAAAAAACCACCCACCGACGGAAACGCCGACGGTTTCTAGCACGGATACGCGCGCGCCCAAAAAAAAAAGTTTCCGCAGGAACATTACCGACGGAATAAATCCGTCGGTAATTTCAAGGGTAATTACGACGGCATTACCGACGAAAATCCGTCAGTAATTATGGCATGGCCGGTAATTTTTGTGCAACTCTCTGTGTAATACCGACAGATATTATCCGTCGGTAATGCCGTCGGAATTTAATCACTAACGGATTAAATCCGTCGGTGATGCCGTCGGTAATGATGGCATGGATGGTAATTGTTCGGCAACTCTCTGTTAAATACCGACGGATACTATCCGTCGGTATATCCGTCGGTAGGTATTTAAAATATATATAAAAAATAATTTATTAATTGTAAAAAACCTTAATAAACAAATAGAAATGCATTAAACATTAATAATGTAAAAGTAATGTTAAATAATATTCATTACAAATTTAATGTGTTTAAAAAGCAAAATTAAACTAGAATAGCGGCGGAGCTGGAGGAGGAGGCGGAGGAGGCTGGTTGTTCCCAGGACCATACGGCCAAAAAGAAGCTGCACAAGTATCGTCACCCATCTTTGATCTCATCTCCATGACTATTTGACGGAGCTCATCATAATTCGTCGAGAGTTGTTGATATTGTTGTTTCAACGCAATGAACTCCTCGACTGGGTGTTCGATACTAATGGAGAGCTTCCAATAGTTGAGACACTACGAGTCGAACGCAAGTTGTCAGCCGTAGTGTTGGAGAGCCCGTAGACCCTATTTTTATCGGGTCCACCAGACGATCCCGCCTCCATCCACAAATCTAGATCGAAATCTGGATGGGTCGACGGATTGTCCCCATATCTCTCCCTCAACCGGCTATTATAGGTCTCCTGAAAATTCCATCGGTAAAAAAATCATCAAATGCAATTCAAGATGCAATTCAAGAAAATAATAACTTACAAAATAAAATGAATGAACGAACATACCACGAAGTGCCGAGCACGGTTGTCCATGAACCGTTGCACCCCCTTTTGGCGGTCTTGACTCCGCACATGTGTCTCTAGAAACGGCTCCATTGGACTCGGTTCACGTCCAAGAAACGCACTTTGTAAGGAAAAAATAGGTTGAAAGTTAAATATATTATAAGGAACGACAAATTAATTAACGATATATTTTATTAAAATTAATCTTACCATCCGTTTTGCATGTGCGGCGAATGGGACGGATCCCCGCGTATGCGTGGTCACCGAACCATAAATTTGCCGATTCCGGTTGTCGATGCCGGATTGTGAGCGCCGTGAGAACCGCCTACGAGGTCACGTGCTCAATATATGCCGTCCATATTTCCCCGAGATGAATGGCGGTTTGAATTCCTGCCAAACCGCCACCTCATTCCATCCTTCAAGACCGTTATCCCTCGCATGTCTTTTTGATTTTTTTTTGGGTGTCATACCAAAAATCACGCAACCTACTTCCATAGTAACAAATTAGAATTTAAAACATAAACTTATAAAACAAAAATAAATATTATTTTCGATGTTACCTAGTTGCCGCGTGATTCTCCCATACCCTCCTCACAACATTGTTGTCCGCCCTATCCCACTCAAATTTGTTATGTGTATATAAATAATTCATATAAAATAAAAATAGTACAAGATATAAAATTATAAAAATCATTTATTAAAAATTAACACCGACCCGAAATCGCTTAAACCATGCATCGATATTAGGTTTCCATTCGGGATGTTTGGAAACCTGGCTCCATTGAAACAATGGAATCTCCATCGACGATTTAAACGCCAATGTTATAGTCCTTGCGGCCTCAATGTTTGTGAACTCGAAATTAAATAAAAGTAGTAATTAATATTAATTAGTTGTTCATAAATTATGTTATAAGTATATAAAAAAAAAACTAAAACCTAAACAAACTTACATTGAGAGGTCATCCTTCCATTGTGCCCGGTACTTGTGGGTGAATTGACCCAGTTGTGAAGGCACACCGCTTCTTATTTGTGAAACCGCGCTAGAAGAGGCGACATCACAAGTTGGCATAGATTCCTGCCGTGATCGGCACCTAAGGATACGTCCTCCTTGTTGCTAGAAGAACTAGCCGCAACCGTCTTCGACGACGTCTTTGTAGATTTCATTCTACGCATCTACACAAATGTATACGAATAATTACATAATTAACTTCGATTATTTAAAAAAATTCGACGAGTCTCCCCTGTCTTTGGGGGTCCCAAGTTGTCGACAAAATCATATTACACTTCCAATTTTATTTCACATCCCGATCCAATCATCCGGATCTCAACCCAACTCATCATCATCAACACAACATTTTATTCAATAACATCATATAGAATTACAACTATGAACATTCATTGTTAAATTGGTACTTAGAGTTACAAACATTAAATTTAAGTCATACATTCAAATTTACGGATTAATATTACATTTTTAACATAAATTCAACAATAACAATTATAGCAATACAAACAATAATATCCTAAATTAAGATAAACTAATTAAATGCAATTCTATATATATAAATTAACATTTTTAAAATAAATCAACAATAACAATTATATTTATAAATTAACATTGTTAACATAAATTCAACAATAACAATTATAGCAATACAAACAATAATATCCTAAATTAAGATAAACTAATTAAATGAAATTCTATATATATAAATTAACATTTTAAAAATAAATCAACAATAACAATTATATTTATAAATTAACATTTTTAACATAAATTCAACAATAACAATTATAGCAATACAAACAATAATATCCTAAATTAAGATAAACTAATTAAATGCAATTCTATATATATATAAATTAACATTTTTAAAATAAATCAACAATAACAATTATATTTATAAATTAACATGTTTAACATAAATTCAACAATAACAATTATAGCAATACAAACAATAATATCAAAACTAAAAAACTAAAATTAATAAATAAAATTAAAAAACTAAAAAACACTACACAACACACAACATAAACACAAAACAAACAATACACAAAACTAAAAAACATTATATCAATTCAAAATAAATTTGGGAATAAAAAATGCTTACCTTAATAATGTGTTGAATTTAAGATTTTATCTACAAACAATATACAAAACAAAGAACACCAAAAAAAATAATCATAATTAAAATAAAAAAAATACAAAGATAAAGAAAAAAAATACATACCTTTTAAAACTACCACCAAAACAAAAAAAATCCTTCTAAAAGCTAAATATAAATGAGAGAAGAAGAGCAAGGGAGAAGAGAAAGGGAGAAGAGGAGAAGAGGAGAAGAGAAAGGGAGAAGAGGAGAAGAGGAGAAAATGAACAAAGTGGGGGGATGGTATATAAAGCAATATTTCCGACGGAAATTAATTCTTTGTCAGTGCAATTAATTTCAGTCGGTAATTCCGTCGGAAATTAATTGAAATTCGCACCAAAAAAGTTTGGAAATCCAGCCAAACTTTTCGATCCGTCGGCAAATCCGTTGGAATTCCCGTCGGTAATGGTGCAGACGGACACGTGTCAGACATGCATGATCCGTCGGTAATGCTGTCGGTATAGGACGTTGGAAATTCTGTCGGTCGTGCAGACGGACACGTGTCAGACATGCGTGATCCGTCGGTATTGGACGTCGGAATTTCCGTTGGTAATTGTGAGACGGACACGTGTCGGACATGCGTGCGACAACCCGTCAGTGATTCCGTTGGTATTGGACGTCGGAAATGCCGTCTGAAATCCGTCGGTGAATGTGGCAAAATCCTATAATTTTTTTTGCAATTCTCTGTGAAATACCGATGATTTATATTCCGTCGGTATATCTGTCGGTGAAAAGGTAAATGTTTCTTATTTTTTTAATGTAACCCTCTCAAAAAATCTTGAATTGCAATCTTACAACACACACAACACAATAACAAAGGTGACCCTTAAAGAAGAATAAATATTTCATGTTTCAAATTATTACATTATAAAAATAAGGCTTTATAACATGTTTAGTTAGTCGGAATTTTCATCTTTTTCCTCTATTGAATTGTTATCATCAGCTTCATCGCACTCTTCAATTTCGTTATTATCTTCTTCAACAACATTCTTTTTTCCACTAGTAGAGCTCAGAACAACATTCAACTCCTCTACGTCAACATCAACAAGACTATCGTTGAAAACACGAAAATTCGAATTTTCTTCTAAGTCAATCGATGGAGCAACTCGGTATGGTTCAACCAACTCACTAGCTTGAAAGACTTCATCTATCACACTTGTGTCTTCGTTCTCATCTGAACAACCTCGACACGACCCTTGGGTTTTGTTTTTAAAACGGATAACCAATCAACTCTTGATCGGTCCTTTCTAAAGGAAGGGGTGTATGTGTAATAAACTTGTTGGCATTGCTTTGCGAAAACAAAGACGTCGTTTATGTTGCAGTGTCTAGCTTTTGAATTGATTTCAACGAGACCATAGTGAGGATCTACTCTGATTCTTCCGTCGGTTGTGTCATACCAATAGCATTTGAATAAAAACACTCTATTTTGCTCGTTATGATATTGCAATTCGATGACCTCTTCCAATCTACCGTAGTAGTCAACTTCAAACTCACTAGAAGTCGATCCCTTAATACAAACACCATTTGTTGTATGTCTTTCTTCCATGCCCGTATTCTTGAGTATGAAAGACATATCCATTGACAAAATATCCATTATAGCACTTGACTTTTCTTTCGGGGCCCAGACATAGTAAAGACAATGAAATAGCAGCACTACCTCCCATTTGATAAACCTAGCTTGTAAATTAAATACAACAATAATCAATAAACGGATATTATGTAACATTGACTACAATTAATTACATTGCAAGAGATAATGAGTTTGTGATAGGACTTACATGTGTTCTAAACCATGTGGCAAATTGTTCATCTTGTAATTGAAAGATCCGGGATTGATCAGTTGTGAGTTATTGAGCACTGTAAGTATCGTCGATGTTGCCTGCAAGGTTGTTCCAAAGTATATGAGTGTATGGTATCACAAAACATAAATAGTACACTCTTGACAAAGTTTTAGTCGAACATCCACTTACTTAATAAAAGGTCTAAGCTCATCACGGTTAAATAGGACATAATTGTGTGCTTGTCTCGAACTCTATTTCGGACAAATATCTTCCCCTCATGGCATTTTTAGGTGTGGGTCGTCCAGGATTGGAGAATATTGACAAGTTCCCACTTGAATGCACTTCACCACCATCATCATTCCGTGGAACACGGTTTATCCTCGTTCTCAAATGAGGTTCGAAATATTATGAGATAAATGTTGAGATCTCTTCAACAATATACGCCTCACATATTGACGCCTCAACATGCGCCTTGTTCTTAACCTTTTTTTTAAGATTGAACAAGTACCCGCATATATATATATATTAATAAAAAATTATCAATTAAAAACATTAAAATAAAAATAAAAACATTTAATTATAAATGTCATAGCAAGCTGTAATATCTAACCTCTCGAATGGATACATCCATTTGTCTTGGACCGGTCCTCCAACTTTTACCTCAAACGGTAAATGTACGGGTAGATGCTCCATTGAGTCAAAAAATGATGGAGGGAATATCATCTCAAGTTTGCATATTGTCTCGACGATATTCTTTTCAAGCCTTTCAATGTGATCAACATTCAACTTGCTGGAGCATATGTTTCTGAAGAAATGACTAATCTTCGTTAGTGCATCCCATATCCCCTTCGGCAACAAATCACGAAAAGCTAATGGGATGAGTGTTTGCATAAACACATGGCAGTCATGACTCTTCATTCCATATAATCTGCATTCCTCCGTATTAACCCGCCTTGATATGTTCGAGGCATGTCCATCGGGGAAACGGAGATTCTTAAGCCATTTGTAGACTAGTAGTTGTGTGTTTTTCTCTAGCACGAAGCTTGCTCTTGGTTTTGCGACCCGTGACCCATCACAAACCAACTCCATATTTTTACGGTTACGAACAGCGCTACATCCAATCTAGCCTTGATGTTGTCCTTTGTCTTCCCCTTCACATCCATGACGGTGTTGAAAATGTTCTCAAACACGTTCTTTTCAATGTGCATGACGTCAAGGTTATGGCGGAGAAGATTGGTCTTCCAATAAGGAAGCTCCCAAAATATACTTCGCTTCACCCAATTATGGGTCAAACCAAAACCAGGAAACTTCGCTTACGATTGGAGACCAAACACAATTTCACCGTACTCGACACAACATCAAACAATTCTTCACCGGAAAGATGCGGGGGTGCAACATCATTTTCAACTCGCCAACAAAGAAATCCTTTCGTTCTTTACGTACTGTGGTTATGTGGCAAGAAACGCGGTGACGAGTCAAAAAAGAAGCTTTACCCCGTTTGTTAGCGTGAATGCCTTGTTGTTCTCCATACAATATGGACATGCTAGCTTTCCATGCGTGCTCCAACCAGAAACCATTCCATAAGCCGGGAAATCATTGATAGTCCACATCAAAGCCGCTCTCATAACAAAATTTTGTTTCCTCGAGATGTCATAAGTCAAAGCTCCGAGAGGACCACAAGCTGCGTCAACTCATCAATCAACGGACGAAGACAAACATCTTTATTCCGCCCGGATTGCTTGGACCTGGTATGACCATAGATAAAAACATGAACTCCGGCCTCATACACATCCCCGGTGGCAAGTTATAAACCGTCGGTATGACCGGCCAACAAGAATAAGGAGCGACAAATGACCCGAATGGGTTGAATCCGTCTGTACACAACCCAAGACGCACGTTCCTTGATTCGGTGAAAAGGGAGGATGCATCTTGTTAAAGTGTTTCCGGGCTTCACCGTCGGAAGGATGAACCATCACTCCATCAACCGCATGGTGTGATTGGTGCCATGTCATGTGCTCGGCGGTCCTTGGTGACATGAATAACCTCTGCCGAGTCTAGGTGTGATTGGGAAGTATCTAAGTTTTTTATATGCCACGAGAGTCTTCCCTCTACCGGTTCCGGGTTTGTAACGGGAATGCCCGCATGTCATGCACTCGGTCATCTCAAAGCATTTTCAAGGTAGTATAACATGCGAAGTTAGGGCATATATCAATTTTCCGGTATCCTAAACCGAGGGGTTTCATCATGGACTTGGCGGCATAGAAGTTCTCTTTCGACTGTTCCCTTCGGGTAAAATGCTTCTCGCCCATTCAATAATCTTGTCATAACCGTCCTCACTCAACCCGTGATCGACTTGATGGTGAACACCGTGCTACGGGCGATAATTTATCGTGGTTCGTGCGGCCATCCCATAATGGTTTGTCGGAATCTCTCACGGATCAAAAAACCTTGCCTTTGCATCTCGCATTAGGTTCTTCTTCTACGATTGGACATTCCATGACATTACCTTCACTCATTCTCATTGCATCCATAACCATATTCCTGTAAGGGTTATTGTTCTCATTTCCAACTTCATGCATGTTGCTAGCACTAGAAGTTGACCCAACCACTGTTCTTCCATGCTCTCATCGGGAACAAATAGTTCTCCGTGAGCATACCAACACGAGTAATCTTCCATGCTCTCATCGGGAACAAATAGTTCTCCGTGAGCATACCAACACGAGTAATCTTCCATGAACCCTTTGGTTAGAAGATGCATCGTTACAACATCTTGATGCGAAACTTTAAATTTTTACACTTCCTGCATGGACACCTAATACCGCCATCAGTAAAATTCCTCAGAATAGATGTTGCGAAATTAATAAAACCCTGGACATCGTTACAAAAATCCATCCTCCGCAATCCTTGGGGTGAGTCCCGATACATCCATGAACGATCATCCATGACTTCTATTGAACCTCTATAAAACATAACAAAAATATTGATTTTCCCCGACATTATCCAACAAACTAAAACAACACTTATGTTAAATATTCGTTATCAATTATCAACTATCAACGTTCATACATACAAATTTATACATATATAAATTTACAGAAATCACAACTTCGAAATATAATTGATAACAATTAAACAAGACACTTAAACAAGCTATTAATTATTTATTTCATCACAACGACACATTTAATTCGGTGTAATTCAAACAAAATTTCAACAATTTAGAAACAAATATAATTTGACAAAATCTAAAACAAACTATAACAACTACAAAATTATACATTCATACTACAAGTTTCTTTGACAAATAACAATTAAACAAGTACAAACGTTAACAAAATACATATACTAAAACAATAAAATTCACAATTAAATATTAAAACTAAAAAGGATAGATTTACTTACAAAAAATGATAAAATCTACAAGAAACGGATATTGTGACCACGTACAAGATATAAGAAACTTGAGTGCTCGTGTTGAGAATAGTGGAGAGTTTGGGATGGGTGTTTGGCTGCAGTTTGGGAGGGAGCTGCGGTTTGGGAGGGGAGAGGTGGGATGGGAAAGAAGAAGAAGGAGAAACGAGAGGAAGAGAGTGTCGGCGAGATGGGTGCATATAATGGTTTTTTCGACGGAATCACCGACGGATTCCTTCCGTTGGTGATTTAAGTCGGTGATGCCGTCGGTGACAGCGCCACGTCACTGTACGGCTATCTCAGTTTGAATCCCTCGGTAATTTCCGTCGATAAAATCGCCTAACGTCACCACGCCGTTGCATATTTCCAGACGAACTGTATACCCCGTCAGCGAAATCGTCGGTATATACCGACGGAATATTTCCGTTGGTATATACCGACGGAATTATCAACGAATTTATTCCGTCGGTATATACTGACAGATTTGGAGACGGAATTATTTCCGTCGGTATAAATTACCGACGGAAATATTCCGTCGATAATTCCGTTGCTTTTCTCCGGTTTTCTGGTAGTGTTGGTCTTGTGGATAACCAGCGCTGCTGTTTGCTTGGCTACTCATCTGCTCATGCCTTAACAAGGGTGTTCAGTATTACAAATGAGTTGTTTTTGGGTTTTATTCCCCTATGAATTATAATGGATTGCTTGGAATGGCTGGATAGAGGATGTTTCTCACAGTGTGGCATCAACCAGCTTATGACACTAGTTTTATCTTTGGTTATTCATTGCTTGTAATGGCTGGATAGAGGACGTTTCTAATTGTGTACTTTTAATAGAGGTTATACATGTGTTTATGGCTAGTTACATGAAAGTTTGGCTCCTCACCAGCTTGTGACACCGATTCTATCTTCTTCTGCGTTTGTTGCAATATTGATCTATGTGGAAATCATACTGTGATATGTTGCTGGCTTTCTATATCAAAGGTTAGCTTGGAATACTGTGGGCACTGTGCTATATATGCTGATGTTGCCTCCTATGGTCCTATCTCTACATGCTATTTTTCTTCCCTTTGGGCTGTTGGATTCGGGTTAACCTTGACACCACCTTTATGATTTGGTTTCTTAGTTAACCTTTTGTCTTAATGTTTCCTCAGCCCTGCGTGGCGTTTTTATTGCACCGTCAAAATACATGGTCTACCATTCACTTTCTTCTTCTTTTTTTGCTACTAATACATCTTCATTAGGGAAGTCAAAGTTTAATGGTTTATAGTCCTCAAAGGCATTATCAGCTAAATGATCAACAATTGCACTTTCTTTCATAAATTTTCTTGTCTTATAGATGATATCATATTCAGATAACAAAACTTGCCACCTAACTATTCTACTTGACATGTAAGGCTTTTCAAAGATATATTTTAGTGGATCCATCTTTGAGATCAACCAAGTGGCATAGTACAACATGTACTGTCGACAACACAACTTCTCTATTATACTATAGCAAGATTCACACTCAGTGAATTTCTTACTAAGATAATAGATGGCTTGCTCCTTTCTTTCATACTCATCATGTTGTTCAAGCACACCACCCATAGTTGATTTAGTAATTGTTCAATACAAAATGAGAGGCTTTCTAAGAACAGGTAGTACCGATAGAGGTGACTTTTGAAAATACTATTTAATCTTATCAAAGGCTTCCTGATAGTCTTCATCCCATACCCCAGGATTCTTCTTTCGGAGTAGTCGGAAGATTATATCACAAGTGGTTGTAAGTTGTGGAATGAATTGAGCAATATAGTTTAAACGCCCCAAAAAGCTTCAAACTTGTTTTTCAGTCTTAGGAGATGACATAGCTTGCATGGCCTTTACTTTATCAGGGTTTATTTCTATGCCATTATTACTTACCACAAACCCTAGTAGCTTCCATGATTTCACTCCAAATGTGCATTTCACAAGGTTTAACTTCAACTAGTATTTCCTCAATCTTTTGAATAGTTTCTTGAGTTTGGATATGATTTTCTTCTTTTTTAAACTTAGTGATTTAATCATCTATGTGCACCTCAATTTCTTTATACATCATGTCATTAAAAAGTGTCACCATTGCTTTTTGATAAGTTGCCCCAACATTCTTTAACCCAAATGGCATCACTTTATAGCAGAAAGTTCCTTACGGGGTGTAAATATAGTCATCTCCTTGTCCTGCTTGGCCATTTTAATCTGATTATACCTGGAGAAACCACTCATGAAAGAGTAGGTAGAACTCTTAGAAACATTATCCATAAGTACATCCATATAGGGTAAAGGAAAATCATCCTTCGAGCTTACCTTATTCAAATCTCTAAAGTCCACACATACGCTAATCTTATTGTCTTTTTGGGGTACTGCTACAATGTTAGACACTCATTAAGGGTATTTGACTACTTCAAGGAATCCAGCATCCCACTGTTTATTTACTTCTTCTTTAACCTTCATTAGTATTGTTGTTGCCCATTTTTGGGTTCCCACACAAAAAATGAAAAAAAAATACAAAAAAATACATATAAAAAATATATATTCAGAAGGAGTCCAAAAAAAAATAGGAGAGAGAAAATGATGCTGGAACGCCCATAAAATGGCTAAAAATTGGCTGAGGAGGTTAAAAAATACAAGAATTGAAATTTGACAGTATATTTTTAACTGGTGAGAGCCTTGTTGACAAGGACAATTCAATTTGAGGAAGAAAAGTTCAAAATTAGATGTTTATGGACTCAATTAAATTTTATCTAAGGTTTAATTGAATTTATGGAGGGTTTGATTGTAAGAAAAATTGATTTTTAAGTCAATTTAGGCTTTTATTGGAAGAAATTAAAGTTTTGGGGTCCAATTATAATTTTGAAGAGTTGATTTGGTCAAATTAGGGGCTTAATTGCATCATTATTGAAGTTTGATGGCCAATTAGGGACTTGATTGAAACAATCCGAAACCAAGGACCAAACCGGAAAAGGTGGTAAAATCAAGGGATCCAATTACAATTTATTTAGGGTCTTGATTACAAAATCGTAAAAAGCATCCAAGGACCAAATTAGAAATATCCGTTTGAAATTGAAAACGGCGTCGTTTCTTTGAAACTATTCATTGTCTTCTTCAAATAAAACGGCTGGCAATAAAAGCAGGGGAAGCATTAGCAGCAGAGACAACAGAGCTACAGTGAAGGGGAGGCACGTCTCGCGGCTGAACCTCTTTCAAAACCACACTATCCGTGATCAAGCTCAGAGGAACTGGAAAAAAACACGAATACCAGTAGCAAGGAAAAAAAGAAGAAGAGGAAGAACCAGATGAACTAGAGGAAAAGCAAACGAAAAGGGGAAAATATAGGTCCAAAACATGTTGTTGCTTGAGTCTTGCTTCCAGGTAACTCCAGCTTTGCAAGATAATGCACAAAACACTGTGCACTTAGAATTTAATTACATGGTGGCTGTAGCAAGCATGTGTGACTTATTCACGCACGGCGCGGCGGGAATGAATCCAGCCGGGTCCTTTGGTTTGGGCCAGTGACCGGCTAGGCTCACGGCTCCAGCCCAACCACATGGGTCGGGCTGGGCCCGGCTGAAATATATATATATATATATATATATATATATATATATATATATATATTATCTTCACAAATTATTTCAAAAAAAATTGTGATTTTCCGCAAATATGTTACTGCATTTTGATCAATATTGGTTTGTATTTTTATACTGTAAAGATACAAATCTAGTATTAAAATACCTGATTTTGTCAAAAAATTAAAAATAAATAAATAAATAAAATATTTTGTTTTCATGCATACGACCAAGTCTCTAAAAAATAAAAGAAAAAAAATCATATTGTATTTTCATACAACAAAGAAAATTTAAAAAATATGTATTAGCATGCATTTTGGCTTTAATAACCAGTTTATTAAAGCTACGAGAACTAGGCCAATATTTCAAAAATTTCAAAAAAATTTTTTTTGTTTTCTTTTAGTATCTGGGGTTACGACCTTATACGTAAGACGTATCCCAGATATTAATTTTTTTTGTTGATGTTAGAACGGTTAGGTTTTACCCAATAAGATAAAGATCTCCTCACCAAGAAGGACTTTTCTTAAGCAATAGACGAACAAACAACTAGAAAACACGACAAGACCTAAACTTTATCATACAATAAAACAATGCAGCTTACCTTAGGTAGGGCGTACTTGGGGTGCTAATACCTTCCCTTTACACAACTAGTCCTCGTACCCGATCTCTGAGACTAGTTAGGGTTCCTAGTGACCAAAATACTAGGTGACGACTCCCATTCTAATTTTTCACTGATTAAAGACAAGAATTCCTTATCTTCCCATCTTTGATAGATAGATAATATACATATGAGAGTAGAATTTTTCACCGCGACGCCGCACACGTGCGACAGAATAGCGACTCTGCTGGGGACCTTGTGGACTAAGCTTTGTTTTTGTCTGATAATTGTTTTGTTTGGTTTGTGTGTTTTCTGTTAATAAGCTTATTTATTTATTTTCTTACATGCTTTAATTTATGTGTATATATGTTCATGCATTGTATAGAACTGCCTCATGCATCACATACTTTAATTTTTGGAAAGCACACACAATCTTCTAAATGAATAGAACCTACCTTTAGGCAGATATAAGACCCTTTTGAGACTAGATAGTCAACCTACCCTTTGTCTTACTTAATGAATAGAACCTGCCCTTAGGTTGTGTTATGTCACCTTTTGTTTTGCATCAAAGTAAGCCTTTCTTGAAGCATCTTGAACTCAAGACTTGTGGTTGACATAATGATCGTTACTCAGGAACTTTTTGCTGTAAAGCAAGAATCAAAATCATCATGCAAGGGTTACGACCATGTGTCAACTTGGAAGGGCGAGCTCATCATATAGAAACATACTCATACATTTATCATACATATTGCCCGGTTGAAACGTAGGTCCCCCACCCAAGATTTGCTACACCTAAAAGATGGAAAATGAAGAAATAGCTCTGTTGGAGGCCCATTATCAAAATAAAGTTGAGAGCATCAAAGGTGAAGTAGCTAGACTCACGGATCTACTTGAACAAGTGCTGAGTGTCAAGAATGGAAAGAGAACGTCTGCACAGCCTCTTATGGAAGCACTGTTAGTTCGCGTTCCACACAAGAAAAAAATAATGAACTCTTTTCCTCAACACTTCACTAACAACTATCACAACCTCAAAGTTGTATCGCCTCTCTTTCATTTCAGTTCCGAATAGCAACAACAACGCCTTCTGTCATCAATTAAAGAGGATCTTCTTTCTGGTTCATTTGCACTGTTAATTGTTCACTGCCTCCATATCTTTCAATGGCACCCAATAGCTATCAGCCTTCTATGCCATGTGCATTGGCCTTCTTTGAAGTCACCTCACTATGAACTCAATTCCAGTTCAGCAACACAGGATGTTGGTCTTAAGAAAAAAAACATGATTAGACACTAAACTACTACGTGGCAGAGCTTTCTTTGTAGAGATTTGTTTGTGGATCTATTAGTGGGGAATGCAAGAAAGGATGCAGTAGTTTCATACGCTACAAAACTTTCTCTTATCAGCAAGAGCACCAAAACACAGTGGTAAACAGAAGAGCCAGACCCGATCTAAAAAACATGAGTATACCTTGAACTTCAACGTAGCAGTGCTCTCTCTACAGAGATCTGTTTGTGGCTCTGCAGGTGGGGAATACAAGAGGGGATGTAGTAGTTTTAGATGATATGAAAATTGACCCCACCAATTTCAGCATCGAAACAATGTAATAGGCAAAAAAGTTAGGCCTGGTCTAAAAACATAAGCAGATGTTGAACTTCAATATGGCAAAGCTCTCTTTACAAAAATCTGTTTGTGGCTCTGCAAGTGGGGAATACAAGAGGAGATGTAGTAGTTTCATATTCTATAAAACTTTCTCCCGGCGGTTGCATTACTGAAACACAGTAGTAGGGAGAAGAGACAGACCTGATAGAGAAAACAAGAGTAGCATCAAACTTCAACAGAGCAGAACTCCTTATGCAGAGATCTGAATCTGCCAATGAGGAATCAAAGAAGGGGTGTAGTAGTGTTAAATCATCTATGATTGTTTCCCACTAGTGTCAGCATCAAAACACAGAAGTAGGGAGAAGAGATAGATCTGGGCTGAAAAATAAAAAGAAGACTAAAACTTCAACAGAGTAGAGCTCCCTCCCTCTACAGGTGTCTGTTTGCTGCACTGTCATTGATGAATTGAAAATGATACAAGGGAGTTTTTCAGGCTCTCTTCAAGTTGAGATGACACGTGTTTCCACACGTCGGCGGTCCATGCGCTGCCAAGATCACCTAGCTATTGGAAAGTTTCCACCAATCCTTAAAGAACCACAACAACATTGGAAGATTGACATGATATTATAAGGATTGCTGAAAGAATTGAACAAGCTATGTAGATGGGAAAGATTGAAGGTTCTGCCCAAGATTCCAGAATAATGATGAGAGATGAATCAGGAGATGACTCTGAAGGTGGGAAACCATGGTTATATGGTCTAGTCAAGTCTCACTCAAGCATCAACTACTCAAATGTCTTTGCTAAAGATTAACATACCTCTGCCACTCAAGTTTGCCTAATAGAATCTGCTAGATTCCAAACTTGTTGCCTCGAGTCCGTTAAATCCCATGCAACCACTATTTTCTAGGTGGTATAATCCAAACAAGATTTGAATATCATGGGGGGACTTCAAGCCATTCAGTTGAACAGTTGCAAAAATTTCAAGAATCGAGTTCAGAGGATAGTGAACAAGAGGCAAATTGAATTTATGAAAGATGAGGTCATTGGCCATATTGTCACCACAACATCCTCAGAATGACAAGTGATCGAAATTGCTCGACAAAACATAGATATTGCCAGAGTAGCTGATCCAAGAAAAGTGTTGAACTGTCAATCATTTTTGTTATGGATTTTGCCATCTTGCATTTTGTTTTGGGATCACATCTCATCCTTTAATGAAACATGTCTTTTCATTATCTCTTTGTTGTTACGAAAGCATGAGATGTTTATTTTAATGTGTATTTTGACAAAAAAAAAATTATCGAACTCCAACATGTAAAATTAAGGCTAATCAATCCTAAAAGATTAAAAGTGTTTTGATTGCAGAAATGACTCGATGCTTGAAAATGACATGAGGTGACCAAACAATTTTAAACTCATACCTCCTGAAACCGAACCACACATCATATAACTAAGTTTTAGCGGTATGTATAATGACATATAATGGATTCGGTAGTTATGGATTTATAAATCATGATTCTTATAAGTCCAAATCATTACACTAGATGAGGTCAAAATTTATTGGTTCTAACTGACCTTGCTTGAAATGAGAAAAGGTCATCTTTGATATCCCCTCACTTTCTAAAGATATTTATCCTTTGCAAACCCATTTTGAACCTGATAGAATATTTCTTTTCAAAAAAAAACCCTGGCCAGGATCACACCCCATACTGGGAGAAATAAGAGATTTATGTTAGCAAAGATGAGGACAATGTTAGAGTCAATTAATAAGGGAAGGCTTAGAATAAAAGTCCAACGTTTGAGAGAGAGCTAAAAGAAAGAAGACATATACTGGGGGCATGTTAGAAAACTTTGAGGAAGGCTATGTGAAAGTCATATAAAATTTTTTTACTGAGCTACAAACAAGACTTTTGGTATCCATGATGAAGTCTTTAATGTTATCAAATGATTGAGATTGGTTATTCATCAAGGAAATTTGGATATGCATTATGGCCTATGTTAAGAAATTCTGATCTTTGAGGTTAACATGGTGATGTGTAATTTGAAGAATAGTTGATGTTGATCCGAGGTCTTTGAAACCCTCAAACACCTTTTAAGCCTGTAAAATTCCTCTTCTTTCATAGCCATGAACCATAACCTGTATTATGTGATTTTAAAAGCCCTTTTTAATCAAGTAAGCAATTGGAATCGATAAATGGCGCTCTCAAAACTTGAAGAGCTTCTCCATAAGAGTTATGACTTCATGAACTAAGCTACTGGTTATTATGCATGCTGATAAAATAGGTGCTAAAAAACAGTCTTTCTCGATAAAGCCTCAAGTTTTGACTTGAACATCTTGTTTCTTGAAATTCCCAGAAGGTCACCTCATCACAGACTATCAAATGATATACCCAAGATCAAAGATTAAAACTGACATAAAAAACCATGAGAAAGGCCATTTTATTCTTGCAACGGGTCAATTTTAGTTTTTCAAAATACAAGACAATCAAAGGATTACATTGAATAACATGTGTTGGATCTTTGATCGAAGAATCTTGAGTTAAAAAAAATACTTTTTTTTTAAAATGACATCTCTAATTTCAACAATTAGACCTTGAATAGACATGATCTTTGAAATATGAGAGTTGATTCCCGAACAAGAAAGATTGTCAAACAAGAAGAGCATTGATCGAGTTTGCAAAATCCTTGACAGAAGTGACATCAATACTTCTCGACACTTTTTTGAAAAGTTGAGCAGCCGGGAGCAATACAATGGACCCTGAAAAGAAAAAACAAGCAGTATTCAGATCAGCTAGGGGGCAATAAAAAAATGATTAAACAATGAATCGGTGAACTGAGGACAATGTGGTTCAAAGAAAGATAATTCAGATCATATTGGAGGTTAAGTCGGTGGATGATTAGCAATCTAAGATGAGGACGACACCAGAAAACCTCTTGATGAGTGCTGGTAGGATGCACATTGCTAATCAAAGAACGATTCTCGAGAGAATCCAAGAGATGAACAATTTGTGAAGCTCCTTCATGACGAATCAAGCAACACCACACTTGGGGCCATTATCAAGCTTGATAAACAGTGAAACCAGTAATCATCGAAGATAGCCCAGGATAGGCGCTGCATTTACAGTAGAGTGGATGAGTAGCACATGAACGAGCCAGTACATTGAAAGAGCAAAAAAAGGCTTTGGATAGCAAACAAAGGCACCCTATGATGATGGAACATCAAAGAGGGGGGACCTATATTTCAAATCAGGTAAGGATGTATGCATGTCATCTAACCTCAAAGAATTGCACACATATTTTTATTCGTTACAGGAAAATCTTCAAAGAAGTCCAATAAGATTGAAAAAAAAAAGAAAAAAGAATCATTGAGCTGATAATAACAGAGAATCATGGTTGTGACCCTGAAACGAGAAGAAGATGAGATGAAACCCTATTATTAGGAAAATCTCAAAGAAATGAGAATATCAACCTTGTCATCATGAGGAGTCTTCAGGTCAACCCTGCAATCAGGAAGTACCAAGTTTTCCAACCTTGTCATCGAGAAAAACCTAGTTAATTTCAGTCATCAAGAAAGATAGATGTCACCCTACAATCAGAAAGGACCGATGTCAGTCCTGCAAAATCACAAAAGAAAGAAAGAAAGAAATCATCAAGAGCAAATTTTGATCAAACCTTATCATCAAGAAGAAAAATAAGAAGAACCTTACCATTAGGAAATTCTCAAAACAAAAGAAGAAAGTTCAAACCCTGCCATCAGGAAGAACACACAGATTCTAGTTCTGGTTAAAGGGGATCGCCAGATGGGATTTCAGTTTAGCCCAACCACACAGATTTTGGTTCTGGTCAAATGGGATCACTAGATGTGATCTCAGTTTAGCCCAACCATACATAGTTCGGTTCATGTTAAAGGGGATCGCCAGATGGGATCTAAGTTTAGCCCAACCATATAGATTTTGGTTTTGGTTAAAGGGGATCACCAGATGGGATCTCAAGTTAGCCCAACCACACATAAAAATTGGTTCTGGTTAAAGGGGATCGCCAGATGGGATCTCAGGTTAGCCCAACCACACAGATTTTGGTTCTGGTTAAAGGGGATCGCCGGAAGGGATCTCGGTTAGCCCAACCGCATATATTTTGGTTCTGGTTAAAGGGGATCGCCTGATGGGATCTCAATTTAGCCCAACCGCACAGATTTTGGTTCTGGTTAAAGGGGATCGCCGGATGGGATCTCAGTTTAGCCCAACCGCACAGATTTTGGTTCTCGATTGCCAGATGGGATCTTAGGTAAACCCAATCAAAAGGACAAGTTGCCCCTGAAAATAGACCAAAGTGAGTATGTATGGGTAGGTCGCCCATGAAAATAGACTAGTGTGTGTGTGGGCTGGTCACCTTTGAAAATAGACCAGGCTGAACATGTGTGGGTAGGTCGCCCGTGAAAATAGACCAGTATGAGTGTGTGGGCAGGTTGCCCATGAAAATAAACCGTGTGAGTGTGTGGGTGGGTCGCCCCGAAACTAGACTAGGATAAACATGTGTGGGTAGGTCGCCCGTGAACATAGACCAATGTGAGTGTGTGGGTCGGTCGCTCTTGAAAATAGACCACTTTGAGTATGTGTGGGCAGGTCGCCCGTGAAAATAGACTAGTGTGAGTATGTGTGGCCAGGTCGCCCGTGAAAGTAGACCAGTTTTCTTCAAAAGGGGCAGGTCACCTAAGATAATGAGATCATTTTCTTTTTCTTGTTCTTTACAAGCTTACTATGCAAGACATTGATGATGTTTTGCTTCGTAAGCATTGTGTAGAGGGGGCATCTGTTGTTACCCATTTTTGGGTTCCCACACAAAAAAAGAAAAAAAATACAAAAAAATACATATAAAAAATATATATTCGGACGGAATCCAAAAAAATAATAGGAGTGAGAAAATGATGCTGGAATGCCCATAAAATGGCTAGAAATTGGTTGAGGAGGTTAAAAAATACAAGAATTGAAATTTGACAGTATATTTTCAACTAGTGAGAGCCCTGTTAACAAGGATAATTCAATTTGAGGAAGAAAAGTTCAAAATCAGATATTTATGGACTCAATTAAATTTTATCTAAGGTTTAATTAAAGAGTTGATTTGGTCAAATTAGGGGCTTAATTGCATCATTATTGAAGTTTGATGGCCAATTAGGGACTTGATTGAAACAATCCGAAACCAAGGACCAAACCGGAAAAGGTGGTAAAATCAAGGGATCCAATTACAATTTATCCAGGGTCTTGATTACAAAATTGTAAAAAACATCCAAGGACCAAATTAGAAATATCCATTTGAAATTGAAAACGGCCTCGTTTCACCCATATTTAACTAGTTTTTTGCCTATGTTTTATATATAAAATGCCTTGATATTCTTTGTTTTATGTTTTGAAGGCACTTTTAAATGAAAGATGCAAAAATGAGTAAATTGGAGATAATTGGCAGATTTGACCTTCAGTCGATGTTTTGTGCAGAGCGTGAGCTCTAGAGGTCGACATGAAGTGATTCAAGTGGCATTAAAAAGCTAACATCTATACCTTTTTGGACATCTAAGGCAAGAAAATAAAATAAGGAAAAGCATGGAAATCACAGTTTTCAAAGTCAAATCTCGCAATCTGCCAGTGTTGACCTTTGGCCATTCCAACTTGAATATCTGGAGCTACAGAAGTCCAATTGCTGCAAACTCTATTTTTTGGGATTCCTGACTCAAACGTCTATAAACGCTCCAAATTTCAGCCAAAAAAGATGTCATATTAGGGAGATATGAGTTTTCAAAGATGACAACTGAATTCTGCCAGCAAACAGGTTTCGTGAAGAAATGAGTTCAAATTACGTTCCGAAGCATCTAAACCGATATCCAAGTTTTTATTTCAGAAATTTAGCTCCTCTAAGTCAAAGCTTGAAAATTTCATGGAATGCTATTTCTTCTTTTTTAGGAAAATAGTTATTGAAGTACTTAAATGTAAACAGTCTACTTAAGGGAGGACTATTTTGTAAAATAGAGACTAGGGTTTCCTAGGATATAAAAAGAATGAGAGAAGAGAAGGGGGGTAGCCATCCAAGAGGAGAAAAATGCCCCCTTCCTCTAATAAATACAAAATCATGCATTCCTCCTTCTTTTTGATTAGTTGTTCAATAAACATGCAAGACTAAACTCTTTTTATTGGTTACAAGGACATGGAAACCTTCAGATTTCAAGAACTGTGACATCTAAATTACCTTTTCTTTTTAGTTTATATGATGAATATGTTTGTTCTCCTATGCTTATTTTTCCTATGATTGTTTATTTTAATTGCTACTCTAAGTTATTATTGTAGATAATCTATTGCTAAGTTTGATATCAAAACCGGAGTTGTGGTATATGAACTTATGAAGCAACTGAGTTTAATAATTGTGGCGGATCTACGTTATTAATCTTAGGGAGAACATTCAATCAAATCAAACATAGACTGAGACAGTTATGTTTTCTTGATTAATCAACTTATCTAGTTCTTAAAAGGTTGCCATTGAATTAAATTACTAGTGCGGACACCGTGGTTGTTTGATGGTTAGGGTTAGCTATACGGCGGATCCGTTAACTAACCAATGTTAAGAAGAGATAAATATTCAGAATATAAATTGATGTTTTGTTTCCATGATCAGTTCTGATTTCTATAGGTGGATGTTTACTTGCGACCAAGGTTTGTTCTCTTGATAATTTTCTGATTTTATTAAATTTTGTTTGATAGTTTTCTGTTTTCTTTTGCTTTAGCCTATATAACGTCCACACCCCCCCAAATTACATATCATCTAGCATAAAAATTTGACTTGAACCTTTCTCGTGGGATCGACCACTTGCTTCCTCTATATTATCTTGTGTGTTGTGTTTGAAGCTAGGATAATTAATTTGTGTGACCACGACATCGCAACAGCTGGCAATAAAAATAGGGGAAGCATTAGCAGCAGAGACAGCAGAGCTGCAGTCAAGGGAGAGGGATTGTTGAACCTCTTTCAAAACCGCACTATCCATGATCAAGCTCGGAGGAACTAAAAAAAACACGAATACCAATAGCAAGGAAAAACAAAAGAAGATGAAGAACTAGAGGAAAAGCAAACGAAAAGAGGAAGATATAGATCCAAAACATGATGTTGCTTGAGTCTTGCTTCTAGGTAACTCCAGCTTTGCAAGATAATGCACAAAACACAGATTCAAACTCATACTCAATAGTTGTGATCTCATGATTAGCAGCCATTATGTCACCCATATGTCATAACCTATTTCTGGTTATTCCCCAAATACATCTCCTTTCTATCAAAATAAAAAAACCAAAAAATAAAATAAAGACTAGCATTTTGGCAAGAGCAAGCTAGAAGGATTTCACATGTAGAAAAAATCAAAGCGTAATTTTGGATAGAATCAAAAGCCTAATTGTACTCCATTTTATCCAAAACTAGAGAGACAATGCAAATTCAAAGTCAAGTTACATGATTATTAAACGAATCTACATATAAATTAAGCCTAAGAATATAATTAGATTTTTAGTAGGCCAATTTGATTTAATCATGGGTCAATTTAAATTTTAATTATGGTTAAGAACTAATTTGGGTTCAAATGAAGGATTTAATTAGTTTCAAAGACTTAATTATACTTTAAATAGGTCAAATTAATTTTATTACAGGCTTGATTGGTGAAAAATTAAGTTTGAGAACCCAATTTGGGCTTAATTGAGAAGATTGGAATTTTTGGAGACTAAATTTTATTTTTACTAAGTCAATTGATTGAAATCAGGGATAAAATTACAAGAAAATTAAAGTTTTGGGGTCAATTAAATGTTAAATTGAAGAAATTCATAGTTAAGGACCATTTTGCAAAGATGTTGAACTATGGGCACCCAATTGATTGAAATCAATGGTGAAATTGAAGAAAATTGAATGTTTAATGGTCAATTGAGGGTCAAATTGCATAAATCCAAGACTAAGGAACAAAATGAAAAAGGCACTGAAATCCGAGGCTGAAATTGAAGTTCGTTAGGTGCAAAATTAAACAAAATTGAAAGTATGAAGCTGACACGACCAAAGAGTTGATGTCTTCTCCCAAGTGTAGGAGTGTTGAAGTGATAAATAACCCGAAAAAACCGGGGTCAACCACAGGGAGGTTAACTGTATAAACTACAAATAAAGAAATAAATAATAACAAAAAATGAGTTGAAGAGAGCCTTGAGATGTGATATTAATATAAGGATTAAACAAGAATAAAATAGTTGTCAAGGCTAGAGGACCACTAATGGTATTTCAAATAAGTATAGTATAAACTCTTTTTATTACTCAATTAGAAACCACACACAAAGGAGGTTCCAATCGGATTATAAATTGTTAAAATGATTACATTAGTTATGTTGTTACCCAATTTTTGACCCACCTTTTTGATAAAATTTTCGGAAAATCCAAAAATAGCGAAAAACAACGAAAATCCAAAAAAAAAATACGTTTTTAATATATTTGCATCGTTTTTAGCATTTTCAACGTCGTCTAAAAAAGAATTTAAGTTTTCAAAGGTTTTTTGAACGCGTTCGACTTTTCACGCGTCATTTTTAAAATCATTGATTTTCCTCATTTAAGTCGACGTTGATATTGCTTGTTTTCAAAAAATACAAAAAAATAAGAAAAATCAAAATTTACAAAAAAAGAGAAAGTTGAGGGACCAATTTTGAGGCCCAAACAATATTTTGCCTATATATAGCAACCTTCAACACACATAAAAAGGGGGGTAATTTTGAGATTTGAGTGGGGAGGCAACACAAAAACGAAACCCTAAAAGCCTAATTTTTTCTCCCCTCACGGGGAGGGAGCCGCCGCCCCCTTTTGATTTAATTTTTCTCCTCCCCGCCGAGTCCGGCTCCCACAAACCAGACCACCCGAAGACTCCACACATGCCCCTTTCCTCTCGCACACGACCTCTCGGCCAACACCATATTTTTCCCAAAGACAAACCAAACAGACCCCCCCCGGTTTTGATTTTTCAGGGCCATGCAGGATCGACCTTCCCTTCTCAACCAGCCTCCATCGCCACTCTCCCGGCTTTGGGATTCTTTTTTTTTCTTCAACACCCATTTCCTTCCCCACAAAGAACCGAACACCTCCATCTCCCGGACCCACACGCGCCAACCTTCCCCTCTCTCGGCCGCTCCATTCCTAGCCCCCAAAGAACCGCCCACCGCCGATCTCCCTCCCTCATCTCACCGAGACCTTTGCTCCCCCAGCCTTTTCCCTTTGGTCTGCTCCTTCTCCCTTAAACCGGCCACTCGAAGATCCCACTCCATCGTCCCTCTCCACCGCCAGAAGTCCTCTGCCTACCTCAACGCCGGCCACAGGAGAAAGAGAGGAGAAAGGAGTCGAAGCTTGAGGTGGTCTCTTCACCTTGCTTAATCCTCTGCCTGCCTCACCGCCAGCCGAAGAAGAAAGAAGGGTCGGCGATCTACCCGATCCAGTGGGTAACCGACCGCACGAGTCGCCGGTGAGCCACTCAACACTCCACAACAGATCTGCTAGCCGAGGAAGAAGGAGAGAGAAGCAGATCTAAACAGATCTAAGGAGAGAATCGATCGTGTTGTTGCGTTTTTTTTTGTTGTTTTACGGTGTCACGGCGGTGCGAAGGGAAGAGCGAGAAGAAGCCAATTTCGGCCGGTTGCTTTAGCGGCGGCGCGTGAATCCACGCGCGCCGTAGAGCGGTGGCGCGTGGATTCACGCGCCACCACCGTTCTCGCTCGCGTAAGGGCTTCCCCGCAATTCCCCGGAGTTTTAGGGACTGTTTTGTAATTTTTAGATTATGTTATTGTAATATTATTGTAATTTTTGTTTAGTTTGTTTAGAAATTGTATTTTGTATTGTGGATGTAAAAAAAAAAGAAAAAGAAAAAGAAAAGAAAAGAAAGAGAAAATAATAATAGAAAAAGAGATGGGTGTGTTTGTGTTTTTTTTTTTATGTATGTTATTGAATCAAAAAAAAAAAGAATTTAATATTTTAATTTATATGCACAAATATCTAAAGGATAGATAAAAATCATGTTGTATTTTCCATAAAAATGTAGAACATGTATCTACATATATTTTGGGAACTAATAACTGATTTATCAAAGCCTTAGAATTGGGATAAAATTTTATTTTTTAAATCATATCAAGTCCACAGTCCTGTATTTTGTTTATGAATGTTTTTTATTTTAGGATAAAATTGCGAGAATAAAGAATTTAATATTCTGATTCGCTCACGGATAAAGAATTATGAACTTACATGTAGGTGTAAGTTGTATTTTCTAAAATTTGATGAATGAACCGAATTTTAAAACTTCTTTAACACATCAAGTTCACGGCGGTTTACCTCGGGTAAGGTGCGTTAGGGGTGCTAATACCTTCCCTAACCACAACCAGTCCCTTACCCGTGAATCTCTGACGAGACCAGTACACCCAGGTTTCCTAGTAGCCCTCAATAAATTACTAGGTGGCGACTCCAACGAACCAATCAAAGCAAAACGAGAAAGAACGAAAAGAATCGCCAGCCGATGCCGCGCGGATTTTCCGACGTGCGACAGAATGGCGACTCCACTGGGGAAGGTATTGTTTTCGACATTATTGGACTAAGCTTTGTATATTTGATGTGTTTATGTTTTTGCATTGTTTTTTTATCCATTCATTTTGTAGAATTGTCTCGTGCATCATATAGTGTAATTTGTTTTTTTAAAGCACACAAGCTTCAGGTTAGGAGGGGGACTAGCAGCTTACCTTATGACTTTTAGTCAAGGTTTAAGTTTGTGTAAACCCCAACTCTTCGTTGAGTGCTTAGATTGGTAATAGTTGGACACGTGCCATCTCATTGCCTACAAGCTCCCATATTGCCTTCAAGAGGGTGATCACTGGGACAACAAGAGACCCTTTTTAGAGACCAAGTAGTAAACCTACCTTTTGTCTCACTTAAAAAGATTAGAACCCGCCTTTAGGATGTGTGCTTCGTATACATTGTTTTGCATCAGGGCAAACCCTTCTTGAAGCATCTTGAACTCAAGACTTTTGGGTGACCCAATGGCCGTCACTCGGAAAATTTTCATTGTAGAGTTTGGGCAAGAATCAAGATTCTTGTTTCATCATACAAGAGTTACGACCATATGTCACCCCTCGAAGGGCGAGTTCATCATATAGTTTACATGTTCATACATTTATCATGCATGTACCGAGAAGAAAAATAGGTTCCCCCGTCCGAGCTTTACTACACTTGATTGAACAAAGATGATGGGAAAGGGGCCAGAGAGAGGCACAGTGTCAAAATGAAGTTGAGAGCAAGAAAGGTGAAGTAGCTGGACTCGGATCTGCTTGAACAAGTGTTGAGCATCAAATGAAAAGAGAATGTCTGCACAGTCTTCTGTGGGAACACCGCTCGTCCACGTCCCATTGAAGCTGCACCTCTCCTTTTCAGTCATGAACAACGACAACAATGCCTTGATCGACAACTAATGACAACTTTTGTTCTTGGTTAGTTGCCCTGTTAATTGTTCATCACATCACATCTTCCAATGGCACTAAACAATTGTTAGCCTTCTGTGCATGGTGCATTAGCTTTATCTCGAAGTTTCCCCACTCGTGAGCTCAATTCCAGTTCAACATTGATTAGACATTGAACTTCTACGTGGCGAGCTCTCTCTCGTAGAGATTTGTTTGGGGATCCGCAAGTGGGGAATGCAAGAGGGGATGCAGTACTTTCATACGCTACAAAAATTTGTCTCATCGGTTTCAGCACCGAAACACCGGAGTAGGCCGAAGAGTCGGACCTAGTCGAAAACATGAGCAGATCATCAAACTTTGACGTGGCAGAGCTCTCTCCACAAAAACCCATTTGTGGCTCGCAAGTGGGGAATTCAAGAGGGGATGCAGTACTTTCAAATGCTACAAAACTTTGGCTCATCGGTTTCAAAGACTGAAACACTGGAGTAAGCCGAAGAGTCAGACCTAGTCTGAAAACATGAGTAGTCGTCGAACTTTGACGTGTCAGAGCTCTCCCTACAAAAACCCGTTTATGGCTCTGCAAGTGGGGAATGCAAGAGGGGATGTAGTAGTTTCAAACAATATGAAAATTTACCCCACCGGTTTCAAAGATCGAAACACTGTAGTAGGCAGTAAAGCCAGACTTGAGCTAGAAAACAGGAGCAAATATAGAACTTCACCGTGGCAGAGCTCTCTCCGCAAAAATCTGTTTGTGGCTCTGCAAGTGGAGAATCCAAGAAGGAATGAAGTAGTTTCATATCACCTACAAGTTTCTCCTACCAGTGTCAGCATTAAAACGCGGAAGTAGGGAAAAGAGACAGACCTCGGCTGAAAAATAGGAAGAAGATTGAAACTTCAACAGTGCAGAGCTCCCTCTACAGGTGTTTGTTTGCTGCACTATCAGTGAGGGATCGAAGAGGAGACAAAGGAGTTTCGGATTCATCGGTTTCTCCTCCAATAAAAACAATGCATCATTTCACACATTGAAGTGATAGCGCCTGCATGATTCTATGCGCACGCCAAGATTACCTAGGTTGGAAGGTTTCCAACAATCCACAAACGACCACAACAACATGGGAAGATTGACATGATGTTGTGAAGATTGTTGAAAGAATTGAACGAGCCATGAAGAAGTGAAAGATTGAAGGTTCTGCCATGAATTCCAGAACAATAAAGAGAGATGAATAAGAAGATAACTCTAAAGGTGGAAAACCTCATTCATGTGGTTTAGCCAGGTCTTGCTGTAACATCAACTGCTCAATTGTCTTTACCAAGATTGACATCCTTCTGCCGCTCAAGTTGGCCTACCAGCACCTGTCAGGCTCCAGACTTTTTGCCTGACTTCGACAAATCCCATGCAACCACCGTTTTCTAGGTGGTATAATCCAGACAAGAGATGTGATGTCATGGTGGGGTCCTCGACCATTTCAATTGAACAATTGCAAGAATCGAGTCCGGAAGTTGGTGAGCAAAAGACGAGAGGAATTTGTGAAGGAGCTTGTCATCGATCATTTTGTCGCGAACATCCTCGAATGACGAGTGATCGGAATTGCTTGGCAAAACAGAGATATTGCCAAAGAGGCTGATCTAAGAAGGGGTTAAACTGTCAATCATTTTTGTTATGGATTTTGCCATCTTGCATTTTGTTTTGGGATCACATCTCATCCTTCAACGAAACATGTCTTGTTTTGGTTGTTTTGAAATCAACAGATGTTTAGCATTTTATTCTGACAAAATATTTTGATCAAACTCCAACATGCGATAAAGGTTAATCAATCCTGAAGATTAAAAGTGTTTTGATTACAGAAATGACTCGATGATTGTTGAAATGACATGATAAACAAAAAGAGGTGACCGAACAAATTTTGAGCTCACACGCAAAATTGAACCACACATTATATAGCTAAGTTTTAGCAAGTATGCATAATGACATGTAGTGGATTCAAGTAGTTATGGACTCGTGAATCATGATTCTTACAAGTTCGAATCATTACACTAGATGAGGTCAAAATTTATCGGTTCTAACCGACCTTGCTTGAAATGAGAAAAGGCTATCTTTGATATCCCTTCACTTTCCAAAAATTATGTCCCTTGCAGTCCCATTTTGAGCTGGATAGAATATTTTTTTCATAAAAAACCCCGACTAGGATCACACCCTACATTGGGGGCAAATGAGAGATATTTTGAAGACACTGATTGGACTAATGGATAAAAGAAAGGCTTAGAACAAAAGTCAAATGATTGAGAAAAGGCTAGAAGAATAAAAGCCATAGATTGAGGGCATATAAGAAAATTTTGAGGAAGGCTATGAAAAAAAAAAGATTGAAAAAAAGAAGAAGTTGAAATTGTCTTCACTTAAAGGCAAGTCAAAGATAAAGGAAGGAGAACGCCTATCAAGTCTATGAAGAGCAAAAGAAATTTCAATTAAGGAAAGGCACAACAAAAGTCAATAGCAGAAAAAAGACTAAGCTATAAACGTGACTTTTGGTATCCATTATAAAGCCTCTGATGTTATCAGATGATTGAGGTTGGTTATTCATCAAGGAAAGGTGGATTTGCATTATGACTTATGTTAAGAGAATTCGATCTTTGAGATTAACAAGGTTATATGTCACTTTCTCCACAATGACAACAAGAAAGAGAGTTGATGAATAGTTGATGTTGATCCTAGGTCGTTGAAACCCTCAAACACCTTTTGAGCCTGTGAATTTCCCTTCTTTCATAAGCCATGAACCATAGCCTGTATTACGTGCTTTTAAAAGCCCTTTTTGATCAAGTGAGCAATTTGAACCGATAAATGGCGCTCTCGAATACTTTAAGAGCTTTTCCATAAGAGTCGTGGCTTCATGAATTAAGCTACTGGTCATTATGCATGTTGATAAAATTGGTGCTAAAAAAGAAAACAATCTTTCTTGATGAATCCTCAAGTTTTGACTTGAGCCTTTTGTTTTTCTTGAAATTCACAGAAGGTCACCTCATCACAGACCATCAAAAGATATGCCCAAAATCAGAGTCTAAAATGGATACAATGAACCATGAAAAAAGAAAAGAAAAAAGCCATTTTAGTCTTACAACGGGTCAATTTACAGTTTTCAAAATACATGACAATCAAAGGATTTGTATATTTTGAAAAAACATGTGTTGGGTCTTTGATCAAAAAGCTTGATTTTCAAAAGGTCTTTTCAAAAAAAGGACATCTCTGATTTCATTTCAACAAACTAGACTTTGAATAGACATGATCTTTGAAGTATGAGAGTTGATTCCAGAACAGAAAGATTGTCAAACAAGAAGAATATCGATCGAGTTAGCAAAATCCTTGTCAAGAATGACATCAACACTTCTTGACACTCTTTGAAACGTTGACCACCTGGGGGCAATACAGTGGACCTTGAGAAGGAAAACAAAAGGTATTCAGATCAGATCACGGGGGCAAAGAAAGAATCGAACGATGAGTTGGCGAAGTCCATCAAAGTCATTCCTGGAGATCACAAAAAACCATTTGGTTATAGACAGAAGAATGAGCATGTTCAGATCATATTGGAGGCAATGTTGTTCAAAGACAATCCATGATTTAGTGAACTTCAGCAACAATTGATGAGCAACGCTACACTTAAAAGATATTTTCATATCTTCATCTTGGTTTATCATCCCCAACATAGCTATGACTTTTGAACGATGTTATCACATAGTCGCATTTGAATGAATGTTGGAAGGCCGCACCCACTAAGACCGATCGTGGGGCCATTTGTTTTGAAGCTCAAATGCGCACTTCACCGCATGAATATGGGTGATGAACATCATTGATGATGCCAGTGCATTTCTTTTCATAATCTGATTTGACAAGATGAGAGGAATCCATAGAGAAGAACATTGAGTTTACAACGATGAGTTTTTTATTGCAAGCTATGAGATGCATGTCCGGATGACTTGGCAGTTTCCAAGAAGGTTGATGATAACATATACTTGAAAAGTATTGTTTCAATTGGAGGCAAGTTCATGACTAGTTGAAAATCTTGATGGGTGTTGGCATGAGGCACACAATCAATCAGAGGATAATTCTTAGAAGAATCCAAAAGAGAAAATCCTTCATTATGAATCAAGCAACACCACACTTGGGGGGCAGAGTCCACCTTGATAAACAACGAGAGTAGCAATCGTCGTGGACCGACCTAAGATGGGCGTTGTACTTGCACTTGAGTGGAAGGCTAGCATGCAAATGAGCCAATGCATCGAAAGAACAAAGAAAGCTTTGGAATGCAAACAAAGGCACCCTATGACGATGGATCATCGAAGGGGGGGGACCTATATTTCAAATCAGGTAAGGATACATGCATGTCATCTAACCTCAAAGCACTGCACATACTTGTGATTGTTACAGGAAGATCCTCAATGAAGTCCAGCAAGATTGTGGACAAAGAAAGAATCATTGAGTTGATGATAACAAAGAATCGGTTTAGATCCTGGAACGAGAAGAGAATGAGATGAACCCTGCTAGTAGGAGAATCTCAAAGAAACGAGGAGATCAACCCTATCATCAAGAGGAGTCTTCAAGTCAACCCTGCAATCAGGAAGCGCCGTTTGTCAGCCTTATCCTGTCAGGACTTCGCGTGCCAAGTCTTTTTGCCAGGTAAGTCACATTTTTCCATCTGGGTAGGTCACCCATCATAATGAGACCATCTTTCTTTGGGTAGGTCACCTATCACAATGAGACCATCATTTTTTCCACTTGGGTAGGTCACCCATCATAATGAGACCGTTTTTAACATTCTTTCATCCGGGTAGGTCACCCATTACAATGAGACCACTTTTTACATTTTTTTGGTTTTGGTTAAAGGAGGTCGCCAGATGGGATCTCACGTAGCTTTGGTTAAAGGGAATCGCCAGATGGGATTTCAGGTTGACCGAGCTACACACACAGATTTTGGTTCTGGTTAGAGGGGATTGACGAAAGGAATCTCAGTCTATCCTAACCACAGAGGATTTTGGCTGCGGTTAGGGGATCGGCGAAGGGATCTTAGTCTAGCCTAGCCACGAAGAGACTTTGGTTATGGTTAAAGGGGATCGGCGAAGGGATCTCGGTTTAGCCTAACCGCAAAGGATTTTGGTTCGGTTGAAGGGGATCGGCGAAGGGGTTTCGGTTCGGCCCAACCACACGATTTTGGTTCGGTTAGAGGGGATTGGCGAAAGGAATCTCGGTCTATCCTAACCATAAAGGAGTTTCGGTTCCGGTTAGAGGGGATTGGCGAAAGGAATCTCGGTCTATCCTAACCGCACACAAGAGTTTTGGTTCGGTTGAAGGGGATCGGCGAAGGGGTCTCGGTTCGGCCCAACCACACGATTTTGGTTCGGTTAGAGGGGATTGGCGAAAGGAATCTCGGTCTATCCTAACCATAAAGGAGTTTCGGTTCCGGTTAGAGGGGATTGGCAAAAGGAATCTCGGTCTATCCTAACCGCACACAAGAGTTTTGGTTCCAAGTTGAAGGGGATCGGCGAAGGGGTCTCGGTTCGGCCCTAACAACACGCAGGAATTTTGGTTCGGTTAGAGGGGATTGGCGAAAGGAATCTCAATCTATCCTAACCTAGATGATTTTGGTTCGGTTAGAGGGGATTGGCGAAAGGAATCTCAGTCTATCCTAACCACGCAAGATTATGGTTCTGGTTAAAAGGGATCGGCGAAGGGATCTCAGTTTATCCTAACCACAAAGGATTTTGGTTCTGATTAAAGGGGATCGGCGAAGGGATCTCAGTTTAGCCTAACTACAAAGCATTTTGGTTCGGTTGAAGGGGATCGGCGAAGGGATCTTAGTTCAGCCTAACCACACACAGACTTTGGTTCTGGTTAAAGGGGATCGGCGAAGGGATCTCAGTTTAGCCTAACTACAAAGCATTTTGGTTCGGTTGAAGGGGATCGGCGAAGGGATCTCGGTTCAGCCTAACCACACACAGACTTTGGTTCGGGTTAAAGGGGATCGGCGAAGGGATCTCAGTTTAGCCTAACTGCAAAGGATTTTGGTTCTGGTTGAAGGGGATCGGCGAAGGGATCTCGGTTTAGCCTAACCACATGCAGACTTTGGTTCTGGTTAAAGGGGATCGGCGAAGGGATCTCAGTTTAGCCTAACCACGCAGAATTTAGCTTTGGTTAAAGGGGATCGCTAGATGGGATTTCAGGTTGACGAGCTACACACTGATTTTGGTTCTTGTTAGATCGCCAGATGGGATCTCGAGTAAACCCAATCAAAAGGGGCGGGTCGCCCCGAAAATAGACCAAAGTGAGTGTGTGGGCGGGTCGCCCCCGAAAATAGACCGGTGTGAGTGTGTGGGTCGGTCGCCCCCGAAAATAGACCACTTTGAGTATGTGTGGGCGGGTCGCCCGTGAAAATAGACCGGTGTGAGTGTGTGGGCGGGTCGCCCTTGAAAATAGACCACTTTGAGTATGTGTGGGCGGGTCGCCCCGAAAATAGACCACTTTTCTTCAAAAGGGGCGGTGTCGCCCAAGATAATGAGATTATTTTTGTTTTGTTTTCTTTACAAAGCTTACTATGCGAAACATCGAGGAGTTTTGCTTCGTAAGCATTGTAAAGAGGGGGCATCTGTTGTTACCCAATTTTTGATCCACCTTTTTGATAAAATTTTCGGAAAATCCAAAAATAGCGAAAAACAATGAAAATCCAAAAAAAAAATACGTTTTTAATATATTTGCATCGTTTTTAGCATTTTCAACGTCGTCTAAAAAAGAATTTAAGTTTTCAAAGGTTTTTGAACGCGTTCGACTTTTCACGCGTCATTTTTAAAATCATTGATTTTCCTCATTTAAGTCGACGTTGATATTGCTTGTTTTCAAAAAATACAAAAAAATAAGAAAAATCAAAATTTACAAAAAAAGAGAAAGTTGAGGGACCAATTTTGAGGCCCAAACAATATTTTGCCTATATATAGCAGCCTTCAACACACATAAAAAGGGGGGTAATTTTGAGATTTGAGTGGGGAGGCAACACAAAAACAGAAACCCTAAAAGCCTAATTTTTTTCTCCCCTCACGGGGAGGGAGCCGCCGCCCCCTTTTGATTTAATTTTTCTCCTCCCCGGCCAGAGTCCAGCTCCCACAAACCAGCCACCCGAAGACTCCACACAGCCCCTTTCCTCTGCACACGACCTCTCGGCCAGCACCATATTTTTCCCAAAGACAAACCAAACAGACCCCCCCCGGTTTTGATTTTTCCAGTAAATCAGGATCGACCTTCCCTTCTCAACCAGCCCTCCATCGCCACTCTCCCCGGCTTTGGGATTCTTTTTTTTCTTCAACACCCATTTCCTTCCCCACAGCAACCGAACACCTCCATCTCCCAGACCCACACGCGCCAACCTTCCCCTCTCTCGGCCGCTCCATTCCTAGCCCCCAAAGAACCAGCCACCGCTGATCTCCCTCCCTCATCTCACCAGACCTTTGCTCCCCCAGCCTTTTCCCTTTGGCTGCTCCTTCTCCCTTAAACCAGCCACTCGAAGATCCCACTCCATCATCCCTCTCCACCGCCAGAAGTCCTCTGCCTACCTCAACGCCGGCCACAGGAGAAAGAGAGGAGAAAGGAGCCGAAGCTTGAGGTGGTCTCTTTACCTTGCTTAATCCTCGCCCGCCTCACCGCGCCCGAAGAAGAAAGAAGGGTCGGCGATCTACCCGATCCAAGTGGGTAACCGACCGCACGAGTCGCCGGTGAGCCACTCAACACTCCACAACAGATCGCTAGCCGAGGAAGAAGGAGAGAGAAGCAGATCTAAACGGATCTAAGGAGAGAATCGATCTTGTGTTGTTGCGTTTTTTTTGTTGTTTTACAGGTCACGGCGGTGCAGAAGGGAAGAGCAGAAGAAGCCAATTTCGGCCGGTTGCTTTAGCGGCGGCGCGTGAATCCACGCGCCGCCAGTAGCGGTGGCGCGTGGATTCACGCGCCACCACTGTTCCTGCGCGGGCGAAGGGCTTCCCTGCAATTCCTGGAGTTTTAGGGACTGTTTTGTAATTTTTAGATTATGTTATTGTAATATTATTGTAATTTTTGTTTAGTTTGTTTAGAAATTGTATTTTGTATTGTGGATGTAAAAAAAAAAAGAAAAAGAAAAAGAAAAGAAAAGAAAGAGAAAATAATAATAGAAAAAGAGATGTGTGTGTTTGTGTTTTTTTTTTTTATGTATGTTATTGAATCAAAAAAAAAAAGAATTTAATATTTTAATTTATATGCACAAATATCTAAAGGATAGATAAAAATCATGTTGTATTTTCCATAAAAATGTAGAACATGTATCTACATATATTTTGGGAACTAATAAGCGATTTATCAAAGCCTTAGAATTGGGATAAAATTTTATTTTTTAAATCATATCAAGTCCACAAACTCCGTATTTTGTTTATGAATGTTTTTTATTTTAGGATAAAATTGCGAGAATAAAGAATTTAATATTCTGATTCGCTCACGGATAAAGAATTATGAACTTACATGTAGGTGTAAGTTGTATTTTCTAAAATTTGATGAATGAACCGAATTTTAAAACTTCTTTAACACATCAAGTTCACGAAGCAGTTTACCTCAGGTAAGGTGCGTTAGGGGTGCTAATACCTTCCCTAACCACAACCAGTCCCTTACCCGTGAATCTCTGACGAGACCAGTACACCCAGGTTTCCTAGTAGCCCTCAATAAATTACTAGGTGGCGACTCCAACGAACCAATCAAAGCAAAACGAGAAAGAACGAAAAGAATCGCGCCCGATGCCGCGCGGATTTTCCGACGTGCGACAAGTTATCTTATTCGAATAATGTTAATACTTGTAAATGTTGTCAGGTATTCATGATTATAACTTATGTTAACAACAAATCAAGTTCCTTTTATAGCACAGATGTCGGTTATACCATACGGTTGGGCTATGAAAGTGCCAAGTATTTATTGTACCAAAGGTTATACAACATAAATCTAGATTAACCATTTAACAAGCAAAGTATTAAAAGTGAACAAGATAACAAATACAAAACATGTTAGTATCAAACATTAAAATCCATGTTGAGTTTATACTATACTTATTCTTACACTATTAGTGTAACCTTTTCACCTTGACATAATAAACTTAGCTAAACATAATGAAAGAGAGAAACATAAATAAACAAGATAATAACATAAATAAGATATAAGTTAACTAAGTAAAGGAAAGGAAATGAAAAGCATAAACAAGAGATTAATATAAACAAAACTTAAGCATTACAAAAATATAAAGAGAGAGAGCAAGAATATGATCTTGATCTGAAAACCAAGATGCCTAAATGCATGACAAATGCCTCCTTTTAAAGGCCAAAATTCAGAACTATTGATTTGATGACTAATTGTTGAGTGGGTGGCCACATCTTGACTTGGTGACAATCCTTATCTTCTTGTCTAAACAAAACGTCATTGCTAACGTCAGAATTTGAACAGATAGTCTTCATGAAAGTTCTGGGACATTGTCTCAGCTTTCCAATAAAACAAAAATCGATGCATTTGGACTTCTAGAACTCGAGATATGGGCAGAACACTGAACAGTATCTGGACTGCAGGATAAATTCTGATTTCTCCGTTGTTGCTACCATTTGAACTCGAAAATGACACTTTTAAATCTTGGACTCTTCATGAAAGTTTTAGGCCTATGTCTTAGCTTTCCAAACATATAAACCAGACCTAAATCCAAGTTCTACAACTCCAGTTATGATCTAATAATCAAATGGTGTTCCAATTTAGACTGAACCAGCATCTCTTTTATAAGCTTAGCCCTTTCTTTGTCTTCTCAATTTCAATAGTTAAACTCATCAATCAACCCTTGATTTATGTGATAGGCCTATATTTAAAATGAACATTTACCATAAATTAAAGGTATCTTATATTATCAGACTTATTATTATAAAACATGCTCTAGTTAAGGAGTTATTGATACTTCAAGTGCAAAATGATGATATAAAACCTTGATAAAAATACACTTTTAAGTACTAATCAAAAGCTAATCAGAGGTGTAATTGAGAGATATTAGAAATCGAAGGACCATATATGTTATGGCCGATTAACACCACAACACTTGTGGCACCATCCTAAAATGGCCAACCTGACCAGCCTTTTTCCTGCAACAAATCTGACAACCCATGATAGCTACTTTAAGCTAACGGTTGAGATCCTTCCAGGTTGAATCAGTGGCCAAGATTTGGCACCAGTAAAGAAAAAATGTCCCTCTCCACCAGCTCCACGACCAGGCCACCAACAGCTTCCCACGCTAGGTGCACTCCTCCCTTCTTCTTCTCCTTCGTTCCTATTGTTTTCATCTTATACGCAAAACAATAATTTGTTCTACATGAAAGGCGTCACTGGGGATACCCCCCCCCGAGTTTGGGTTGGCCTTGTGCTGGCCTAGCCCAAATAGCTGGTCGAGTCCAGCCTAGACCAAATTTGTTGGGCCGATATCGGTCCAACCCTTTTTTGGGCCGATTTGGCTATGTCTAGGTCGGCATAACCTAATACATTTAGATAATAATATAATATTAATAAACAAATATTAAAAAAATTACTTGGAGGGATTATACCCCCCGAGTTTGGTCCGACCCTGTGCTGGCCTAGCCCAGATAGCTGGTCGAGTCCATCCCATACCAAATTTGTTGGGCCAATATCGGCCCAACCTTTTTTTGGGCCGATTTTGCAATATTTAGGTCGGCCCAACCCAAGACATTTAGATAAAATATAATATTAATAAAAATATTTAAAAAACAGAATTCCAAAAAAATTTCAAGGGTCATTTCAAAATATTTCTAATTTATCGCGTGTTTTTCTATCAATTTTGTATAATATTAGGCTGTATTTTACACTGTAAGATACAAATCCAGTATTAAAATATCTAGTTTTCTCTGAAATATTTCTTAAAAAAATTTAAAAAAATCTCAAAACTTTTAAATTAATTTCCCCCTTTAAAAAAACAAAAAAAAAATTTGTTTTCATGCAAACGACCAAATCCTAAAAAAGTTTCCAAGCATATTTCAAAAACAAAAACCAAAAAATTGCATTTTTCTCATGTTTTAAAAAAACAAAAAAATAAAATGGATATCGTAACTAATTTATGATTATCCATTAAGATTTAACCAAAATATCAAAACCCTTTACCATTTTGTTCATTTTTATATTAAGGTTTAGATATAGACTTTAATATTTGGGGGTGTAAAACTACACAACAGAGTACACCCTCAGATATTAAAGATATAAAGTGTAAAATAAATGTGATGCTAAAATTTGAACTTTAGAATGGTTAGGATTAAATCCAATGAGGTAGAGACTCTCTCACAAAGGAAGATTTATTTTAGGCCTTAGAAGAAGACCAATAGATAGAAACTTGACATAGAAAAATAATCAAACAACAATGCAGTTTACCTTAGGTAGGGTGCACTGTGGGTGATGCGTCTTCCCTTTGTACAATCAATCCTTACTTAGACTCTCGCAGACCATAGGTTTCCTAGTAACCATAATACTAGGTGACGACTTGTGAACCTTAATCATAATTTTATGATTAAACCCAAAATCCTTTCCATTCCAACAACATACCTCATAGGAGGCTCTCTGTAAACACCAAAAAAAAAGTCCAAAATACCTCACCATCGCTGCCGATTTCTCGATCGGCAGCGACACTATTTTCGCTGTCGATTTTTTAATGCAAGGAGAGAGAGAAAGTGACCCTTCCTCTTCCCAAAGTCTGCTAGCGATAGGCTGCATGCTTCTCTTCTCTTCCTCCTTCCCAATGAAAACCGAACCAAAACAAGCAGAGAGTACCTTTGTGAACGTGTGAAAGAAAGAGAGAGTTGAGATCTTGAGTTGAGGCTGAACACCTACTTAGAGGGAAGGGAAAAGGGGCTAGAACGGGTGGGAAGAAACTAACAGAAGAAAGAGAATCGAGAGAGAAAGAAGGAGAAGGAGAAGCTGGAGAAGGAGAGAAGGAACTTTACCAAATTGTCTAGATAAATTTAAATCTGAAAGGTAAGGGTCATGCAGTCTCCTCCCCCTTATTCTTGAAACCCAGAACCGAAAATGATGAAGGAGTCCCTAAGAAAATTGACCTAAGACCCCTAAGCTAGCTGTAAAGGAAACTAAAACCAACTAAGAGGACAGAAACAAAGACTAAATAAGGCAAAGTTCCATAACATCTAACAAAGAAAAATGTATAAAATGGAAAGAACAAAACATGGTAGAGGGTCAGCCTTAGCTATAGGGTTGGCCAAAATGCATGTGTGTGTGTTCTGTTGGGATTTGATGAAAGATTATTGCTGGAATTGATGATTTCAATGTGTGTGTTCTACTGGGATTTGATAAAAGACTATGTGCTGGAATTGATTATTGCATGTGTGTATTCTACTGGACTTTTGTGATAGATTATGTGTTGGGATTGATTAATGCATGTGTGTGTGTGTGTATGTTCATGCTAAAATCATGTGACTTTGTTAGAACCTAATGTCAAATTGCATGCGTGCAGCGAATATGTGATTCACTGCCGAAGTTGTGTATTCTGCAGTGAATTTGTAATTCATTGCTGAAATTGAGTTGTTTGTAGCGAATTAGCATTCGCTTCCGAATTGTGTGTGCTGCAGTGAATTTGGGATTCGCTGCCAAAGTTGTATTGTCTACAATGAATTTGTAATTCGTTGCTGAAATTGAGTTGTTTGCGGCGAATGTTAATTATTTGCTAAATTGTGTGTCCGATCTGCGGTGAATTTGGGGTTCACTGCCGAAGTTGTATTATCTACAAGTGAATTTGAAATTTCTTTGCCGAAATTGGGTTGTTTGCAGCGAATTAACATTCATTGCCGAATTGTGTATTTTGCAGAGAATTTGGGATTCGTTGCCGAAGTTGTATTGTCTACAACAAATTTGTAATTCGCTACCAAAATTGAGTTATTTGCAGGGAATTTGCTTTCGCTGCCAAAGTTGTGATTCATTCTTGAAGTTGTATTGTCTGCAGTGAATTTGTGACTTGCCGGAATTGATTTATCTACAGTGAATTAGCATTCGCTGCCGAAAACGTGTTGGCTGCAACGAAGTAGCATTCGCTGCCGAAATTGTGGCGCCAGCAACGAAACATTTTTCGCTGCCGAATTGTGCGACCTCTCAACGAACCAGTTTTATTTGTCGAATTGTGTAGTCTGTCGAATCAGGTTTTGCTGCCGATTTCTACAATAGGCCTCCTAGTCAGATATGACTCAAGTGTTTGTAACAATTTCATTGTATTATGGTGTAAAATGTGGAACACTTGAATGTGAACATATGAACTCTTGAAATAAGTATGGTGATGAATGTGATTCAAAGATACAAATGTACTGATTTGTGACCATTGATGTCTTAGGTGGTGCGGCCGGGATCAGACCATCGTCAGGACAAGGACAACCCGCAGGTGGAGCAGGTAGGTGACTTCCACCTTCATTTTTCATAACGTTGATTTATGAAATGCTCTATCATGAATTGTTATCGTATTGTGTTAGTATAGATATCAAACTGCCAAATGGGTAAATGTTGGCAAATGATCGATTAGCTTCGGCTAATGGCATCCGAATGGATGGTCAGGACAAATGATTGATTAGCTTCGGCTAATGGTATCCGAATGGATGGCCTGGACAAACAGTTGATTAGATTCGGCTAATGGCATCCGAAGTGGATGGTCGGGATGAGTGAACAGTTAACCTCGGCTATTGATGATTTAAGAGGACAACCAATTTTAAGATTATGGTTGATTGCAAGAATTGATGCATTTATATGTACTACAAGTCGTGCATACCAAGTGCATAAAGGAACTACGAATGTTACGCTTCAAACATGGGATAATGTTAATGCTTCATTAAATTGCCAGACTGCTTATTATTATTAAGTAATCACATTCTTATAATTATTTTGTACTGCAACAGAGACGTCACACCAATGAGGTGCCTAGGAAACCCAATACACGAGAACCTACTTTGGCAAGGAATCATGTAGTTGCATTTTATATCTTTCTATTTAAATTCGTGATGACTATTAGTAGGATAGGAATGCAAACTCATGTCTATGTATGTATATTTTTAATGTGAACTTATAATCATGCAAACATAATATTATGTGTACATGTAAGATTCATTTTTAAATGAAATGTTGTTTGATGTTGGTGTATGGATTGTATCTTGATAATGAGAGAGAACAGATTCATCGATTACTGACATGATGTGTGTCAAGTGTGTGTGTATATATATATATATACACCGCTATTTTGGGCTTGAAAAGCCAGGTTGTTACACTCTCATTTCAAAGCGTGCTAATCCTGCATCGCCCTCGCGACACCACAAGTCCTATAATTAAGATGCTACATGTTAAGCTTGCCTTGGTGAAATTTATATGAGGCACAACCTAATAAGTAGGTTCTAGCCATTAAATGCATGAAGTAGTTTACTACCTAGTTTCAAAGGGTTTCTCGCATGCCTAGTGATCATCCTCGAAAGGTCGATATAAGGCTTACAAGAAGTGTGAAGATAGCAGCCCTGAGTAATATTAGATTGGCGTATCAACGACTACCATGTAAACAATCAAGCGAGAGTTTGATAGTTTTATAAGTCTTACATAGACTAAAGCCATTGGGAGTACCGTTACTTCTTCACCTAATCTAAAGTTGATATTGTGTATATTCAATGTGTAAAGGCACAAATTCATAGCCAATATATGCATGATAACATGAGTAAATATGCATGTTAAAGCTGTAAAAAAATGATAACCAAATGAACACAACATAATAAATATTATAGCAATTAACAAACAAAAAACAAATCTTAGTTTAAAAAAATTATCCCCAGTAGAGTCACCATTTTGTTGCACCCGACATCGCGACTACCTTAAAATTTTAAGGAAAACGAACAGATATCTAGCATCTTGTTCTTAGAGGGGGAAAAGTCTGGTTTAAAGAGTTGTCACCTAGTATTATGATCACTAGGAACCCTAACTGGTCAACAAAGATTCTATGGTACGGGACTGATTACGCAAAAGAGAAAATACTATCACCTCTTAAGCGTTCTACTTGAGTAGATTGCATAGTTAGTTTTATCTTAATTTGCTAAGGATTTGTTATATTATGCTATTGATGGTTTGTCTATAATATTCATGACTCTAACATCATTGAATATTCAAATACAAATATTCATCCATGACTCTAACATTATTGAATATTCAAATACAATATTTTCATTTGGCTTCAGTGAATATATGAAGAACAAGTACGATATTCCTGATTATGGTGTTGGTGAATATTAGGGTTTTAAAACTATTTCCGATTCTAGTGTCAATATTCCTAACTATAATATTAGTGAATATCGAGGGTTTTTCAAATTTTGATATTAGTGAATACAAATATTTCTAATTCTAACACCAATAAAATAAATTTATTTGAATTATCACACACACATATATTGGATGTCGGCCCAACGAGCATTTTAATTTTGGTAAAGTCCTAATGAACTTTATAAACTTGTTATAAAGTCAAAAAAAAAAATATAAGCAAAATATTTTTGTATTATTTTTTTTCTATATATAAAATAATGCTTAAAAAAAAAGATCAATGCTAAAACATGCATAGGTTCTTAGATTTTTTTTGTTTCATGAAAAGCAAAGTTTCTTTTATATGCAATGTCTTAATATACCACAATGAAATTTTTTTAAAAGTACTTTGCCATAAGCAAAACTAAAAAAATAAATTAACATTTACTTTTTTTAACATAATATACTGCCATATCTTGACCAAGGCCAAAGGCATATTTATTATACTTTTTTTCTTTTACGTGTAAAAAAACACAAAAGAAAAAAAGCATAAAAGCAACAAAAGAAACCAAGGGAGAATTCACCCCTTGAACCCGATGGTTAACAGTTCAAAAGATTCATCCTTTTCTCTTACCTAAAACACCAAGGAACCCATGAAGAAGCAGCATGCTCGATGTAGCCTCATATTGAATACAGAAGTGAGGGTTGCAAGACGGCGTACCGGTCGTAGTAGTGAAGATTTTATTGCTCTTTGAATTCTTACTCGACGCTAGAACTACCTGGTAAAGCTGACGAATTAAAAAAAAAAAAAACTCCGGGGAAAGCTTTGGGGGCTGAATGATGGCTCTGTTTCGTTTTCTTCTTCTTTTTTTCTTTTTTGAAGGTTGTGATCTGAGTTTCAAGGGATATAATTCTTTTGGAAAACAACTCAGGTAATGCTTAAGGGTTCAAGAGGGCCTGCCTCTCTTGAAGCTAATTCCATAAGGGATATAAGAATCCTATCCAATCATCTAATCTTCTTTTGATTTTTCTCTTTTTCCTCGTCTACCTGACGCTTTGGCTGGAGATAATTATAACTCAAATTTGTTCCACGTTTGATGAAAGAAAAAAAGTACACCAACATTACTGCACTGTTGGGGATGATGAGTTTATCTTCACGTTAGGGCGCATCGTGGGGCAAAGGAAACTGCACCAACTAATGGGATTTGTGATAGACAATCTATCATTTGGATCGGATTTACAAATGGACTCTTGGATTTTTACATTATTTACAAAATGATTATTGGTTTCAAATTTTTTCATTTCAGTTTTTAATTAACTCTTTAAACTTTTAATTGTTTCAAAATTACCCCTGATAAAGTCAATTAAACACCTTAGAGTCTTAATTCATTTCGGTCTCTGGAATTTTATTTCTTGCAATTTTGACCCAAATTGATTCCTCAACTTTGATAATTCTCCAATTAAGCCCTATTGATTAAACCAATTCAAAGTTCAATTAAATCTCTAGACCTATCAATTCTTTTAATTTTAGTCAAATTGACTTCCAAACTTTATAATTTTATCTGTTTTAGTCCTCAAACCTTCAATTTGTATTGTCTTGACCACATTCTCAAATTATTTTCCAATGTTTCTTCAACAAAACCTCAATTTGTTCATCCACCTGTAGTTCTGAAAAATTGTGCATGCTTGATTAATCTAGAATATATTTTTATTTTTTTTAATCTTATATTTTATATATGTTTTTCCTTTTTACCCTTTTTATTTTATTTTAAAAAAATTAAGGAAAACCCGAAATTGAATTAAAACAACCGGAATAATTTATCTTAACTAGCCAATGGTTAGTGGCATCTGTGTTCAGATGATCAAGATAATTTATTTTGAATAACTGATGGCTAGTAGCATCTGTGTTCAGATGTCTAAGATAATTTACTTTGACTAGACGATGGCTAGTGGCACCTGCGTTTAGATGACCGGGATAATTTACTTGACTAGTCGATGGCCAATGATATATGTGTTCATCCAGGGATGTTGAGCTTAAAAACAAGCCAGATTCATGTTATCTAGACTTTATTTTCTTTTAAGTTTAGATATGTTAGGTTATTATCCTATTTTTAACCCTTTTAAACATGAGTTTTTTAAAAAACATACTATATATATAAATAAAATATTTTGATCCATGAACCATCACCCTCCCAAGTTAAGGAAATATACACATAGATTTGAAAAATGAACTTTAAATGAGATTGGTTGGCACCATAAAAGGTTTTAATTTTTTTTTCTTCATAAAAATAAATTATAATAATCTTCTTGAAATATCATGTAATTATAATAACTATTTAAAAGTTAGATGATATTACAAAATATCCTTAATATTCATACAAAATTCTTATTTTAAAAAGGGATTAATTTAATAATATTAAAAGTATTTTTAGTATAAAGAGAGAGTTTTGTACTTAAACATAAAGAAAGTTTTTGTTAAATATTTCATGTAATTTTTATAATACTTTAAAGTAATTATTATCATTTACTAATATAAGAAGTTTATACTAGCGAGCTACTTTGATATGTAACTTTTTTAAAGAGGTTAAGTAATTAAACCTAATACATTAACACAAAGAAAATGCAAAACGTTACAGGAATTTGCAGTAACATGGAAGAAGCGTCCCTTGCAACAGACACAGAACCTGAATTCCTTCTAACATGATCAGAACCCCTCAGTACTGGCCAAGGAACGGTATTGGTATCGCCGCCTCCAACGCTGCGTGTTCCAGGGCTACTTCCTATCGCTGGGGTACCCTCATCTCTTGCAGGACTGTCACCTTTACCTCCACCTGTACCACCACTTCCATTGCCCATCCCACCCCCCCCTTTACCACCACCACCTCCACCTCCAACTCCATTCCCTCCACCACCACCTCTACCACCCCCACCACCACCTCCACTCACTCCACCCCCACCACCTCTACCACCCCCACCTCCACCACCACTCACTCCACCGCCACCACCTCTACCACCCCCACCTCCACCTCCACCTCCACCTCCGCCACCTCCTCCGCCACCAGCTGCTGCTGCTATTGATGTTACCAGTAGGGTAATGATTGTGACACCTAAGAGTATCTTGGTCACTTTATTGAACTTCATCTTTACTTATACACCAAACAAATATTGAAAGATAATTCCGAATTAAAATCTGGAGATTATTTTTTATGTTTTTCTTATTATGAACAAGAACTTTTTTTTTTTTTTTTGAAACAAAGAAAGGAATACAAGACCTATATATAGACATCGAGGAGAAAGAGAGAGATAGGAACTCATCAAGCGAAGCCGCGCGCGTAATTGCTTGTAACCATGTCAATGATGATCGACATTGTGAAATTTCTTTTAAATGACCTTCGAGTTGCTTCAGCTTGAGTGCTTTACTTGTAATAAAAATGAAGCATTTCATGTTTGACTTTATTAATTAATCATTTTAAGTTGATTTGACTTTATTAATCTCTCACATGTAACAGCAAGAATCCACCTCAACTACAATGGGCATGCATGATAGTATGACCTTTGACTTTTAATAAAATAACTTCTCACGGGATCATCTGTAAAGGAATATCTACAAGAGGCCTTAATCTGGCCCGTCCTAGAGAGAAGGTTTGACTACTATATATTATAATATCTAAAGAAATGTTACTGAAGAATTGTCAAGCAAAAGTCTGGAATTTGCCCATACCCCAAAATAACAGAATAACAAATGGCTTGAATTCTTTTAAATTAATCCTCAAATATTATAATATTCAGCATTTACATGTACAAAGAGTTGAATTAGGATACAAGCTTCTCAAAGAGAGGAAGGTCTTCGGAACATTCTTGTTTTGACCAGAATTCACATTATAAGGCTAATGTGGTATGATTTCTTTTAATTTCTAATAAATTTGTTTAATTTATACTGTATATCACATCTAATATATATTTTCCAAAACAAGTCCATATATAAAAATAGTGGAAAAAAAAAGAGAAAAAAACAAGAAAGAAAAGGCCGCGAGCCATGTTGGGTCTTCATTGTCGACACGCGCCGTCCTAGAAGGAAGAACATGATGAGATGATCCCAAAGTCACCAAGGAAGGCCGCCATCAGAGCTTGAGAAGGCCGCATGCGCCACCCCAATGCGATGCCTCATATGTTGGCGCGTGTGGCAATTTTTTTTTCCCTCCATTCTTCTATACCATTTCAATTTAGTCTTATATTTAAGATAATTTTTTAATTTGATCCTCAATTTTTTTATAACTTTCTATACCATCATACCCGAGGCCGATCACTACAATATTTAACAGTTTTTCCGTCGGTGAAAATTTTACCGACTAATTCACCGACGGAATGCTTCCGTCGGTATAACGTTCATTGGTAATTCCATCATTTGTTGCTAATTTTGTCGGTAAAAATAAATAAATAAAAATCGATGGGTTTATAGATGAAAAAAAATATTCTGACGAAAAAAAATTAAAATAAATATGCTCACAAAAAACAAATTCCCCCCTGGAAATATACTAACGAGAATATTTTATCGGTATATTTTCATTGGTGATAGTGGCATATGCAGTAATGTTTTCCCGACTCTCTGTAATATACCGACAGACTGATTTCATCTGTATTCCCATCGATAAAATTTCATCGATATATTTTCGTCGGTGATAATGGTATATACAGTTAATTTTTTCCAACTCTCTGTAAAATACCGATGGATTTATTATGTTTGTAATTCCATCCGTGATAATTAAAAACTATTTTAAACAATAAAATTGTACAAAATAATTAATAAAAAATTGTATAGAATAATAAAAAAGGAAAATAATTAAACAAATAAAATTATATAAAATTGAAATATGTAAAAATAAATTTGAATAATATAAAATCCAAATATTCATTACAATTTTATTTGTACAAATAAAAATTATACTAGAACAATGACAGCGCTAGAGGAGGAGGAGGAGGAGGCTAGTCTTTCTCGGGACCATACGACCAAAAAAGAGGCGCACACGTACCACTCATCTATGATCTTATGTCCATGACCATTTAGTAGAGTTGTTCATAATCTGCCAAGAGTCACTCATATTTTTTAGTGAGATGAGCGGTGTGTTGTTGCAAGGCCATGAATTCCTGAGACTAGGTGCTCGACTGTAATGTTGAAGAGTTCGTACACCCGATTTCTATCGGGTCCACCAGACGATCCTGCCTCCATCCACAAATCCGGATCGAAATCCGGGTGGGTCGAAAGATCGTCCATGTATCTCTCCCTTAACTAGCTATTATATATGTCTCCTGAAAGTTAAAAAAAAATCATCAAATTCAATTCAAGAAAATAATAACTTACGAAATAAAATGGCTGAACGAACATATCACGAAGTGTTGATCGCGGTTGTCGACGAACTGTTGCACCCCCTTTTAGCAGTCTGTACTCCACACGTGCGTCTCTACAAAAAGCTCCATTGAGCTCGGCTCACATCCAAGAGACGTAGCCTGTAAGAAAAAAAAATGTTGCAAGTTAAATATATTTATACATAACAACAAATTAATTAAAGATAAATGTCATTAAAATTAATCTTACCATCCACTTTGCTGGTGTGCATGGTAACCAAACCGTGAATTTGCTGGTTTTGGTTCTCGGCACCGGACAATGACCGTCGTGTGAACCACTTAGACGTCACGTGTTGGATATATTGCGCCCATATATCCTCTAAGATGTATGGCGGCCTGAAATCCCTCCAAACCGCCACACAATTCTAGCCTTGTAGACCGTTATCTTTGGCGTATTTTTTTGCTTTTTTCTACACTTCATACCAAAAATCATGCAAGCTACATCCATAAATGAATTTTATATGAGTTAATGACAAATTAGATTTTAATAAATAATTTTTTAAAAAAAATATATAGTATTATTTTTTATATTACCTAATTACTGCGTGATTCTCCCACACCCTCCTCGCAATATTATCATTCGCGCTATCCTACTCGAATTTGTGTTGTGTGTAAATAATTTATTAAAAATAAATTAATAATTTCAATATAACATACAAAATAGTTAAAATTTGAAGTTAACACTAACCTCAAATCTTCTAAACCATGGATCAATATAAGGTCTCCAATCAGGATGTCTAGAAACCTGACTCCATTGAAACAATAGAATCTCCATCGACAATTTAAACGTCAATGTTATTACTCGGGCGACCTCAATGTTTGTGAACCTGAAAATCAATAAAATTAATGAAATATTAATTAGTTGTTCACAAATTACATTAAAAGAAAAAAAACTAAAATCCAAACAAACTTATATTGAAATGTCGTCCTTCCAATATGCCTTGTACTTGCGGGTGAATTGACCCCACTATGAAGGCACACCGCCTCTACGTTGTGGAACTGTGTTGGAAGAGGCGCCGCAAGTGCCTCTTCGTGGTTGGCACCTAATGACACGTCATCATCGCTGCTAAAAGAATTAGTTGTGACCATGTGCTCATGACGTGCTATTGATTTTGTTCTACCCATCTACACAAATTTAATGAATAATTACATAATCAAATTCAATTTTTTAAAAAAAATTAGGCAGCACCCCCCTATACTGGAGACTACCCAAATTGTTCAAACCTGCAAATATTGAAAAAATATATACCACAAACTAGTTGATTTTATTTTATTTATACCAGAAATTTCAGATTATTCAATTTCATCTCATTTTCAACGTGATAATATAATGTTTCTAATCATGAAACAGAGAAAAAATCATATATATAAGCTAACATCTATACAAATTTAACAAAAATATATAAAAATAAAATAAAATTTATTTCTATATATTCAACTAACATCTATACAAATTTAACAATAACAATTAAAATTCAACAAAACAATCAAACACTCTATCATGCAATATATACAATAAAATTGAGATAAAACAATTAAATTTAATCCTATATATTCAATTAACATTTATACGGAAAGTTCAACAATAACAATTAAAATTCAACAAAACAATCAATCATTATTGCAATAAAAACAATAAAATAGGCAACAAAACTATAAACTTTAGCAATGAAAAATTCTTACCTTAATATTGTGTTTACTTTTAAACTTTATTTACGTACAATACAAAAAAATAAAAAATATTGTTAATAAACCGAAGAAAAGACAAAAAATAGAAAATCATAACAAGTGAGGAGAACCACAATACATACATTTTAAACTTTGAAGATGAAGATAGAACTAGAAATTGAAGCAAAATCAATTAAATTGTGAAGAAAAAACGAGAGAGATTTAAGAAAACTGAACAAGATGAAAAAATGAACTGAAGGGGTGCTCGCTGAGTTTTATACTGTGTTTATACCGACAGAATCACCTACGGGCTATGAAATAATATTATTTTTAATTAATCCATCGGTGATTCCCTTGGTAATTCCCTCGCTAATATTAAAAAGTACACATGGTCAGAGATGCATTAATTACCCGTGCTTTGGGTTATGCAATCCGTTGGTGGTCCATCGGTAATTCCCCCGGTAACCTCAACTGACTCAAAGGTCTTTATTTGACATCACCGACATGGGATGTGAACAGTTGCCTTTGCCTCTAGAAAACACCGATGAACACAAACCATTGGTGTTTCCATCGGTGATGGAGGAATAGTTCCCTTCACCTTTGGAATACAACGACGAACATAAATCATCGGTGTTTCCATCGGTGATGTGCATTGTGCATAGTGAATGATAGATTGTGTCTGTATTCCATGTCTATCTTCCCTGCAAACACTTAAATTGAAAGCTGCATGCACATCACAATAACAACAGTTCATATAATAATTATAAAATAATTATTAATTTGTACATAATTTCATCCATAAATATTACATGATAAAAAATTCCTTTACACTTTCATGTTCTGATAGTTAGTCAGAATTATCTCCTTCTTCTTCAATTGAATTGTCATCAGCTTCATCGCAATCTTCAACGTTGATATTATCATCATCTTCATTGATTTGTGCTTGTCCACTGGAACTCAGAACAACATTCAACTACTTAGTGTCAACATCAATAAGACTATTATCAAAGAAGTGAAAAATTGAATTTTCTTCTAAATCAATTGTTGAAGCAACTCGATATGGTTCAACCAACTCACTAACTTGAAAGACATCATCTCCTATACTTGTTTCTTCGTTCTCATCCTGAACAACCTCAACACAACCCTTGGGTTTCGTTTTTAAAACGGATAACCAATCAACTCTTGATCGATCCTTTCTAAAGGAAGGGGTGTGACACGACCAAAAGATTGATGTCTTCTCCCAGATGTAGGAGTGTCAAAGTAATAAATAACCCGGCAAGACCGGGGTCGAACCACAAGGAGGTTAACTATATAAATTATAAATAATAATAATAATAACAACAACAACAACAACAACAATAATAATAATAATAAGTTGAAGAGAGCTTTGAGATGTGGTATTGATATAAGGATTAAACAATGATAAAAACAATTGTCAAGGTTAGAGGATCCACTAATGGTATTTCAAACAAGTATAGTATAAACTCTTATTACTCAACTGGAAACTACACACAAAGAAGGTTCTAATCGGATTATAAATTGTTAACATGATTACATTAGTTATCTTATTCGAATAATGCTAATACTTGTAAATGTTGTCAGGTATTCATGATTATATTTATGTTAACAACAAATCAAGTTCCTTTCATAGCACAGGTATCGGTTATACCATACGGTTTGGGCTATGAAAGTGCCAAGTATTTGTTGTACCAAGGTTATACAATATAAATCTAGATTAACCATTTAACAAGCAAAGTATTAAGAATGAATAAGATAACAAATACAAAACATGTTAGTATCAAACATTAAAGTCCATGTTGAGTTTATACTATACTTATTCTTACACCATTAGTGTAACCTTTTCACCTTGACATAATAAACTTAGCTAAACATAATGGAGAAGAGAAACATAAATAAACAAGATAAGAACATAAATAAGATATAAGTTAACTAAGTAAAGGAAAGGAAATGAAAAGCATAAAGAAGAGATTAATATAAACAAAACTTAAGCATTACAAAAATATAAAGAGAGAGAGCAAGAACATGATCTTGATCTGAAAACCAAGATGCCTAAATGCATGGCAAATGCCTCTTTTTATAGGCTAAAATTCAGAACTATTGATTTGATGACTAATTGTTGAGTGGGTGGCCACATCTTGACTTGGTGACAATCCTTATCTTCTTGTCTGAACAAAATGTCATTGCTAACGTCAGAATTTGAACAGATTGTCCTCGTGAAAGTTCTAGAAAATTGTCTCAGCTTTCCAACAAAAAAATAATCGGTGCATTTGGACTTCTAGAACTCAAGATATGGGGTGAACACTAAACAGTGCCTGGGCTACATGACAGATTCTGACTTCTCTGTTGTTGCTAAGATTTGGACTTCCAAATAGCAGAATTGAGTCTTGGACTCCCTATGAATGTTTTAGGCATATGTCTTAGCTTTCTATCCATATAAACCAAATTAAAATCCAAGATCTACAGCTCTAGATATGACCCAATGACTGAACAGTGTTCCAGTTTGGACTGAACCAACATCTCTTTTCTAAGCTTAATCCTCTCTTTGTCTTCTCAATTTCAGTAGTTGAACTTATCAATCAATCCTTTGATTTATGTGATAGGCCTGCATTTAAAATGAGCATTTACCATAAATTAAAGCTATTTTATATTATCAGACTTGTTATTATAAAACATGCTTAAGTTAGGGAATTTAATGATACTTTAAGTGCAACATGATGATATAAAGTCTTAGTGAGAATGCACTTTTAAGTACTAATCAGGGTGTATGTGAAATAAACTTCCTGGCATTGCTTGGCGAAAACAAAGACATCGTTTACGTTGCAGAGTCTAGCTTTTAAGTTAATTTCGACTAGACCATAGTGAGGATCTACTCTGATTTCTGTGTTAGTGGTGTCATACTAATAACATTTGAATAAAAACACTCTATTATGCTCGCTATGATATTGTAATTTAACGACCTCTTATAATTTACCACAATAGTTAACTTCAAACTCATTACAAGTCGATCCCTTAACACAAACACCACTGTTATATGTCTTTCTTCCATACCTATATTTTTCAGTATGAAACACATATCCATTCACAAAATACTCATTATAGCACTTCACTTTTCTTTCAGGACCCAGGCTTAGTAAAGACAATGAAACACTAGCATTCCTTCCCATTTGATAAACCTTGTACATCAAGTACAACAATGAACAATAAACAAGAATTCTATAACAAAATTAAGTATCATGATAAATAATGAGTTTGTGATATTACTTACATGTGTTTTGAACCACATGGCAAATTGTTCATCTTGTAATCGAAAGATTTGGGATTTGGTCAGCTGTGAGTTATTAAATAGTAAATATTATCGATGTTGCCTACAATGTTTTCAAAATTATATGAGTTTGTGATATTATAATAAATAAATAGTCCATTTATAACAAAGTTTAAGTAGTATATATACTTACGAAAAAAAAAATGTCTCAGTCACAGTTACGGTTAAATAGCACATAATTGTGTGCTTGTTTGAACTTTATTTCAGACAAATATCTTCCCCTTATAACATTTTTAGGTGTGGGTCATCTAGGATTGGAGAATATTGACAAGTTTCCACTGGAAGGCACTTCACCACCACCATCATGTCGTGGAATGCGGTTGATTCTCGTTCTCAAATGAGGCTCAAAATAGTACGAGATAAATATTGAGATTTCCTCAACAATATAGGCCTCACATATCGATGCCTCAATATACGCCTTATTCTTACCCTTTTTCTTAAGATTGAACAAGTACCTGCATGGATTTAAACAAATATTTCAATTAAGAAAAACAATGAAAATACATTAATAATTACATTGCATCTGTAATATCTAACCTCTCAAATGGATACATCCATCTATATTGGACTAGGCCTCAAACTTTTGTCTCATACAGTAAATGTATGGGTAGATACTCTATCGAGTCAAAAAACGATGAAGGGAATATCATCTCAAGTTTGCATATTGTCTCAACGATATTCGTTTCAAGCCTCTCAATATGATGTGTCTGTAACTTGCTGTAGTATATATCTCTAAAGAAATGAATGATCTCCATGAGTACATCTCATATCTCTTTTGGCAACAAACCACAATAAGCTAATAGAATGAGTGTTTGCATAAACACGTGGCAGTCATGGCTCTTCATTCCATACAATCCGCATTCCTCCAGATTAACCAACCTTGATATGTTCGAGGCATGTCCATTGGGAAAACACAGACTCTTAAGCCATTGGTAGACTAGTAGTTGTGCATTCTTCTCTAAGGCAAATCTTTCTCGGGGCTTTGCGACCCATGACCCATCAAAAACCAACTCCCATATTTTTACGGTTACAAAACAATGCTATATTCATTCTAGCCTTGATGTTGTCCTTTGTCTTCCCCTTCATGTCCATGACCGTGTTGAAATGTTGTCAAACATGTTATTTTCTATGTACATGATGTCAAGGTTATGGCGAAGGAGATTGGTATTCCAATAAGGAAGCTCCCAGAAAATACTTTGCTTTACCTAGTTATGGGTCAAACCAAAACCAGAAAACTTCTGCTTACCGGATTGGAAACCAAACACAATGTCACCGTATTCTAACACCATGTCATATAATTCTTCACCAGAAAGATGTGGGGGTGCAACATCCTTTTCAACTCTGCCAACAAAAAAAATCCTTTATGTTCTTTCTATACCTATGATTTGTTGGCAAGAAACGTCGGTGACAATAAAAAAAGGACGTTTTACCTCTGTTTGTTAGCATGAATGCCTTGTTGTTTTCCATGCAGTATGGACATTCTAGTTTTCCATGCATACTCCAACCAGAAACCATTCCATAAGCTGGAAAATCATTGCTAGTCCACATCAAAGCTGCCCTTATAAGAAAATTTTATTTTCTCGATACATCATAAGTAAAAGCCTCGAAGGACCACAACTACGTCAACTCATCAATCAACGGTCGAAGACAAATATCTATATTACGGCCCGGACTGTTAGGACCGCGTATGACCGTAGATAAAATCATGAACTCCGGCCTCAAACACATCCTCAATGGTAAGTTGTAAACTATGAGTATAACCGACCAACAAGAATAAGGAGCAAAAAATGACCCGAATGGGTTGAATTCGTCGGTACACAACCCAAGATGCACATTTCTTGATTCAGCTGAAAAGTTAGGATGCACACTGTTAAAGTGTTTCCATGCTTCACCGTCATAAGGATGCACCATCACTTCATCCACCGCATCATGTGATTGGTGTCATGTCATGTGCTCAGCAGTCTTTGGTGACATGACTAACCTCTTCAGTCTAAGTGTAATTGGGAAGTATCTAAGTTTTTTTATATGCTACAAGAGTCTTTCCCATGCCAGTTCTGGGTTTGTAACGGGAATGCCCACAAGTCATGCACTCGGTCAACTCAGCATTTTCAAGGTAATATAATATGCAGAAATTTGGACAAATGTTAATTTTTTGGTATCCTAGCCCGAGGGGTTTCATCATAGACTTAGCAGCATAGAAGTTCTTTTTCAGCCTGTTCCTTTCAAGTAAAATGCTTCTCGCCCATTCTATAATTTGTCATCACCTACAATTATGTCATAACCAGCCTCACTCAACCCATAATCCGACTTGATGGTAAACACATATGCAATGACCGATACTTTACTATGATTTATACAGCCATCCCATAATATTTTATCCGAGTTATCATGTCAACCTTTCAGTTGACCTAGTGATCTAAACATTTGTTTGGATTAATTTCTAAAGCAAATTGTCAAGCAAAGGTCTAGAATATGTTCTTATCCCAAAATCACTAAATAAGTTGTGGCTTCAAACAAATGGCTCAAATTTAGGAGTGTTTAAAACCTGGTTTGGTTTGGATTAAGTCAAAAAATTCATCTAAACCAAGTTTTTAAATTTCTAAAAAATTTGACATGGATGGAATTGAAAACCGATTTAAACTGACTTGGTTCAATTCGGTCTAGGTCGGTTTTTTTATTTGAAAATCAAAAAAGAAGGAAACTTCAAGCTTCCCAACACTTTCCCTATTTGTCTGACAAGTTTAAAGATTCAACAAATAGCACTAAAAATCCAGGACCTGCAACAACAAAAAATTAATCAAATTAAGAACCAATCAGACAATGTCGATCTAGTATATAGATGATAGAAATGTTAAAAGTGAAGATAGCATTGGAAAGGAGTCTGCTCAGAAAAAAATGTTGGCTTGGCATAGTGTTGATTCTTGTCTGGTCACTAAAAGTGCACTAACTAAAATTTTAAGAAATCATTGAAAAGCTTTTAAATTAATTTAAATAGATATTAATTGGACAAAATAATTACAGACACTTCAGCATAGAAAAAAAATTGTATGAGTTCTATGGTAAACTTTGATTGCAGGAAATAAATAAATAAAATAAAATAAATTGTTATTAATTGAATTGGAATTTTTCTAAAAGATAAATACAAACAAAAGTCTCCAATGAATTAGTATAAAAATCTTGATAATTTAAGTAAATAAAAATACAGTACATAAATTTGGATTTTTACATAAAAATATTTTTTACTATCTAGTTTTATTCTACCAAGTATAATTATTAATCTGACTGTTGAATCAGACTAAAAGTTTTTAAGTAATCTCCTAACATGTTATATCTTAGGTTAAGATTTGAAGTAGATCAGAGTTTTGAAAGGCGGTACAAAATTACCGGTGACGGCCATGAGAAAATATAGAAAATAATATATGGATTTATTAAGGGAAAAATTATAAATAAATTGAAAAGTCCATATCCCTTCCTTTTATAATCAATTTCCAGCCACAAGAAAGAGAAGGAAGGATCAATCTTTTTTTTCTTGCATTTTCCATTCAAATTCTTTCAAAAATTGAGTTGGAAAAACATTACTATAAGCCAAACATTTAAGGGAATTTGAAGAGAGGAAAAGTTATGTTTAGTGAGAAACAAGGGATTGAGGAGGAGAAAGAAGAATTGAAAGAGAGAGGTGTAAAGAAAGTGATTTTGGATTCTAAACCTTTGGGAGAGGCACTAGGAGTTCGATTTTTAACTGGGGAGCGAGGTCTGCAAAAGGAACAAGTAGGTGCTTAACACCTTATCTCTTTAAATTATTATTATTATAATTTTAATTGTTGTAATGTGGTGTAAAGAAAAAGATGAATGAAAAATGAGAAATGAAAAGCAAGCTTTGTCATCCTTGATGGAAGCTAATGAAAGACAAGCTTGAGTGTTAAGCTTATCATCTTGTACGGAAGCCACTAAATGATGCTAACTCTGTCATCGTGGATAGAGATAAATAAATGGTAAGATTTCTGTCTTGAAATGAAATTAATATAAATGATGATTAAGATTTATTAATTATTAAGATTTATTAATTATATTTCTGTAATTTTTATTATAAACACATGGTGATTTAGGCATACCCTAGATTATTTATTCTTAATTTTTTTTATTATCACAATCTCACATAATTCTATAATAATAATATAGTTACAAATTATCCATTTAAATCATCTATACATTTTTTTATAATGAAAAAAAAATGATATAAATTTTTATGTAGGTTATGGAGTACTGGAATGTTAAAAATTAAAGAGGAAATTTTACGGAAATTTTATTAAAATAAAAGAATTCAATGGGTCCTTTGAAAAATGTTATTGTGGAAAGTGAGATAAATAGTTTATGATATATATATATATATAAAAGGAAAGAAACAAGGGTTTAAAAGACTTTTGCTGTTTCCGTGGCAGGCAACCACTAAAATCTGCACTCCCAATTTTCATTTGTCTCCAATGAAAGATGAAGACTTGACGGTCTGCAACCATCTTAGTGTTTTCTGTCGACCTGAAGGCATCCTTCAGAAAGGATGACAATACAGTACGTGGTTGTAAGTAACAATATCCAGCTCATGCATGCTTGAAATCATGCAAGCAGAGAGGACATGGATTTTTTAGCAATAATTACGTGGCATTAGCAGACTAAGAACTAAAGCTATGCTGCAGAAGAACCCAGTATCATCAAGTTAATTACAGAACAAAGGAGAATGTTTTGGATTCAAAATTAAAAATGTTTTAGAAAAGGAAGCATGTGTATATAGAAAATACGTTAAAATTAAGCTAGCTGAGCATGATACGGTGCAATTAAAGTCCAATAAATGTGATGACATAGAACTGCATTACCATCCCATTCCCAGTAATTCCCAGTAATTCCTTTTTAGCAATTTAAATAGTTGTAAGTTATTTTTAGATTAGTGTACTTTTTATCTCCTTGTATGAACATATCGGTAGAGTTTAAGATTTTCTCTGGTCCTTGTTGTTGATGGGGCTAATATCAAGGGACAAAAAGATTAAAAAGACAGTTTTGAGCTTATTAATTTTTTTTAATATGTAGTTTTATGCTAATAAGCATAACTTTCAATGCCCTTGTTGTATATGATGTTAGATTTTGTAGCAATCAGAGTTTGAGAAGACCATGCAACAAAGTCTAGAAGTTACTATGCGGGAATTGCATTATTTTTCTTGTTGATTCAGGATTATCTTTCTTTTTTTATTTATGAATTTGCTATAAGGCAACTTCCTAATTCTACATAGACACATTGGCAGCAGAATTGGAAAATTAATTGATAAGGTATCCTTGTTATACAAGGATAGGATAGGTGTTAGCATAAGAGTTCTAATTGTGCATATTATAATTACTTAGTTGCTTTAAAAAGCAGAGAAATATTTAGCTTTGGTCTAGGGGATTTTTTAAAATTCTATTTATCATAACATAGTAAAATAACTCTATTATCCTTAAAATCAAAATCTCTTTGTCTTGCCTCTAGGAGCTTATTTGTACATTTATTTTTATTTTTTTTCTCTTTTGTAATTATATATATAAAGTGGTTGTCGTATTCAATGAGTAAATTGCCCCGGTGTATCATGTGGTGACTTGCAAAGGCCAAGAATAGCCTTTCTTGGTGTTTTCTGATTCCTCAAGGTGAGGTCTACCTCAATAGATGGCGTGTGTGGTGTAATTCCTTCTGGTTTAATACTTGTTGGCTTTTCTTTTTTCTCTCGGATCCTTGATTTCCACTTCAAACCTTCTAAAATTTCACAGTAGCCCTTCAATTTGATTTTTCTTTAGATTTTGTTCTTGTTCTTTCTATTGATATATTTTATTTGAGTTATTTTATGAAATTGAAATTTATTTTCAATTTCGTCCTTTATTTTTTGTAATTTCTTAGATTTGGTCCCTATTATTTTGATTACTATTTATTTTATTTAAGATTATTTTTAAAATTGATTTTGTTTTATTATTTTTAAAATTGATTTTGTTTTACTATTTCATCCTCGTTCATTTTCTTATTGCTATTTTTGTACTTTGGAAAAAAAATTAATTGATATTTTTTTTTTATTTCATCTTTCAACATTGAATTGAGTTTCTTGATTGAGCTAGGTTTAAAATTTAACAGGTTGTGAATTTGGAAGATTAACCTAGGTTTAAGAGATTCACATAGGTTCAATTGTTTTTTTTTCTTTTTTAAGCTTATATTTTTTTAGTTTCATCCTTCAACATTTAATTTAATTTAATTTAATTGAAGATTGAGATTTTTTTTTATTTGATTTCTATAGAATTGTTCATTAATTTTAAAAATAACTTGAGTTATCAAGGGTCTTTTTCTTTGTTGTTCTATAGGATTTTTCACTAATTTTAGCTTTTTTAAAAAAGATATTTTGTTTTTTAATTGAATTTTTTTTTTCATTTTCGACCATCAATTTTTGGTTGAATAGAATTGGGCTCTCTATTTTATTTTAATTTGGGTTCTATGAGGTTATCAAGATTTCATGTCTTGGATTGCGTGTTTCATAGGTTAACCATGGTTGATTTGGGTTGATCCAATGTGTCGTCATCTCAATATTTTTTTTAAAAAAATAAATGTCATATAATATATCACCATCTAAATATTTGAAAAGTCTTTCGTCCAATATGCATCGATTTTTTTACTTCCTAACATCTTTACAATTTTTTAAAAGGGTAGAAAAAAGTATTTGAGCCATGACATAGTGACTGTTAAGAATCTGGTAGTGAAATAAAATGATATCAATTTTAAGTAAGGTTGTCAATTTCATTCCGTTTTGTCTGGAATAGCCGAAACATTTCATACCAATTCAAAAAAAAAAACAAAAAAAAACAATTTTCATCTCATTTCAAATCTCGGTCCTTTCCGGATTTTCTAGATAAATTTCAGCAAAAATGTTCTGGTTTCATTTCACATATTCCATTTCGGGCTTGAAAAGTCATTGAATCAAATTGAACCTGGTTCAATTTGATTAATTAAACCACCTAGGTATAAAAAGCTCTTTTTCATTACTATTTTCAATAACAATGATATTAAAAATAATATTAAAAATGATTATTACTATTTTCATTAACAATACTATTAACTTTTTAAAATTAAATTTATCACTAATATATATGGTTTATATTCATGTTATTTTTTTTTCATGTGTATACTTTGTAGGAATTTGAGCAAAGTAAGGGACGCTTTAGATCCTATTAGCCTTGATAACATTGACCTATTGAATGAATGGATTTGTGAAGAACCTAGCCTTCTTGATGGAGAGGATATAAGTTGAGAGACTATTGAAACATCTCTGTCTACTTTGACTTGATGAAGAGATATATTTTGAATCTTTTGATGACGAGAATGAACTTGGTGGAAATGATTAACTATTGAAATATTTAGTTGATGACTTTCCTTACATACCACCACAAGATCAAGATCCTTATTTCTATGTTAATGATGGAGATGATATTTGATTTATGTTTCTTTTGTGTTAAAACTTAAAACATTTTACTTCTATAATATTTTGGTTTTTTGTTTAAGTTGAATACTTTAAGTTAAAGTTCTATTTAATCTTGACTATTTAGGAATAGTTTAAATTTTAAAATTATATTTGTTTGACATTGTGTTTGTATTACATAATTTATAATTAATTTATCTTGAATTTAAATTATGTTTGTTGAATTATATATATGAGCAGTACAATCCCAAAACAGCACGCCGAAACACTCCAAAACCGAAATATTTCATTTCAATTGAAAAAACAAAACACCTACCGAAACGGAAGTGACAACCTTGATTAAGTGACTAGATTTATTTAAAGAGGTCTTGAGTTTAAAAAAATCTTTTCTAAAATGAACATGGATTTTCATCAATAAAAAAAAGAACTGCTGTAATTTGAAACAACTAATTCCAACGTGTGAAGAATTATTTGTAGGAACCTTAGACGTAATTTATATAATTAATATTCTCAAATAGTATTGATTGAGACATTCTTAGTCAAGATGGAATAAGATTTGAAAAGGATTTCAAATCTTATTCAAACGATCAATGACTATTATGTAGAGAGCAAACATGATTTAACATAGTAGACATACTTCATGCTTTAATGTTAAATCAAAACATTATTGATGAAAGGATATTAATTACACTGAGAAACCGGTCACTAAAATGTTAAGTCAAACCACTAATGACTTTTCTAATATTTGAAGGATCATGACACGTTACTAGATGATGCACCTTATCTTTAAATATAAATTAATCAATTGTTGAATTAATAATAAATTAAATTATTTAATTAAATTTAATTATAATTATAATTATAATTTATATTTGGGTCTACATATTAGGAACCTAATAAGTCATACACATTAAGAACCATTAGTCAGAAATTAAACTGTGATGATTTAATTAAGTATGACCTAATTAAAATATATTTTAGAAATTAAGAACTAGATTATAATTAATACAGGGATTATATTTCTAGACCTAGAAAAATCAAGTAAGAACTTGATTGAGTTAATTTCTAAAATTGTCCTGAATTAATATATAGATATTATTTAGGGGGTAAATTGATATTTTGTCAATTTGTAAGGTTTTTCAGATTTCTTTATAAATAGTAAGTTATGTCTCTTATTTTTTAAGTGAATAGTAGTTGTCTATTAGATAGAAAAATTACGCAAACACAATATTAGAGCTAGCACTTTAGGCATAGTAATCCCTCTCTCTAAAATAAGAATTTATGAGATTTCTCATGGATGATTCATATGAATTATTGTTGGAGGCCGAACAATTGGACAGTTTATGGTTTGCAAAAACCCAGCCTTTAAGGAATTATTCAAAGCCGGAGAAGATCAGATCTTCAAGTAATAAATCTCTAAACAACTCTAGATCTGTCTAATAGAATCTTAGAAACTCCCGAATAATTTTGTTTCATAGTTTTGTGTATATGATATTCAGAAACTCAACAGGTTTCCACTGCATGTAACGCCACCTCCAACATGGCTTGTTCCTGGGCTGCTTCTTTTCGCTGGGGTGCCCCCAACTCTTGCAAGATTGCCTCCTTTAACTCCACCGCCACCACCACCCCCATCCCTACCTCCTCCACCACTTGCAGCAGCTACTGATGTTACCGGTAGGGTAATGAGACAACTATGAGTATCTTGGTAACTTTATTAAACTTGACACCAAAAATTTATTGTAGGAAAATTCCAAATTAAAATCTGGAGAAATTTTTTTTTAATGTATAAGAATGTTTTGTTTGAAATAAAGAAAGCAATACAATACCTATATTTCTACAAGGAGAAAAGAGAGATGAGAACTGATCAAGAAACCAAGAAGTTGAAGGTAACCATGCCAGGAAATTTAAGACCTTGGAAAGTCAATCAAGACCAACATTGTGAAATTTCTTTTAAAGGATGATAGCCTGTTATACATGTATGACCTTTGAATTCCTTCACCTTGAGTGCTTGATTTGTAATAAAAATTAAGCATTTCATATTTGACTTTTACTCTTTTGTTGCCTTTTGTGAGAGGCAACCCATAAAATCTGCACTCTCGATTTTCATTTGTCTCAAGTTTCAATGGAAGATGAAGACTTGACGATCTGCAACCATCTCAGTGTGTTTTCTGTCGTGGAGGCATCCTTTAGAAAGGACGACAATAAAGCACCTGCGCAATTGCATTGAACATGGTACGTGGTTGTGAGTACCAGAATAATTACATGGTATTAGCAAGCAGAGAGGCCATTGATTTTTTGACAATAATTACATGGTATTAGCAGACTAAGAACTGAAGCTATGCAACAGAAGAACTCAGTATCATCAAGTTAATTAAGAACAAAGGAGAATACATAGCAATTCTGATTAAAAAAAAATTAAAAATGTTTTAGAAGTGCTGCATTTCAATCAAATCAACATTCAAGCTTCAATCAAGATTCAGAACAGGAAGCATGTGAATGTAGAAATCTCTCAAGACCTTTATCATAAAGGATCACCAACTCTTGCAATTTTTTTCAGGAAATATGAAAAGTGAAGTGAATCTATAATTTTTCTTGACCAAAACCTGAGTTCTTGGAATGAGTCTCTGCTACAAACTAAATCCAACAAGATACGGATATTGGGCAATAAAGGAAGACTACCAGCCCAATGTGTAAACAAAAAAGTTCATTCCTGCTATAATCTTCTTCTTAGAGAGTACCATAAGCGATGGAAGCTTTCTAAATGCTGCAAAAACCTCTGGCATCAGACAAATCTCACTTCCTATATTTACTAAGGTTATTTTCCCATTTGGATCTGCTGATGGACTTCAGGACCTTGATCGCTATACTGAGACATGCATATTAAAAGGTTCTTTTCCCATTTGGACTTCAGGATTGAACCCCTTTTCCTTCACTTCCTCTACATGGTGCATAAATTTTATAAATTGGATACCATCGCCATAGAGAAGCGACGAGTAAACCTAACTTTATTCTTTTCAGGCACTCTATTATCTTGCAAAATCCTGAGCATCTGTTCACCAATTGCAAGATTCAATTCGAGAAGATGTGCATCTCATTTGAATGCTTCCATGGTAATGTCATTAGATTGGAACAAGTTTTGAAAGAAATAAAACGCAGGGACTCATTGGTTTTCTAAACTGCATCTGAAAATCACAAGGTAGGATGATACAACTTTGGCAACATCATGGCTTCGAACATTTTAGAGTACAAAAACTCAAGCTTGGGCAAAAGGGTTTTATTGGGATTGTACAGAGGTAATTGAGGATGTTTACTCACGAGGTTCAAAATTTGGGCTTCAGGAAAGGAGAGATCAGAGTCGGGTTTATGTGGGTTTCAAAATGAACTAGTTTGGAAGCTGCTAAAGCAGATTTTATAGAGAATCCACAAGTGCTTACGATGTATGAGACTGTAAATAACAGTCATCAGCATTTGTGTTGTTAAAAATGGATGAGTTTTCATGAAGAAAATAAAGCTTTTCATGAATTGTTGAAGCTCTTGTAATTCTAACATAACACCCTATACTTCTGCAGATGAATCCAAGCATTAGGAAACTGAACTTGAAGCAGTGACAGAATAAAACTCACCTTCCTTGCGGAGATTGTTTGATACAGTTATGTAGTGAATCTGGTACTTCACTGCAAACTAAATTAACCAAGTAAACATAACGCCATCAGTTTGTCTTGAAGGTTTTAGCAGATATGAACAAATTGAAAGGAAATAATAAACCAAGCATGGATTGATGTGGTCTCCAGTCAAACAAGATTTTAATCAGCAAGCTATCATCATCGGACGATCCTCATCACAACATTCGATTTGCAGCATAACTAAAGACTGTCAGAACCCTATCCTCTATATTAAGCCTTGGAGACCACATCCAGTTGAATTGGAGAGCAATACCAGACCGTGAGCTAGCTAGCTGACAAGAAGTAAAAGGTGGATTACTGTTTCATCACGCTGGGGGCAAAAGGGGCAGATTTTATCAGCTTGAACATGCCTCTTGCATAAATTGAAGCGAACAGGAATGACATCCTTATTCCTTAACAACACAAACAAATAAAATGCAGAATTTCTTTCCTAAAACCTCCAAATCTCCTTCCAAATATGATTAGCAGAATCAGAATGGCTAGATTTACCAGCAGATGTTTGCCCATTAGAAGTAGTTAACAAATGTTCTGCACCCCCATACCCTGACCTAACAGTGTAAATACCATTTCTACTAAAATTCCACACATAGCTGTCTATCACACCACCCGCACTCAAAGGAGTCTGAAGAATGGCAGGGTATCTTCTGCACTGAAATGAGAATAACAAACCTTAACTCAGAGATTAATTGAATTTGATGTGAATGAGGAGAGAAAACAGAAAACATAGAGAGTTGCATTAAAAGAGAGAGAGAGAGAGAGAGAGAGTAAGGGATTACAGTAAAAGCTTCTTTTTAATTTGTCACTAAACCTCAACAAGGACTGCTGACCATCATTATCGCAAGCATTAAGAATAATTAGAGAAGCAAGAACAGAAGCCTCATTTATTGCAACATGAACAGTCAACAATAGCATGTCACAATACCCATCTTGCTGCATGTACTTACGAAAAGAAAAACAACAAAGGATTGCAGCATGAAGCCATTCTCTTACCTTGCCCGGCCAAGCAATCCCATAAAATATGTTTCCCCAAAACATATCATTAAATCCCCAGCTTCCACAGAAAATTTCTGTTTGTTTATTTTAGCTCATCCTTTTTTACTTGAAACAATCTTTCTATATGTTGCAAAGGAAAATATACAAGGCATGCACTAAGCCGGAATAACTAACTTGCAGATTTTTGGTATAAGTAACAATAGCTAGCAAGAAAATAAAAATCGGCTGAATGTGGAATCAAATTGAATTGATGCTATTGGAACTAGCAATCCTAAAAGCAAAATATGACACTGTAACTTTCACAACTTAATCTATCCTTCTCATCAATTCCAATAGTACACCTGGAACTAAAACAACCAAATCAAGTACACAAGAAAAGAAAATGTAAAGTGACTGATATACGAATGTACAAGCTAGACCTTATAGCCACTACCTTTTCATCAAACGCCTTTGCATCTTGAAAGATTCTGTTTCTCCCTGTACAACTGCAACAGCTCAGTGGATTCAGCATAGCTGCTTATGACACTTTGCAGGAACTTATTTTCTGGACTCTGGAAGAATTCATAGCTTCTAAAACTCTTCTCAATCAAGCCTCTGGAAACTAGAAACTCCAAAACTGAAGCCCTTGGAATGAGCGTCTTCTCCACACTGTATAACATAAGAGATGGGTGTTTAGCAATAAAAGAAGGCTCCCAGCCCAATTTGTTGACAAAAAGACACATCACTTCCATAATCTTATATTCAGATGCTGTCATAAAATATGGATACTTTCTGAATGCTGCAAGAATCTCTTCATGAGACAAACCCCAGTCTCTGTACGCATCAAGTTTCCTTTCCCACTTGACTCTACTCATCAAGCACAGAACATTCATCGCCAAAATAAACCGACTCGTGGAAGTATCAAAGCCCATTGCCCTCAATTCCTCCACAAGCTTCTTAAATTTCTCCAGGGTCAACATCATAGTTAAGGGATAGCAACGAGCTAACATAGGAATATTACTTTCAGGCACTCCATTATCTCGCAAAATATTGAGCATAGATGTCACAATTGCAAGATCAAGTCCAAATAGACCGGGATAGCGCTTGAATACTTTGATGGTTGTATCATCAGATTGAACCAAGTGTTTAAAGAAATAAAAAATAGGGACAAAGCAGTACCTCCGCTGCAAAGTCCAAGGATGTGATGATATGATCTTGGCAATGTCAGGGCTTGAAACACCTTTAGATTGCAAAAACTCAAGTTTGGGCAAAAGGGTTTTGTCAGGATTGGTCAAGAGCACTCCAGGGTATCCTTTGATAATGTTAAAGATTTGGGCTTTTGAAAAGCCATGGTTCTTGAGAAAGCTAAGGACAACATCAGGTTTATGTGGGTCATCAAAATGGACATCTTTGGAAGCTGCTAATGCAGATTTTGGAGACAACCCACAAGAATTTATGAGATAAGACACAGTAAATGCGTCGTGATTTGTAGTGTTTGATGACATGCATCTGAGAGATGATGATAGCAATGAAGTGGTCTCAAAAATGCAAACTTTATCTATCATTGAAGTTCTAACAGAACAAGTTATGATTCTAGAGAGGAATTCAAGCATTGGGAAAGGAGGTTTTGAGAAAAGTAGTAATGTAAAGCTACGTACCCTCTTCTCTGCAGATGATATCCAATCAAAGCCCGAAATCTGGTACTGCCAATTCTTGAACCCTAGTTGGTACCTGGGAGCTTGGATTTAAAATAATGCCTATTTATCGGTCCGACATGTTTTTGAAAATTTTTAAGATTTTTGTTTTAATTTTAATTTTTTTTTGTTTTTTTTTGTTTTAATATATTAATATTAAAAATAAATTTTAAAAATAAAAAATATATATTATTTTAATATTTTTTAAAATAAAAAAATACATTACAACACAACTTCATTCCTATTCTGAAACCTAAAACCTTGGTTATTTTTCTTTTGGGCTTGGTACACTCAAGACAAAAATTTGGTTGGTTATATTGCAAGTGATATTATTTTTTTTAGAGTGTGTTTGGTATTGCGGTAGCTGTTGTGGTTGTGATTTGAAAAAAATTATTTTATAAAAAGTACTTTTAGTTGAGGTTGGTTTGAAAAAATAGGTGTTTGGTTAAAACTGTGTTTGAAATTGAGGTTGAAGAAAAAATAGTTTAATGTGTTTGGTTAAGAATGCTTTTGAAATTGAGGTTATAAAATAATTTAAAAATATATATTAATATTAATGGTTTTAAATTTAAATATTGTAGAATTAATTACTCCTATTACGTCATGAAATAAAAAATACTTTATAAAAAATACTTTTTATTATTCCATTAAATTATTTATAATTTCATTACATACAAAATTCATCCAATAAGAACTATAGTTTTTATAATTTTTTGAGCGTAGATAAAATATTATCAGGTATAAAATTGATATTACAATGTGAGTGAATTTAATTCACTTTATACTAGTGTTTTTTAAAAAAAAAATGTTAAAAAAATTATCACACTGAAAAAAAACTAATCACGTGAACGGTGCAATTCTTGCACTTGTTCACATACTCCACTTGTTCGGTGAACGGTGGAGTATGCCTCCCCAGCTCTTGAACGGTGGACACATGCCTCCACCGGTTCGAGGAAGTGTATCATGGTTGAATTTCCTGAAAGCAGCATTTTTATGCTTTTCACCTTCCTGCATTTCGCACGCGATTTGGCTGTGGAACCATGCACAGTAAGCAGCTTTTTTTTTTGTTAACCAAACATTTGCTTCCTATGTTTTTAAAAAAAACACAACTTCTAACGCGTAGCCAAACGGGCTCTTAATGTAAACAAAGGGCTAGGAATTGATAGTATTTTTTTAGTAGAAAAAATAAATTTATTAGTCTAATGTGATATAATTAATTAACTTGATTAGTTTGAAAATAACTTGGATGAGTAAAAAAAACAATAAAAATATATTTTACAAAATGAAATACCAACAAAATGATAGAACATTTATTTAAGATCATTATAACTTCATAAAAAAAACAAAACAAAACAAATCATGAAGGCTAATTTAAAATAAATCAAATATTAAAGATGAAATTAAAAAAAAATCAATTAAAAAATAAAAAATCAAAGGATGAAATTGAACAAAAAAATCAAAAAAAAAATGTGCCTCAAAAAACAACTCGGGCATGCAATCTTGAGCCTTAATAAGAAAAGCCAAGGCACACAGGTTTATCAACCTAGGCTCACACACTTGGGCTTTGATAAATAAATAAAAAAACATTCTAAAGGGTGCCCACCCCATTTTTTTGAAAATTAATGATTAAGTAGGCGAAACTGTGAAAACCCTGAAAATTTATAATTTAAATATGTAGATGTGTAATCCCTCATGTAAACGTAAGACTGAAAGTGGTAGTATTTCAATGAGTGATGGAAACCAAGATTAGAAATAATAGATAAATAATGATATATAATGGAAGAGATGACCTCCATAAAATGAATTTTGGTTTAGAATTCATAAGGACAGAGAAACTGATAATGTGTTTTGATGGATAAAATAATGAGAGAAATGACAAAATATTTTTAGAAAATAAGTGAGGTAATAAAGAATGCATTATAATAAAGGATAGTGCAATGAAAAGGGTAGGACTGAAAGTGCAAGCACCGATTAAAAATCAGTGATGTTTTTTTGAAACGGTAATAAGCCCGATAAATAAATAAAGATGAAAATCTTAAAATGAATACATTCCAAAATAATAAAATGACCTTAAAGGGTTAGAAGGATAATTGATATGATTTTTTGTGAAGATTGAATAAGAAAAATCTAGATTGTTTATGAAAAGTTATGAACTGAACAAGTTTACATTAGGAAGCAGAGCTCTCAATCCAATCGTCGGATCGGGATGAAATTTTGCATGAAGTCTATTAATATATTTTCCTACCTTGGTTAAATATCTCATCCCAATCGAAGTTTGGTAAAGACTAGCGATTTAAGTAGAAATAAACTAGATAGTTTACATAAAAAATAAAATAAAATACATAAAGGCATGAATAACAGATAAAATTATAATTATGGAAAAAGGTGCCTATAAAACTGCAAAAGGACACCAGTTTAAAAAAAATAAAAAGAAAAGAAAAAATAGAGAAAAGCGGATAGAGAAAGAGCTGCAGATTTTGGAGAAAAACCAATAATGCTCCGATGTCCATATCTCAGGAATCCATCGTTGGATCATACTGTGTTTTGGATATGTTGTTCTTATTACACGCTTCTACTAACTGACCAGAGAGATTGGAAGGAACACCATCCGTTTAACAGAAATCATCATCAGAAATTTCTGGAAAACAAAAAGGAAATGCACCTGCAGGACAGTTTGGTCGCCGCTTCTCTCTCTTCCACCATTGGATCATGCTCATTCTTGGTTATGTTGTGCGCCTAGATGTTGCCTTCATTCTGGACGGTGGAGATCAGAAACTCGTTCTCCGGCAAGGTTTCGTGCATGTTGAACAGTAGCTCGTCCATTTTCAGGTAAGCTCGGTTTTATGCAAATCTAGTGAGATCTAACCGTTGGATCATTATGAGTTTGAGATATATTATGCACAACTCTATGATATGTAGTCTGATCGTTGGGTTTAAAACAATAATCAGAGGTTGATGACGCATTGCCTTTTGAATCTATTGCTAGTTTTGACAAAATGTAGTAAGCTTGATTAAATACATGTTTTGATGAAATTAGAATTGTGTGGGTATAGGTTTTATGGAAGATGTAATGGTAAAATATGTTCGTGTTATTAGTATTATTATAGATTAATTGTGTATTCTTATATGAGGAGAAGAATGATTATTGTGTAAGAATAGTAAAGAACATTGATATATGAGCATGTTGATTGAATACAAAGCTAACTTGTTGGTTGTGTGGATATAAATGGGGTGGAACCATGAAAAAATTGAAATGAAAGAAATTTGGAAAATAAAACATATTTAAAGCTAGCCATAAGTATTTTTGGCAAATTGATCAGTTAATGAAGATTGTCATTGATTCCAACTAGTAGGGTGAAATTATTGTTGTGATAATGATCTAAGAATGTTAATTGTTAAGGTTTGCTGCATATGTTTAATCGCACGAAGAGAAAGCGAAAGAAAATGAATAGTTCATCATTTTGTTGTATTAATAATAATAATAGGAGAAATCCCAAAAGGAATGAGTTTCCTTATTTTTGGTCTCATCTTGCTATATTGTAGAGATAGGGAAATTGTTTAAATGTTTTGCTTTAGATTTGGTTTGAATTTGTGATTTAATGATGCCAAATGACCTTGGATGATATTGTTTTGCATGAAAATAAGTTGGAAGTTGAAAAGGATTTCCAAGGAATGAAAATCCTCGTTGTCCAAAATTTTAGCTATAAAGGAGGGGCTATTGTGATTGTTGATTTTGAGCCTTAAAACAAAATAATTTGGAGTTTATTTCTTCATAAAAGTTGTATTTCCATGTTTTAGCCTTTCATAGAGATAAATCACGCCCAAAACTGAATTTTACAGCTTTAGTTATGATTAAGACACTAGATAGTATTCTGGGTTGGTTAAGCTAAATTGATCGGAATTAGACAATTTTTAATCTTTGCTTAGAATTGCTATTGAGTGATGGTTTTGATAACAAAATTATAAGAATGAATATAAACATGAAAATGAGTAAGAGTATGAGATCTTAAAGAAAAATTTTTGTGATTGGTTTGAGAATACTAGTTGAATGAGAATTAAATGAAGATGTGATGTTGGTTGTATTGTTGATAAAATTGAATCCTTGGTGGTATAAGGAAAGCTGTGGGGACTGGACAATTGCATGGAGTGGCAGCACGTGCACCTATTCTAGGTAGGTGATTCATGACCTTGTTTTGTAATTATTAGTTTTTCTTAAATATATGTGTTGTGTGTTTAATTGATGTTAAAAAAATGAAACAAATGAATAAGTTGAGTGATTATTACAAATGAGAATTATTGGTAATTTAAGAGAAATTACCAAAATGATTTGGCTGCCAAAAAAGGTTAGTAGGGTCTTTGGGTAATTCGTATGGAATTACCGGATTGATTGTGACAACCAAAATGGGTTAGCTAGATTTCTTGGGTAATTAAGAGAATTACCGGACTTCTTGGTTAACAAGGAAGTTAATCTGGATATGGGGTAATTCGTATGGAATTACCGGATTGATTGTGGCAACCAAGATGGGTTAGCTAGATTTCTTGGGTAATTAAGAGAATTATCGGGTTTATTGGTTAACAAGGAAGTTAACTGGATATGGGGTAATTCGTATGGAATTATCGGATTGATTGGCTAACAAAAGAGGTTAGCCGGATGCTAGGTAATTCGTATGGAATTACTAGATTGACTTTGGCAACCAAGATGGGTTAGCCAGATTTCTTGGGTAATTAAGAGAATTACCGGGTTTATTGGTTAATAAGGAAGTTAATTGGATATGGGGTAATTCGTATAGAATTACAGGATTGATTGACTAACAAAAGAAGTTAGCTGGAGCCTGTGTAATTCGTATGGAACTACCAGATGTACTGGTAACCGAGGAAGGTTAACCAAATGTGTGGGTAATTATATAAAATTACCAGAATTATTGGCAATCGAGATGAGTTAGCTGGATAGTTAAGTTTTGAAAAGATTATGTGAATTAATTGATTGAAGTTAGAAGTAGTAAATTTTAAATGTTATGAGTAAAATAATTAATATATGACTAAGATATTGAGTAAATTAATTAATGTGGTTATTGGGTAGACACAATGATTTTGAGATTGGAGGGGAATTGATAGATAATTGGTTACCATAGTGTTGGTGGCTAAGGATACATTACAATGATACTTAACACCATAATGATGGTGGCTAAGGGCATAAATTGATACTTGGCACTGTGATGAGGGTGACCAAGGTTATGTGAAGGATGCTTAGTGACCGTAGTGTCGATAACTAAGATTGTGTGCAAATGATACTTGACAACCGTGGTTACAATGCATATGATGTTAATAAGAAAAATGAAAGGGGTTTGGTACGAATGGAAGAATCAAATAGCATTGATTAAATGAAAGGGGTTTTGGTACGAATGGAAGAATCAAATAGCATTGATTAGCTATCCAGGTTTGGATTGCTAATGGTATCGATAAGGTTTCATCGGTGCTGGTTTTCTTAAATTTATTAGTCTAGCCCAATATTAGAAGACTAATGATACTAATGAGATTTATTAGTTTCGACGATTACCTTTTAGCAATAGATTCAGAAAATGGAAAATATTGATTAATTATTCCAAAAGAATGAGATAAGCTAATGATACCAAGAGAGGAATATCTTGGTATCAAGTGAGAATTGATTTCTAAGGAGATGATGTTCACAAACCGTTGAGTTGTGTTGAGATTTCCAAGATAGAATTATTATTGGCAAATGAGATAGGATATTGGTAATAGATGGAAAATATATGTTGAAAAAGAGGTTTATGCCTAATTTTATATATCAAAAGAAATTCCATAGAGATTATTGTTTGCCATTGTTATTGCTTGTTACTATTTTTTATATTTATGTGTACATATTAATTTCTATTTTCAGCAAGTGAGAATTGATTTATAAGGAGATGGTGTTCGTAGTTGTGTTGAGATTTTCAAGATGAAATTATTATTGGCAAATGAGATAGGATATTGGTAATAGATGGAAAATATATGTTGTAAAAGAGGTTTATGCCTAATTTTATATATCAAAAGAAATTCTGTAGAGATTATTGCCTGCCATTGTTATTACTTGTACTATCTTTTATATTTATGTGTACATGTTAATTTCTATTTTCAAGTCCATCAGGGTCGCGTCAAGGGTAATACTAGTTTAGTTATCTTTTGCTTTTGACCATGTAAATTATTTATAAATTAAAAGACTTATCTCCTAAAACTTTAGATGTAATATTAATCTGTAAATTTAAATGTATGTCTTTAATCTAATGGTTGAAACTCTTAGTACCTATTTGACCATTCATGTTTATAGTTGAAATTGAATCTTTCATTTGAACTACATTATATGATGTTATTGAATAAGGTGTGTTGTGTTGATGATAATAAGTTGGGTTGAGACCCAGGATGATTGGGTTGTGATTTTGAGTTATGAGATGTGAGATATTAGAAGTGTAAACAAGGTATATGTCGATAACTTGGGACCTACCAGTATAGGGGAGACTCTGCCGAAATTTTGGTAGAAATTTTGGTGGAACCTGTATATATATATATATAAATTTATCTGAAAATTTTCAATATATTGCGAAAAAAAATGTAGAAAAATCGGGGTTGTTACAGAAACATTGTCTATTGAGGTAGATGACGCATTACTTGCTTAGCCTAAATGTCAGTGACTAAAGGGTTACCGAAAATTCATGCTAGAAATGTTTCACACCTAAAAAATCATTTTAAACCATGTTTTTACCCAAAAACACACAAAAAAAAACTTTAGAGACTTAAGTAAACCAGTTCTTTCCCCAAAAAAGGTCCCAAAACAAAAATTAACTTGAAATCCATAAACTTCTCGATGTCAGATCTACTATCTCATGCAATTTCAAAATGAAATAACACCCTAGTGGAAGTACCATCATCGAATGAAACCTATTAATACCAAAATCGGCCATTAGGGTGGTCAAAATTTATGTTAATCGATGGTTTTTCTCTTTACAACTAGAATCCAATGACTTTCTTTCTACAACCTCAAATCAAGGACTGGAAAATAAGAGAAATGAGGTTTTAGATCAAAAGAGAATTTTTGAAAAACCAAAAGGACTAAAAACAAGTTAGTTGTAAAGTAAGAAGACTAAATTAATGTTTTGAATCAATTTCAAAATGACCATCAAGTTTCTCCATGTTTTTTAGTTTGATCCTCTATCTTATAATTTCATCATTTTCTAACAAATTAGAAGTAATTGGCCTTTAATTTGGTCACTAATTTGGTCACTGAATGATCAAATCGAGAGAAAAAAGAAGTTTGAAAATCAAAATAGCAAAGAAAAAATAATTTACTACTCCAATCCACAGTAAAAATATAAGAGGATGAACAATAATTTATGCACAATAAAATATATGCTCTCTTTTAATTTCTTTTGTAATTTTTTTAAACCATTTAATCAAAATTAATGTTGATGAAGGGAATGATAGGTGGATTTGATTGATTTTTAATTGATTTAACCAAAGTTAGAGAGAATATAAAAAATATTATATCTAATTTTATTTGAATCAGGTATGGAAACGAGTGAAGGTTGACCCATTAATCATTCAACCTGATGTTTTTAATGTTTTTTAATTTATTTTTGAGAATATAGAAAATTATTATAAATCATACATAACAATCTAATATTTACTTTTTAACTAAATTTTGTTCTATAAATTAAAAAAAAAATCTTTAATTTTTTAATATTTGTTATTGTTGCAAAAAACCTCATCCTCTTGTTACTCGCTAGATGACCTGTGCTTTATCACGGGTTATATATTGTTTTTTATTCAAGTAAATAATAATAGAAATAGAAACACAAATGAAATTGATTGAATAAAATAAAAGAAGAAAAAACACTATACAAGGATACACATATTAGAAATATTATCTGAAAATAATTTTTTTATTTTAAAAAATAAAGTTCATCTATACAAAAGATAAAAAAAAAATTATAGATGAGTCAAAAAAATTCTTCAAAAAAATAGTAATTTAAAAGAGACTTTCTAAACAAGGCTTATATTTTTTTACTCCAAAACCCGTTTTCAACCCCTTTTTGACTCAAAACACCTTAGGAGCTGTGATAAACCTATTCCTAGCCTAAAAAAAACACCAAAAAACCGAAATCAGCCAAAAGCTAAAATCAAACTGAGCTTGGATCTGTTTTTTCATTAACTTTAAAGGTAAAAAAAACACCTAATATGAACTCCTCTCATCAAATAGAACCATTTCACACAAACATCGAAGTCAACGATATTTTTCTCTCTCTACCGCCGGAATCCGGTGACCTATCTCTCTCCTCTCTTAACCAGGATTGAGAAATAACAAAAATGATTTTTTATACAAAAATTGAATTTGAAAAAAATTGAGACGCCAAAATCATATAATTTGTGTTATTTTTAAAGTTAGAGGACGAAATTGTGTTTTTCATGAAACTTCTGGCATGCTACCCATGTTTGACGCCTTTTTAATTTTAATCCCTATTCTTTCAATTTCAACTTTGCTTCAAAAATCCAAATTAATTGGCCTTTAATCAGGATTAAATCGCCTAAAATAAAACTTTAAGGACCAAAATGAATGTCTAAAAAATAAACAAAGTCATCCATAATGTTTTGTAAGGGGGTGAACAGTGCTGGCTACGTAATATTTACCCCACACGTTTTAATTTTTAAGTAATTTGTCTTGTTGTTTTTATTTCTTATCCTTTGTATCGGTCTCATCTTATCCTTAGTCTAATTGAATTCAATTTTAGTATTTGATTTTAATTCAATTGATAAATAAGTTGGATTCACATGTTTGAAAGAGATAAAATTCAATTTATTTTGTTTTCTATATTATTCTCATTACCTTCATTTATTTCTTCAAAGGTCATTACAAAAGAGACTAGATGAGTATTTTGGAAAACGTTATTTTTAATATTAAATTTTTTTTTTGAATTGTAAATTAAAAGAGTTGATCTTTGATTTTGTTTTTTAAAAAAATCTATTTGAAATTTAATTCTTAACATTCAAGAGTATTTTAAATATAAAATTTCATTAAAATCTTTGAATTGAAATTAATTTAAAAGATTCCAAAAATGCGGTAAAAAAGCTTAAAGTATAACGGTAACAAATTCCTCTGCACTATGCAGGGAGTGAGTCCAAAACTCCATCACTTGAACATTTTTTTAACGCTGTTAAAGATTGCTAAAGAGTTAATGCATGCACAGTTAATGATGAACCACCGATTGAACCTGAAATAATTAAATTAAGTTTAAGCTAAAGCAATTTAAACAAGAACAAAGAGAATATTCTGGGTCACTTAACGGTACAGCTTTACTAGTTTTGGCCATGGATGATTCTGTCATTATTCAGTTCATAAGATAAATCGATGGACATTTCTCTCAATAAGATTAATAAAAGATATATAGTAGGGCATGAATAGCATCATGCTTTCTTGAAAAATATTTAGGGCTACTTTTCTCTGAATTTTCGCAGTATCTGTAAGGACATGTTAAGTACTTGAGAGTTTTCGAATGTTCATTGGTTGCATGTACTTTCAAGTCACCATCACAACATGTGCTTTGCCACGATAGAGTTTGCTGTTTCAGTCAGATGGAACGGATCCCAGAAAACATAACTTGTTCTATCCCGGCAAACCTGGGAAATAGTTGCGCATGAGACAATGCCCCCATGGGCTCCCACAACGTAGCAGCATGCGTTTCTGACATCCTGAAAACCTGAGAAACAAAATGTACGAGGAATCAGAGGGAAATGCAGAAAAATAAAGCTTGTGTGATCAAAGATACTGATTGCGCACCATGTTGTTTGTAGTTTTGAATGATATCTTCTTGTATAGCATAGCTGTCAGCATTAACATATTGTGATCCTGTAAGAGTTTTGGTAAGCTCCCCTAGCATGCTCTTAAGTTTGGCGTTATACATCTGAGATATCTGATTTTCAAGAGGAACACAGCCATCTGGCTTGGAAAGCACGTCTCTCGATCGCAAAAGGGATGCACCCACCAGGGGGAGAATTTACCACTACCAACTTTCTAGCACCCAGCTTGTACGGTTTCTGTAGACAAAAAAGAAAACGAAAAAATCTGTAGTCTGTACGAAAGATATATCAATTGAACCAACTATATATAAGTGAAGTAATTAGACACACTGTGATGATCTTACTGTAAGCTGTGATCGTAATGTTGAAAGGATTGTATCGAGACGCAAGTCCAGGGATGCAAGACCATCATCACTAGAACTGTTTCTTCGTGGGATTGATGAAGCAACATCATTCCCACCAGTTGCCACAATGTAGATAGCCCCAGCAAGCAACTTCTTAGCATCTCGGATCCCAATATTCGATATGATGTCTTGTCTTGTTCTGTTGAAATACCTGATTTGATTCTCAAGGCTAATGACACCTCCCTATAAAATTACATGCAGATTTCATCAGTTTTTTCTTCAGAAAACCTTTCATTCAATTATGCTTGAAAATAAAATTTGAAATTCAGTTTCTGCAAAGCCAAATGTATTCCACGTCTAAAAGAAATACTAACAAAAAAACTCCCAGTTTCATTCAAAATTCCGGATCCTGAAGAAGCATAGTTGACACCATTCAGAGGCACGTCTCCAACAGTGGTCGGAGCCAAGTAGGGAGGTGGGAAGTTTTTCAGGCCCAATTCTTGTGCTGTTGATACAAAAATGGAAAGCTAGAACTCAGAATCATTGTCATTTTCCTTAGTTTTTATTGTGTTTAACTACACAGCATTAAGGAACTTAAAGAACATAAGAAAAGGGAGACCAAAACTTACCTATAAAGTCGACGGATATTCTACCATTTGAATATCTTCCCGAGGGAGTGCCAAATGGTTTCCCAAAATCAATCCCATTGGGAAACACTGGTTTTGCTAACGTGTTGATGTAAAGATTGTTTCCAGCATCAACTCCTGAATCTCCAAAAATGTATATTAATGCTGGAGTATCTTCTGTCGTGCTGAGACTGATCCACTACTAAAAACAGGGGGCATTTGCATCTGAATTTAGCAACGGAATTATCCGTTGCTAAATTCATTAACGGATTTGCAACGGATTACACATATATTATTTTTTTAATATTAGCAACGGACTTTAGCAACGGATAATCCGTTGCAAAATTTACGTTGAATTTGTTGTATTAAACTCAATCCATCTAGAAGGTCAAGGAAGGCCCAGCCACTTGTCACCCCGGCCACCTAACCGCCTGGCCGCCGGCTGCTTGACCACATTGTTTGCCGCCAGCCGCCATGCCGCCTTCACACTTGAAGGTTGAATTTTCTTGTTTTGAATTCGTGTATAAATAGCAAGCTGAGCTTATGCTATTATGTGTGGGAGATTAGAGAGAAACATTAGAAAGAGAGAGAGAGGGCGTGTATTAAGCTTTTGTGTTTATTTTTGCTTCGTAAGCTTTTGTTCTTGAAATAAAACTTTGTGTTTTATCCCCTCCGAGTGTTTCAAAGCCACCACCGGTGGTTCCTCCCACCAACAATTGGTATCGAGCCCCGTTCGTCGGAAAACGAAGTGTTTTGGGAGATAGCCGATTTTCAAAGTTGTCCAAAACAAGTTTTGATCATTCCACCGTGTAGAGCTCATCCATACGAACTCACCGCCGCAAAAATCAGCTCAATCGGACACCGGGGTGAGCCACACGCGCCGCCCGAAGATCCGGTGCCTGTAGCCCAGTCGCACCCACGCGCGCCAGAGGAAGGCAGCATCCCAATTAAGTTGAAGAACGGCGATTCCAGCTACATCGCCAATGTTTATTATGTCCCAGCCATAAAGCAGAACCTGATCAGCTTAGGTCAACTTTTGGAGAGAGGGTATACTTTTTACTCGAAGAATTGTCATCGACAATTAGAGACAACAATTGGAGATTAATGGCCTATGTGAAAATGTCCAAGAATAGGATGTTTCCTTTGAACATCCAGTATGATGCAAGCAAGGTGTTTGAGTGCCATCACCAACAGTGAAGAATGGCTTTGGCACCCGAGGCTTGGACATCGAATTTCACGAGCTTGAAGATGCTAGCAAGCAAGAAGATGGTCAAAGGTATGCCTCACATTGATCATCCGGATGAAGTCTGTGAGAGTTGTGTCCTCAGCAAACATCACGGATCCGGTTTGCTAAAGAAGTCAACTCGGAGAGCAAAGAGGCCATTGGAGTTAGTACACACGAGATGTGTGTGGCCCAATTACGCCTATGTCGACTGGACAAAATAGGTACTTCCTCACTTTTATTGATGATTTTAGTAGAAAGACGTGGATATACTTTTTCGAAGAGGAAGTCGAAGTATTCAATTGTTTTAAAGATTTTAAAGCAATTGTGGAGAAGCAAAGTGGTTACATGATCGAACAGTGAGATCTGATCAAGGTGGAGAATATACAGCAAATGACTTTGAAGCCTTCTGTACACAACAAGGCATCAGACATCAAACAATGCCTGCTTATACACCACAGCTGAATGGTGTAGCTGAAAGGAAGAATCGCACGATTCTTGACATGGCAAGAAGCCTGCTCAAAGCAAAGAAGTTGCCCAAGCAATACTGGGTCAAGTCGTATCATGTGCGGTGTATCTACCGAATCGCTGTCCCACCCGAAGTCCGCAATCTGTCACTCCGGAAGAAGCATGGAGTGGTCACAAACCAAGTGTTACTCATCTACGAGTATTTGGTTGTGTGGCATATGCAAAGATCCCAGATGCAAGAAGGAGAAAGCTCAATGATAAAAGCGAGAGATGCATCTTTGTGGGATATAGTGAAAGAAGGATGGGATACAAGCCGTATAATCCCATCACGAAGAAAGTGATTATGAGTAGAGATGTTATCTTTGAAGAAGATAAATCTTGGGAATGGACCGATGATGAAGAAGCGACAGATGGATCAACTTTGATTTGATCCTTGAAGGTGAAGAAGTACCACCGGTACTTGCGGAAGGTCCAATAGTACCAAGAATTGAACCACAAAGTCCGGAACACGATTCCCCGTATTCAACAGGAGGAACACACCAGGAGCATCATCATCAACACCAAAGCAACATCCTCATCGTCGAAGGACCAAGAAGGATGAGAAATCTTGACGAGTTGTACGATGCCACGCAGTCATCGAAGATACAACTCTATTTTGTTTCTTTGCGAGATAATGACCCACTTAGCTTCAACAAAGCTATCACGAAGAGAAGATAAAAGCAATGGATGAAGAAATGCATGCCATTAAGAAGAATGATACCGGAAGCCGGCTTATCCACCGAAAGCAAGAAAGCAATAGGTGTCAAATGGGTCCATAAGACAAAGAAGAATGCAAAAGAAGAAGTGCAAAAATACAAAGCTATTGAAGAGGGAAACATTTATCAGAATGAAGTTCATGCTTGGCATGACATCCCTCGATTGAGTTTAAAGGGGAGATTTGTTGTATTAAACTCAATCCATCTAGAAGGTCAAGGAAGGCAGCCACCAGTTGTCACCGCCCAGCCACCAACCGCCTGACCGCCGGCCTTGACCACCCACCGTTGTGTTTGCCGCCACGCCGCCAACCGCCTTCACACTTGAAGGTTGAATTTTCTTGTTTTGAATTCGTGTATAAATAGCAAGCTGAGCTTATGCTATTATGTGTGGGAGATTAGAGAGAAACATTAGAAAGAGAGAGAGAGGGCGTGTATTAAGCTTTTGTGTTTATTTTTGCTTCGTAAGCTTTTGTTCTTGAAATAAAACTTTGTGTTTTATCCCCTCCGAGTGTTTCAAAGCCACCACCAGTGGTTCCTCCCACCAACAGAATTTAGCAACGGATTTTCCGTTGCTAATTGAAAAAAAATAAATTAAAATGTTAAAATTATGTAGACCGTTGATTGCATAAAATCTGAACCGTTTATTTTCACTCTCTCCCCCCACACCGAAATACAGATCCAACAACCATTTACGCTGAAAATTAATTTACTTCCACTCTTCCAGTATCCTTCTTCGTCCCTAATAACATCGATTCCTAACTGTTCAAAAATCACCCTCTCTTCATCGATTTCATCTTCCTTTACCGTAAACCTGTTCATCATCTTCGCACTCGTCTTCGGCAACCCTATTTTTTTCTTCATCTTCTTCTCCTTCATCTTAACAGTTTCAATATTTCTCTCGCAAACCAATAAAAACAGAGACCCATGGCAACATCGCACAGATCCATCGATTTCACCATCGAACATCCTGTTTTACCCCTTCTTTGTAAACGGGTTAGGTTTTGCATTGGTTTTCTTCGATAGCTCAGGTAATTAATTTATGGTTTTTGTTTTCTTTGTTTCAATTTAAGTTACACTAAACAGTTCTAACCTAGCTTTCCCAATCTCAGGTGTTATTCTGTCGTGTTAATCCATCTCCCTCACCTGTAACTAAAGAACACAGGTAAGAATTTTTTTTCCCGATACTGTGAATAATGGTTTTAGGCTATTAATTTGAAAATATAAGGTTTATGAAATGTTTTTACCATGATTTATATCCTAATTATGCACGTTTAAGTGAAAATTTATGAAAACCCCCAAATTAATTTTTAGGGTTACGGTTCATAAATTGAATGCTTGGCAATTCTTGTGTCTGGAAGAGAGTGATTGATGGAAATTATGCATGTTTAATTGAAAATTTATCAAAACCCCCAATTTAATTTTTATGTATGAATTATTGATGCTGGGTGTTCTTTGATGTCTGCAAGTCTTTTTGTCCTCCTGTGTGCAGACACCTAGGTGTTTTGAATGTATTCATATGCTTATATATATATAAGGAAACTTGCTTGTTGATGTTGTGTTTTGTTAATAAGATTGTTGTTTTATTTTTGTTTCTTCATTCATTATTTTTTTTCTTGTTGTTTTACTTGTTATATATATAAGTAGCGAGAATTGTGTAGTGAAAGAGGTTGCAATTCATGGTTGCCTCCTCCTTGCATGGTGATCAGTTAATTTCCCACATTAGCTATATATGTTGTCTGTTTTCATTTGATTGTCCTGTCTTGAGGTCGCATGCATGATTTGGAAACGTTATTGATCACCAAATGGTTTAGGTGGCAGGCTTTTAATATGATAGTCACATTGAGAATTTAAAAAAGTTAGAGAAACAATGTAAGAAATGGGACATGATTTTTTAGTACATGAAATATAGTAATTTCACTATTTAATTTCATTTATTTTTTTTTAATATTCTTTCTCTGTTTTTAAAAATTTCCTTAATTTAACAATTTTCTTATTTTATTTTTTTCAACTCAAAGGCATTCTAGATATAATAGGGAGTTTGGAACTGGCTATATGAATCATCTATATGTATGCTTCAACTATTGAATTTTGGATAAAAATCTATAATATTTACTCATTTTGTTACGTACCTAATGCTTGCTTTGTTATTTGGCTTTTTTTTTTTTTTTTAATTTCGGGTCCCGACATGACTTTGTTCAATATGATGGCTTAGGTTTTTAAGCGTGGCATCAAGTTATCTTCCTCAATAATTAATCGGCCTTTGGGTTCTTCTTGGCACGAAAGCGGTGTGTTGCGTTCTTACTATTATTTAATATGGTCTCCTTAATGCTTTGTCCTTTTGAGGTCTTGTGCTCTTATACTACATGTCATTTACATGGAATATCATTTAATGCATCCAGCTTCCTTTGTTCATGCAATTTTTCTACATGTCATTTCTTGTTTTTATACAAACTGTTACCATTTTCTCGCATCTGCTACCATTGTTAATTAGAGTTAATTAATTTAGTCTATGCATTTTTTGTGATTTTATAAGTTAGTCATTATGTTTTTGAAAACCATAAGTTAGTTCCTTGTTATAAATTAAATGCTAGTTATTTTAAAATTTCAAAATGAATCATGTTTAAGATTGAAATTTTTCGAAGTTAGATCTTAGAAGAAAAAAATTATGATGAGAAGACAAGTGCCAAAAAAATATTAAAAATTAATAGTTTAACTTGGATATCCTTTCTGTTTTTCATAGTTTAACTTGGATTTGTTTTAAAAGACTAGCAAGTGTTATAACTGGATGGGTTTAAGATGTTATGCACAATTCCTTTACCTAAGATGTACACTAGTAGATTTATCAATGAATATCTACTTGGAATTTTGTTTGTTGAAGCTTATTTTAGAGTTAATTATTATGACGTTCCATTTCGCAACCGACCTCATGTGTCAGTTATTAACTAAGAGGTGGAATTGTGTATTGTATCTTCTTGGCGGGAGCAAGTGGATTTCAAGTAGCATCCACTCATCGGCCATGTACAAAAGGAACGCCACATTAGAGAACTGACCTTGATGGAACTCAAGTACAATCTCTTCTTGTTAGACGGTGAAGGAATAGATGCCCATGATCAAACAAGTAAGTGCATTTACCTTATCAAGATGAACCGATGATTGTTGTGCTGCTTTTATGTTTTAACAGTTCAAGAATTGATGAAATGGCTAGTAATAAATTTTATTAATTGAAGAATTTATTTTCTGTGATTCCTTCTTATTTATAATTTACACCATATCCTTTTTATATTCCCACATATAGGCGTTGTTTTGGATTATGCAGTAATTGTTGTTTTGGATTACCATCAATCTATTTAATAAGCTTACTGAATACATGTACTAGAATAGTGTTATGAATCTACCAAGCAGCTTAGCACATTAATTACATGATATAATTGCATTTAGATATTGAAATCCTAGGTCCTGGTTGCTTGCTGCCACAGTAACCTCATCCTTCTTCTTCCCTTCTTTTCTTGGGGCTTACTGACTTCCTTTGAGCAATTTCGTGTAAATGCTTCCTTGTATCAAATAATTAGGCCTCTCGTTGTGGCAATGCATGAGTTTCATCGTATGTTCTGTTATGTGAAAAGCTGGTACAAAAGAAGAACATTATTTAAACATCAACCTTTGAAATGGCACAAGTTCACTTCCCTGTCATTGTTGAGAAATACACATCCTTCTTCCTAAAATACGTAATCCAAAGAGGTTGTTACTTTGTGGTCTGGACCTTCGACTGTCTCGTAAATTATTCACACTTCCAGTTATTTCCTTTCCACATTCCATGTTTTAGATGACTCGATTGTTGCATGAACTAAGTAGCAAATTGTTTGGAGCCAACTTGTGTAATTGCGAAACAATCGCATGTTTTTTAGCGGGTTTGTACGTAATGATACATGTAAAATGCACCAAAGCATTGTGCAATGGTTCATTTTTTAGTCGGTTAGTTGAGTTTCTCTGTGTGAATGATGCAAACCGATGGTGAAAATCTTTGCTTGCTTAGCCATTATCGGTGGATATAGGATCGGTTAACAAACTACAAGCAATCGCATGGGCTTGTTAGAATTATTTGTGGAAAAGGCTAGGGTCAAGTCTTTGTGAGGTCACTGGACTTGACCATTTAAATTGTGAAATTGGAAATATTAGACACTCTTTTTTGTTTTTCGGTTCTCAAGGTCATGATCTTGTTTGGAATGAATATAAAAGATGGGATCTTGATGTTTACACTGTGAAGTCAGTTCTAGCAAAGCACTAATTAGTATAGATCCATTTCCAATCACACAAAGGATAAAGGATTAGAGAGGAAAGCACTAATTTGTTTTAAAGACTAGCAATTGTTATAACTACATGTGTGTAACATACTGTTTATGTTTTTTATTTTTCCAGCAATATGAATGGCTTATTGGATCACAATATGCTACATCGATTGGGTTGCAATAAGAAAACCTCCACCTTGTGCCATTGATTCTTGGGGTTTAGGTAAGTCTATTTTGCTCCATTTTTACATGGTTGCTTAATTATATCGTGCGTAATTTTTATGTTGGGCATGCTTATTGTAATCTTTTCAAGTAGTTGGAACTTTGCCTTTCATTGGGACAATATTAACAGTTTGTATAAGAAAACTAATGGAATGATTTTCTTTCATTACATCCTATATTGAGTACAATCAAACTCTCAGAAACATGATTACACATTTAGGTGTGTGGTAAATAACAATACTTACATTACAATGATGGAAAAGTTGATTCCTTTTACTATATGCACAACATAATTGATAAAATATGAATTTTGTTGAAACAGCTTGAAATATGTTGAATTTGATATTGAATTTTGTTGATCGGATTTTGAGGGAGAGATGGGAGAAATGGGTGAGAGATATTGATGTTTGAAGGAAATGTTTAAATTGTTATTCAACACTTTGAAAAATGCAAAACCACTTTTAGGAGTTTTACGGAAAAGTAAGTATTCTTTAAATTCGGTGATTGCAATTATAATTACGCGTGGAAAACATGTATACCCACGCAAATTAAATAATGTCGTGTGATTTTTAATTGAAATTATATTAAAATAAATTTTTATAATTTGTTTAACATTGTTATATTAAAATTATTTAAAAATATAAGAATATTAATTTGATATTTTTTTTTAAAATGTCATAATACAAAAACAAATCCTCATCCAAGAGAGTAATAGTATTCTTTAAATTCGGTGATTGCAATTATAATTACGCGTGGAAAACATGTATACCCACGCAAATTAAATAATGTCGTGTGATTTTTAATTGAAATTATATTAAAATAAATTTTTATAATTTGTTTAACATTGTTATATTAAAATTATTTAAAAATATAAGAATATTAATTTGATATTTTTTTTTTAAATGTCATAATACAAAAACAAATCCTCATCCAAGAGAGTAATAGTATTCTTTAAATTCGGTAATTGCAATTATAATTACGCGTGGAAAACATGTATACCCACGCAAATTAAATAATTTCGTGTGATTTTTAATTGAAATTATATTAAATTAATTTTTTTTTAATTTGTTTAACATTGTTATATTAAAATTATTTAAAAATATAAGAATATTAATTTGATATTCTTTTTTTAAAAATGTCATAATACAAAAACAAATCCTCATCCAAGAGAATAATAGTATTCTTTAAATTCGGTGATTGCCTTAACCATAAATATTAACAATATTTATTGCTCGTCCGTGTAGAACTTGTAATCAACTAAATTGGATTGTGCCTAAAAAATTTATAAAACAAATGTATTTATATTTTCATCCACTAGTATTATAATTATTATTTAATTATTATTTCACTACGACATAAAAGATAGATACAATGTATATGATAAGAGACAGAGATACAAATGTGAGTAACTATTGTAACACATAATAAATTATGTTTTTTTATATTGCATTTTTTTCTTTTTTAAAAAATGAAAAAAATTCTTTAATCTTGTATTACCTCGCATGTTTCTGATTTTATTTACCATTTATTAGTTGAGCAAAAAATATCCGAATAAAAATAAAAAGTTTGATGGATCCAATAAAAATAAAATGATCCAAATAAAAAAAAAAACTACTTGAGGTGGTAACAAAAGTTAGAAGGACCAATAAAAAAAATGAACTCCAAAACTATTATAAAGATAAATTTATTTAATATTTGTTCAACTAAATATTTTTTTTTCATCACCCATTTATGCTGTATAAAATACTAACTGAACATAATCTAAAAGTCTACTTCTGTCACTAGTTAGAAAATATAAATGAAAATATAAAATACTAACCGAACATATTTTATTTTAAAAGATTGTTTAAGTACTAGTAGTTAAAGAAGTATGCTTATTTCAAAAAATGCTTATTGGTGTTGTCATGTTAATTAGATTAACATGGATGATCGATCGTGGATGTATCGTCGTCTTATGGATGGTCGCCTTCGTCCGAATACATTACCGGTGTTAGAAGATTTATCAATTTTGCATTTTCAATTGATAAAAATATATCCGGGGGAAAAATTAGATGTCCTTGTGTGAGGTGCAAAAATCAAAAGTTTTTAAAGGAAGATGATGTTTGTAAACATCTATTGACAAAAGGTTTTTTACCTTGTTATGAAAATTGGACTTGTACATGGGGAGCCTTATGTTGCGAGAACCAATATTGGTTGGACCTTCATCGATTGGAATGAGTCATGTTGTTAATGATGTTTGTCTAGAGAATCCATATAGAAATATGGTTATGGATGCAAAGTGGGGTTGGGTGATGCATTCTACAATGATAATGTGTCTAGTCCCGTGGTAGCAGGAGAAATTCCAAATCCGGATGCAACTAAATTTTTTAAGCTTTTGAAAGTTGCGGAGGAGCCGTTGTGGGATGGGTGTACCAAGCAATCCAAATTATCTGCTTGTGTACAATTGCTTAATATGAAGTCAACTTTAAATTTGACTCAGAATGCCTTCAACAATTTCATTGACTTTACAAAAAGTTGCATGCCTAATGATGAAAATTTGGTTTCAAATTTTTATGATGCCAAGAAATTTATGCGGCCACTTGGACTTGGTTATGAGAAATATGATGTGTGTCCTAATTATTGTATGCTATACTATGGGGCAGATGCAATGAAAATAAATTGTGATTTTTGTGGAAGTTCACGATACAAACCTAGAAATCCAACTAGTAAAGGTTCCAATAAGGCGGAGAAGCAACTCCGATACTTTCCTCTAACACCAAGGCTTCAGAGACTATTCATGTCCCCATATCATGCCAAAGATATGACATGGCATCATTTTCATAAGTCTGATAATGGGGTTATGGTGCACCCATCTGATGGGGAGGCATGGAAGGAGTTTAATCGTGTCCACTTAAGCTTTGCATCGATCCGAGAAATATTCGATTAGGGTTGTGCATCGATGGGTTTTGTCCATTTGACATGTCTTCAAATACATACTCTTGTTGGCCAAGTAATTGTGACTGTTTATAATTTGCCTCCGTGGAAGTGCATGACTAGACCATTCATGTTTTTGACAATGATGATTCCTGGGCCAAAGAATCCAGGTAAAAAGCTTGATGTTTTTCTAAGACCTTTGATTGATGAGTTAAAGAATTTGTGGTTTTTTGGTGTTGAAACATATGATGTATACGAAAGGAAAATTTTCAATTAAGGGCGGCTTTGATGTGGACCATTAGTGACTTTCCAAAGATATGGCATGTTATCGGGGTGGAGTACTCATGGAAATTTGTCTTGTCCTTATTGTATGGAGCATAGCAAGGCTTTTAGATTAAAAAATGGGGGGAAAACTACATTTTTTTATTGTCATCGACGATTCCTACCCATGGACCACCCATATAGATTTCAATATGATAAGTTTTTGAAAGGAGTAATTGAAAGGCTTCCTCCTTTACCTCGTCCATCTGGTTTGGAAATGTTAAATGAAGTGTCCAAGTATACTGAGGGACATAATGGAGGTTCATCATATAATGATAAAATTCCTGGCTTTGGTGTTAAGCACAATTGGGTGAAGAAGAGCATTTTCTCGGGAGCTTCCATATTGGCATACAAATTTGATTCGTCATAATCTTGATGTCATGCATATTGAGAAAAATGTCTTTGACAACATTTTTTATATAAGGTAATGGATTGTCCGAATAGAAGTAAGGACAATTTAAAGGCTAGGTTGGATATTCAATTGTATTGTCGAAGCCAAATTTACATTTGCAACAAGATATGAGTGGTCGGCTTTACAAACCTAAAGGCACTTATTGTCTACACAAGAAACAACAACAAGAAGTTTTGTCATGGATGAAGGAATTATCATTTCCTGATGGTTATGCTTCAAGCATTTCACGATGTGTGAAAGAGGCACAATGTAAGGTTTCGGGGATGAAGAGCCATGATTGTCATGTCTTCATTCAAAGACTTCTTCCAACCGCTTTCCGACCTTACTTACCTAGGCCACTGTGGGAGGCATTAACTAAACTGTCCGTATTTTTCCGAGATATTTGTTCAACAAATTTAAATGCTCAGCACATGGAGTTAATGCAGATGAATATAATCGAAATAATTTGCAAACTTGAAAGGATTTTTCCTCCATCCTTCTTTGACTCCATGGAACACTTGACGATACATCTACCTTATGAGGCAAAAGTTGGTGGACCAGTTCAATATCGATGGATGTATCCATTTGAACGGTATGTTTTCATACTATGTTAATTTTATTCACTTTTTATTTTTTAAAAATAAACTAATTGACAGAAATGGTATAGGTATATGTTTTATTTGAAGAAGAAAGTGACCAATAAAGCTAAAGTTGAGGGTTCCATATGTGAAGCATACTTGATTGATGAAATTACCAATTTTGCATCTCATTATTTTGGTGATGACGTGCAAACAATTTGGAATCGAGTTCCACGGAATGATGATGGTGGCCTTAGAAGTGTAGATGGATGTCTCTCTATTTTTTCCTATCCAGGGAAAAAATTATCCAAAAGATTTTATAAAAGGCGGTTGTCACATGCTTTGAAATGCAAATTGCGCATAACTATGTGATATTCAATTGTCAAGAACTGAAGCCTTATTTAGAGTAAGTATGAAATATGAATTTGTACTAAATTTATAATAATTTATTATTAACTTTAACATTTTAAAATTTTAGGCAATGTCGACAAGAGCTAAAGTCACAACAACCACATGCGAGTGATGGTGAAATTGAAAAATTATGCGACGTGATCTTTCCAAATTGGTTAAAAAATAATGTAAGTATTTTAGTAAAATTAATTTATATTTTATGTCAATTAGCTACTTTAAAAATATTATTAATCTCTTTTGAATCATTATTTCTTATGGAGTTAACTATTATGCTAGGTGGAATACCAATCTAATGGAATTGAAAATCAGCTCTTTGGACTTGCTATGGGCCCTTCAACTTCAGTGAAATGTTATAATGGCTATTATGTGAATGGTTTTAAATTTCATACTCAACGTTATGGTCGTTTTAAAAAGACAATGAATAGTGGAGTTTGTGTGAAAGGAAGTTGCTATGATGATAATGAACGTGATTATTATGGAATGCTTAAAGAAGTTGTTCGGCTAAAATACTTGGGGAGTAAGTGCAAGTTATTTATGTTTAAATGTAATTGGTATGATACAAAACGAGGGATTAGAGTGCATCCTTCGAATGGTTTGGTTGAAATCAAGCATACATCTCGACTACACGGAAATGATGATTTTGTGTTAGCACAACAATGTCAACAAGTCTACTATACATATCCACCTGGTAATAAATCATCTGAATGGTGGACGGTTATTAAGACAACCGCTAGAAGTCGTTATAATGTTGACATGGGTGAATTTATTGAAGATGCCAACAATGTGAGATCATTTGATGTTGATCAATCAGATGAGATTTCTCAATCATGTCGTGTCTTTCCTACTCAAACACTTGATGATCCAAATATACTTGTTGAACCATCTTATTATGAAGAAATCGGGCAACATGAATTGATTCAACTTGACATGAATTGGGGAAACAAAGATGATGAAGATGAAGATGAAGATGAAGAAGAAGAAGATGATGGTGATGGTGATGGTGATGGTGATGGTGATGGTGATGGTGAAGAAGAAGAAGAAGATGATGATGATGAGGATGATTGTTATGGTGGTGATGGTTAGGAATGATGATAATAATGAGTAGCACAAGTTAATTATATTTTGTAGTATATGTAATGAATTATCTTTATTATATGTATGAATGATTTCATATTATTTGACAATATTTAGGCTGTCAATGTTTTTTTTTTTTTTATTCAAGTGTGGGTTATGCATCACATTACATAAATCATTTTCATTCACCTTTGAAACCATTTATAACCTTTCAAGTATCAATCTTTAAATTGTGATTCGATGTTATATTTTATTTTGTGATTCGTTTTCTTGCTTACGAGATCTTTGAAGCGTGAAAGAAAGGGTTCTTCCTACTCAATGTTTTGATTTATAGGACCAAACATCAAGGTAAGCATACTCATAAATTTTGATTTTTGCTTAATTAATTATTTAGATTATTATTTTTATTATTGTTTGTGGTAATTGGCTTTTGACAATTTAAACTTCATGGCTGAGTTTTGTCAATGAGATGTAACAGTTTGTTTTCATTCTAGTTATGGCAATCTTGGGAAAATATCTGTGAATTTTTTGTTCCTGATAGTTTAACTATGAACTAATTTATTGTTATGTTGTATAAATTGCCATATTCTAAATGTTAGTTATTTTTTCTGGTTTTTAGCATGCCTCGACGAGGATCCATATTAGATTCTAGGAGTGACGGGTCCACTTCTAGGAGTGACGAGTCCACTTCATCCAAGTCATTTCAAACTACATCAAGGCATAATAACAAAGGATCCACATTTCATCAACCCGTGTATCGAACGCAAATGAGTATTATATATCTACTTTGGGGAGTACACATCCTCCTCAACATGATTATGGGAGGGTTGATGCATATCAATATTGTGAGGGCTTTCGTTTTCAAGATTTGCTTCAAACTCAAGGAGGTTTCTCTCGAGATAATCAACTTGTTTATGGAGGACATAATTTATATGGGAGTTATGGGAGAGTTGAAGGTAATGATGATGATGTGAACATTAGAAATGAAGATGAGGGAGACGGTAGTAATGAGAGAGGTGTATGTGATGAGAGAGGTGTATGTGATGAGGATCACGATGGTGTTCCATCATATCACGGTTCAACATCTTCTCCATACAATTATGATCAAAGTGTTAAAAGGAAGGGTTTTGACACGTCAATAGATCCAATAACAAGAAAAAAGGAGCTTTGTTTGTATGGAACAACCGAGTAAGTTCAAACTTTCAATAACTAACTTATTAAGGTTATATTTTCAGGTATGAAAAAAATTACTTATTATTGTGTAATTATTTGTTTAATATAAGTTTGTTATTATATATTTTCGGGTTCAATAATGCATCGTGTGGTCGTGCAATCGGAGATATTTTGAGGTCCAATTTTAAGGGAGCATGGCACTCTTGGGAAAAAGTAGATCCAATGTGCAGGGGATGAACTCTTTAAAGAGTTTAAGGTAAGAACCAACACTAATTGTCATAATATTCTTTTTAATTTTGATAACTTTAATGTAGAATTATAAAAATTATCAACTAAATAGCTATGATTGATTTGTGTTATAATTTGTTCTTATTTCTTGTTTACTCTTTAATATCATTTAATTTCTTTAGTTATTATATCATCTTGCAAATTCGAACAAGATAACACAATATGATTAATTATTTATATAATTTGAAATTTTGTGCACTCTTTTTACTTGGTATATATATTATTTGGTAGAAAAAATATTCCTTTCCCGAGGAAGATGAGTCGATTGTTCGTAATATTTGGGAAGATAAGGCTAGGATAGCTTTGAATCAACAATTGACCCGAGCTCGCAAGAAAGCCATGTCAAAAGAAAACACTACAAATATTATAGATTGTCTTGATAAAGGTCCCGCCTGGATAAACAATGATGACTGGAATCAAATGATCAAAGATGTTTGGTCCACCCCGAATTTCAAAGGAGATCCGAATCTGCTAGGAGGAATCGATTAACCAAAACAGATGGCAAAATAAGCACTCATTCTGGAGGAACAGTGTCATTTGCATCATATCGAGCTAACATGGTAAGGATTTTTTTTTAATGCTTAAGATAATAAATTAAAATTTGTATATTTATCTTTTATAATATTTATTAATCTTGAAAGCAAGAGGAAGCCTGGTGGAAAAGAACCTCCATGGGATGATGTCTTTAATGACTTTGCATCAAAGTACTAAGCAAACTGGTAGCTTTATCGACAACAAGTCTAAAAAAGTGGTTGTATGTATTTTTATTTGATTATTTCTTAATATAACTTAAGTATTATTCAACATTCAAATTAATTTATTGTTGCATGTATTTTATTTGTAGGAAAATTATAAAATGGAGATGATTTCAAAGTATGGAACCGATCGGGAAAATCATCCTTCATTTGATGGAGCAGCTTGGTGTGTGGCTTCAGGAGGAGTTACAAAGGGTAGGGTATATGGTGCACCTCGTATGCCAAAATCAAAAGTTAGTACAAGCTCTTCATCACATTCCTACTCGGTGGAGTCATCATATCCCAGTTCATCGTATCGAGCATTGCAAAAGGAGATAAAGGATAAAGAAGAGGAGATAAAGAAAAAAGATGATTTTATTCTTGAAATGAAACGGCAGATGGATTCCATGAAAGAATATCTTGTGAACAATCTTGGATACCATGGTGGGACATCAAATATTGATCAAGGTATGCCACCACCTTTGACTCCATCAATACCGCCACCTATGGCTCCTCGGATAATGACACCTATGGGTCCTGCATTTCAACCAATTTTTAGACCTACACCTCGACCTTTATATCCTGCTCAATCTTCTGTTGATCCACAATATCATGGTTCGTCTTCGCAACCAGCACCATGATTGTATTTTTTGTTGTTTTTTTTTATTGTATTTGAACTTAATTGTATTAATGCAAGTTTAACTAAATTTTTATAATATGAATATTATTTTTATTTTGTTTTTTATTAATGATATAATTAGTTTTAATATTAATTAATTTATGTTGGTTATATATATTCTATAATTTTTAAATTATTGATAAATAATTAAATAAATAAATTAAAAGTGATTTTAATAAATAAATAAAAATTAATTTAATAAAAAAACAAATGCAATCACCAACGGAGAATCCGTTGGTGATTGCAACTTATGCATGAATCAGCAACGGAGAATCCGTTGCTGATTCACAAAATGAGCAACGGATTTGTCCGTTCTTTGATTTTGGCAAGACAACGGATAATCCGTTGCTAGTTTTGCAACGGATTATCCGTTGCTAAATGTCAGCAACGGATTTTCCGTTGCTGCCAAATCAGCAACGGACAAATCCGTTGCAAAAAAATCAGCAACGACAAATCTGCATCCGATTTGTGCCGTTGCTGATTCCGTTGCTAAATTGTTTTAGCAACGGATGTTAGTTTTATTTGCAACGGAATCGTCCGTTGCTAATTACTCCATTTTTTAGTAGTATATCAGACTCAATAAATTAAGTGTAGACAGCATAGGTTTGGGATACAATTCCAAGAATCACTTGTCTGTTCGATGAGGTGCTCATTACCACAGCTCCTAGGAAATGCACTTCTGGAAACTAATTGATAGCAAAAATACATGCAGAAGTAAGATCAGAGCTTTGCTTAATTCTTTAATCAAACGCAAGGGACTGCATGTGTTATATATTTATGCAATAACTGCTTGATCTTATTAAGACAATGCAGACTAGTGTAATATTTTGTACCGTGATAGAGTGAATCCAGTTTTTATTGTCTAACGTCCTCTCTGTTTATTAATGATTTCAGGGTTAATATGAAATAATTCTTATCCCCGTTTGATTCACGAAAAGTTTTAAATTTTTATGTATTTATTTGTTATTAAAAAAGTTGATTAATAAAAAACACTTTTCAATTAAAGAAATTTTTTATTTGGTTTCTAGAAAAGTATTTTTCTTTCATTTTGGACGGAAAACACTTTTAAGAAGTTATGAAAAATTTAGAAATATTATGTTAGTTGCTGATTATATCAAATTTGATCCTCAAACTTTTAATTGCTATATATTTTGTTTTGAATCTTTTTTTTTTAATTTCATCCCTTAAAATTTGATTTAATTTAATTTTTATATCAACTTTGGTCATTATTTTTATAATTATTATTTGCTTTTCTCTTATCATTTTCTTAACTGTATTTTTTTATCTATCAGATTTGGTCCTTATTTTTTTGATTGTTATTTATTTTATTTAAAATAATTTATGAAATTATAATTTTGTTAATTTCATCATCTTTTTAACTTTTTTATATGTTAGATTTGATCTCTATTATTTTGATTATTATTTATTTTATTTGAGATAATTCATGAAACTATATTTTGTTTTCAATTTTATTCTCATTTAACCTTTTAATTAAGACTTGTTTCTTATTATTTTAATAAATTAGAAAAGAAAATATTAATAAGTTATTTTTCAATTTATTTTTTATAATATAACTAAATACTGAAAGGTGTTTTTCAATTTAATTTTTATGATATTAAATAATTTAGTTTTCAAAAATTAATTTTTGTAAAATTATTTTTTAGCAACCAATAGCATTTAAAGTGATCTTGAGTTCTGGACGTTAGCTTTCGACATGACATCGGATTGTAATTCAAATTTTGACAACGTAGTCCCTCAATATTCTAGCGCGCATATATATATATATATAATTTTATCCATAATTTTTTTTTTATGAGTGGTATAACTTGTTTTTGGATGAACTAGATCTTTCGAGATAATTCTCACACAATTTAATTTTAAATTCGAGTTAAATAAAGAGTTGGGTTAAGAATATTTTTTTATGAATTAATTTTATCCTCAAACTATCTTTGAAAATACTAAATGAAATGAGCATGATACGCCTACATTCAGAAGAATAAATATTTTTTTAATTAATGTGGATGTTTGAGCCGGTTGTACTCATCTCAACTAATTTTACAGGTCCTGAAGTTAACGACCAGTAAGCCTCTAATGATCCTGAGGTTTGTAGGACTCAAACTGGTAATTTTTAGGGAACAAACCTAAACCCTGATCAATTGAACTACAGTTAATATGAATAGACATTGATCATTATATAGGTTATACGGTTAAGTTTGATGTGGCTCGTTAAGTTTGATGTGGCTTGTTAAGTTGAGTAGTTAAATATCCCTGAAGAAGAAGGGAATTCCCATCTTCAACTTTTCAAAAGAATTGCAACTGTATACAACGAGGCTAGCTCTGATCATATGTATGATGAAGTTGAAGATCGAAGGACTGGTCTCCATAATTACTACGTACTGTGTGTAAGGTTGGTTTTGAATCTTGAAACAACATCCTCAACCCACAACAGGAAATTAAAACCAACCTTTTTCAGGGATTCTCATGCATAAATTAAGACATTGAAATGGGATTCTCATGAATAAATTAACCAGTATAATCTATTTAAATTAGATTATTTCTTCTTGTGTATAAGAACATCAATTAGATTATATTTATAAATATAAATATGGAAAATATATATAAAAGCCACCCACTCATTGTATTTTGTGTTTGTTTTTTGTTATGGATAGAAGTGGATGCTAGAATTTATTTTTTATTTTATTTAAAATATGTTTTTATGTACAACTTATTTGAAAAAAAAATGCAAAACAAAGAAGTTTTCAGCAGGCAACGGATGGCAATTGACAGCACTGACAGACTCTTTACGTCCTATCACTCATTATCCTTGAATTTCGAACGGCACCGCTGTTTGGTTTACCAACCAACTCACTAGGGGACCTTTAACTCGGTTGACCATGAGGAAGTAACATTGAGTTGAATTGAATGCAGCCCAATCGGCAGGCAACTCTAAGCCATATCTCCACCTAACACTGTAAATGAGCTGAGTTCCTCGACTCTTGAAGGGTTCATTTATTAAAGTATAAAAATATTTAAAGTTCGTTGTCTAAGTGAAGTCAAAAGGTCCCCAATTCATTCACTTTGTCGGCTTCCAGGGAGAAATAATGCAGCCCAATTGGCAGGCTCCTGTTTTTACATGACAAGTGAAGGTGTTCGTGAGCCTATATCTAAAGCTTATTATAAAAATAAATCGAGCCTGAAATTAACTAAATTTAGCCAACTAATTTTATATTTAAAAGCTTGCAAGTAAGTTTATGAAAATGAAATCAAACCATTTAAGATTTTGATACAAGAGGTTGATGGGTTAAGGTTTTCTAAAAAAACCTTCTCCATTTAAAAGCTATCACATGAAAGTTACAATCCAAAATGAAGCTATGTTTTTTTTAGCGTTAAATTTCACATTAGACCATGGCATGACCACGCCCAACTCTAGTAAATATATTTTATGGATTAATCAAATGTTTAATCCCTATAAGTTTTTTTTTAATTTGTTTCCTCTGCTTCTCTAGAAATTTTGATAATGTGTTCCATCTATTATGATTTTATCAATCTTTTTAATTAAACGTGCACATATGCCAAAAATAGAGAATTTAGCAATCAAGATTTTTGAAGAGTAGAAGAAAATTTCATTTATTTTAAATTGAGAAAAAATAAAAAAATGAAGAATTAGATTTTCAAAAAATCCTTAAAAAATTGAAAAAATAATATTATATTAAAAAATAGATAAGGTAAACATAAATGACTTTATAAAAAACATATTCTTCGAAATTAAAAAGAGAAATGAAAATATGTTAAATCACAATTTTCTTTATTTTTCATTATATTTTTAACGAAATAAAATGAAAAATATAAAGAATATGAAATTATAGAAGTCACCATTTATATATATAAAAAAAACAGATTATAAAAATTAGAAGTTACCCTATATTGAAGTTAAAAAGTAAAATGAAATTAAAATTGAATATAAAATAAATAAAAAAGGGTGACATAATTTTTTATATATATTTCTATTGTTTTTCATGTTTTATTACTGTCATCATCTAATTTTTACCTAAAAAAAACTGACCTGGACTAGCCTTTGGCGCACATTTCCTCGCATGTTGCCTAAGTGTGCCATGATTTAGAACTAGGGTAACGTGGTTCAAATATCGTTTGGCAAAAAATTAATTAAAACTTATTTTGTTTAAAATTAATTTTTTTTATATTTTTAAATTATTTTGATATACTATTAATATATCAAAATATAAAAAAAATAATGTGCGATTAGTAGGTGCACATACTAGATCGACAATTAGGGTTTTTGTGAGAGAGGGGGAATGAGAGTTTTTAGGGTATATAATTTAATATATATGAGAGTATTATGGTCAGTATGTCATATTTGAAATCTTTTGTTGACATGGGATGTAAATGGTAATTTTTCAAGCTATAACGGGTGATTGTGATTTAGACCAAAGTAGATGATATTTTATATATAATTTTTTATAATAAAACTAACAAAAACAACATCTTCTAAGAATAATTTGAAAGCCTTCCTGATCTTAACTGATCTTAACTAGTTATTTTCATTCAACTTAATATAGAACTAGACCTGTAGCATCTTCTAAAAACATTTGAGATCAATCTAATGGTTAGACAAAAAGTTATGCCTATTTTTTTAATTAAATAGATTGTTTGACAAATATTTTTGTTATCTTGAGCTTTTATCTTTTAAATCATACAACTTTTTGATGCATAAAGCATATCAATCATATATATAAATCTAAAAAAATAACTAAAAAATAAATTATCAAAACAAATATAAAAGGAATCAAGGGCTTATATACCAAAAGTTAGGAATGTGGAGAGTGAATCATAAAGAGTAGTGGAAATCAAGGACCAATATATAATATTATTAGAAAATGATAAATTACTAATATATTTATATAGGAAATAATATTAAGATATATTAATATACAATATAAAAATATATTATACAATACTTATATAATACTTTAATTTAGATAATATTGCTAGAAAATATATTCGAATACAAAACATGTTATATTATACAATAATCATACATTTTAAATCATATAAATTGTGTTATAAAATTAGAATATCATTGAAAGAAACAAAAATTAATTTTACCACTTAAAAAAAACAAAAATTAATTTTCGAGCAAACAAACTAGGTATTAGAATTAACATGAAAGGACTAATATCAAACTCACAAATTAAAAGTATTAAAATTAAAAAGGACATGAAGAAAGAAATTCCCAACTTGAGAATAAATTAAACTCATTATGATGACATCTGGTTCTTGTTATAGAATAATATAAATCATATTTTAGGACATCACTTAACAGCTTAAGCTTATTGGGTTGAGATGGTTCTTTGACATGGTATCAGAGCCTTGATGACCAAACGGTCACAAGTTCGAATCTCATCATCCCTGTTTATTTGATAAAAATTAAAGCACAAGGTAATGTGGGTTTATGCAAGTTTCAAGCCCAAAGGGCTTTCACTTGAGGGGGTGTGTTAGAGAATAATATAAATTATATCTTGAGACCTCACTTAACAGCTTAAGCTATTGGGTTGAATTGGTTCTTTGACTGTTAGAGAATAATATAAATCATATCTTGATACCTCACCTAATAGCTTAAGTTATTGGGTTAAATTGGTTATTTGACATAGTATTAGAGAATAATATGAATCATATCTTGGGACCTCACCTAAAAGTTTAAGCTATTGGATTGAGTGGTTCTTTAACATGGTATCAGAGCCTTGATGACCAAACGGTCACGAGTTCGAATCTCATCATCCCCATTTATTTGATAAAAATTAAGCACAAGGTAATGTCGGTCTGTGCAAGTTTCAAGCCCAAAGGGCTTTCACTTGAGCGAGTGTATTAGAGAATAATATCAATCATATCCTGGGACCTCACCTAACAACTTAAGCTTTTGGGTTGAATACGTTTTTGACCCAATAATTTAAGCTGTTAGGTGATATCTAAAGATATTATTTATATTATTATCTAACAGTTGAGTAAATAAGTCACTTACCCCGGGCTTTAGGTCCAATGCCAAGCTTTTTTTAGTTTTCATCTTGAAAAAAAAAAGAGAAATGACTCTATAATCAAAATTTCATAAAGATTGTCTAAATATCATTGCCATGATTAAATTTAATTTTTTAATTCAAAAAATAAAGATTTGTCTAAGATGTGTATAATATGAATAAAAATTAAGGTTTTGAAACCCTAAGATTACAATTTTAAACACTACAAAGGAATCAAAATAATATCTGGTATTTTATTAAAAGTTTAAATAATTTGAATGTTCTAACAACAATAAACTAGACATCTCACTTTATACTAGTTCTAAACTTAAAATGTTTATAGAGAAAGAATTACTAATTAAAACTTACCTAACTAATAGAATTAGATATTTAACTAGTTGAACACTAATTGAATTAAAAGTACTAATCTAAATAAAAAAGAAAATCAAAATACAAGTAAATAAAATAATCTCACATAGTAAATTCTAAGCTTTATTTGAAGATTTTTTTTTTATCAGCATAAAATTTTAACACAATAGAAAATAGGTTTTTAAATTTTTTTATCAAAATTTCAACTTGATTTTATAGTGAAATTAAATATTATACTCATTTTATCAAATTACATCTTCAACTTTCATAGATTCCTCAAAACCTAAAAAAATCTTAAGAATTAACAAAATAATATAATAAACCTTATTATACCAAAGAAGGAAGAGCCCCACATCAATTATAAATATAGAAGTTTAAGAAATTGTTTGAGATTATGAAAACGGTAATGGTTCAAAGTGTTTTTTTTTTAAATACATTAAAATTAAGTTTTTTTTATTTTTTTCAATTAAAATGAAGCTTTTCGGTAGCTCGGCTCATTCAATCTGCCTTTATTTCTATTCCATTTTCAAACTTAACTTCGAGCCGCCAAAGCCATCCTACAAGACACGACTATAAATACTTCTTCATTTTGCTATTAATCCTGTTCGTGATCAATCTTGAACTAGAAGTGCATAGCATTTCTCTATCCAGTTTTGTCAGATTGATTGTAGAAATGAGCTTTGCATTAGACAGACAGAGATTTATCATTATGGGAATTGTATCCCAAACCTCTGTGGTATCTCTTCTGTTAGGTCTCAGCTCAGCAAAAGATGTTCCAGCTTTTTATATTTTTGGAGATTCATTGGTCGATGTTGGGAACAACTTTTACATGAAGACTTTAGTAACGCCATTGTTCCCCAATGAGATTGATTTTGGCAATGGATATAGGGTTCCTTCTGGACAATATTCAAATGCTAGATTAGTTCCTGACATAATAGGCAAGTCTTGTCTTTCTGTTCATTGTCTTCTTTTGAGGTTGAGGTACGTACGTTCATTAAGCTGATTTTCCTGTTTTGTCTTGACAGGACAGGAAGTGGGCCTCAAAAACTTCCCTCCTCCATGCCTGGCTCCGACGACTGTTGGAGACGTGCTTCTGAATGGTGTCAACTATGCTTCTTCAGGATCTGGAATTTTGAAAGTAACCGGAGAGTCATATGTAAGTATTTATTTTAGACGTAGAATACATTTGGCTTTGCAGAAAGTGAATTTCCATCAGTTTTTCAAAAATTGTTTTCAAGCATGATTGGAAATAAACATGGAAACGATTCCAGAAATTATAGACTTTGATCAAACAAGCAAAGGTTTTCTGAAGAAAAAGATGATGAAACCTGCGTGTCATTTATAGGGAGATCACATTAGCCTTGAGAATCAAATCAGTTACTTCGAGAAAACAAAGGAAAGACATCATATCGAATATTGGAATCCAAGCTGCCAAGAAGTTGCTTAGAGAGGCTATTTATATTCTTTTTATCGGCACCAATGATGTTAGGGACATCTCCAACGTTGTGGATAGCGGCGCAGCACTTGACACCATCATTTCAAGTTTAAGATCACAGCTTACAGTAAAATCATCGTTCTCTGTCAATTTACTTTAACTTCAATGGTTGAATCGACCATCTCTAGGACTGGTACTGACGTAGCTTTTCCCTGCAGAGACTCTATAAACTGGGTGCTAGAAAGTTCGTAGTGGGAAATTGTGGACCTTATGGATGTATCCCTTATACAAGGGATGAGTATGGAGTGAAAGACGGTTGTGTTTCTGCTGCAAATCAGAGAGCTCAGAGTTTTAATAAAAAACTTAAGCCGATGCTTGAAGAGCTGACTAAAAATCTCTCAGGATCAATAAATGTTTATGCAGACATTTATGCTGTATTCCTCCTAGATATCGTTCAAAACTACATATCATATGGTGCGCCATCAATTTCTTTAACAGCAATGTATATTTCCTTTGCATTTCAGCCTCCGGTTACATGCACATTTTTGTTTCCCAGGGTTTGAAGATGCAGTAAATGCGTGCTGCAATGTTGTTGGAGCCCATGGTGGCATTATCCCATGCACAACTATTTCTCAAGTTTGCTCTGACAGAACAAAGAATGTTTTCTGGGATCCATTCCATCTTACAGAATCTGCGAACTTGATTGCAGCAAAGCACCTGCTGGATGGTGACTTGAATTACACATCACCAATGAATTTGCGACAACTTGTAAATACTTGAGACTCTCCATGGAAATGAACAAAAATTCGAAAACTGTGGCACTACATATTTGTAATAAAAGAAACATAAAGAAAGTTATGCCCATCTAGCAAGAGTTGCTGGGATTTTATTTGAATTTTCATGTCTGGTGTTGGCAATAAATGAAGCTCCAGCTGAAAGATTCCCTTGCATGTCTCGTTGGTTCTGTGATTTGTGACAACATTGGTATCATCGTTTAGCTCTGAAAGTCTCTACCCATAAAACAATAAACATGGAAGTTGTTTGATGGGAGATGCCTGCCTGGGAAACAATAAACATGGAAGTTGTTTGATGGGAGATGCCTGCCTGGGCAATGTAAGGCTACTTCATACATGCATCTGATATTCTAAAACTAAACATGCTTCATAAGGTGTTGCCATGTGAAGAGGTCTCATCTAATGCATGAAAAGTGCCCTCTATATATATATAGAGCTGCAGCTACTAGTGTAAATAACTTCAATTACCAAACAGATTGGATTCAATAATGTAGCTAAGTCTGCCATCTTTAACGTGTTGGTGGGATAAACCACTGGTGGTGACTTTGAAACACTCAAAGGGGATAAAACACACTATTTTATTTCAACAACAAGAAGCTTACAAAGATTAAACAAAAGCTCAATACACACCCTCTCTTTCTTTCTAGTGTTTCTCTAATCTCTCTACACATAATAACATAAACTTAGCTGCCTATTTATACACAAATTGAAAGTAAGAAAAATCAAACTTCAAGTGTGAAGGCGGCTGGCGGCATACAGCTGGCGGCTGCAAGTGGTGGTTGCCTTCCTTGACCTTCTAGATTGAGTTTACTTCAACAAATTCCCCCTTTAAACTCAATCGAGGGATGTCATGCCAAGCATGAACTTCAATCTGATAAATATTTCTCCCTTCAATGGCTTTGTAAAGATATCTGCAACTTGATCATTTGTGTTGCAAGATATCAATTCAACTTCTTTGTTCTTCACATGTTCTCGGGTGAAGTGATGACGTGTATCAATGTGTTTACTTCTTTCATGATACACTTTGGGTTCTTTGCTAATGCAATCGCGATCGATTATCAATATAAATCTCTGTAGGATTTTCTTGAGGAAATCCCAAATGCTTCAACATATTTCTTAACCATATTAAATGGCATACAGCTGAGTTGGCAGCAACATACTCAGCTTCACAGCTTGATAACGTTACTATCGATTGCTTCTTGGATGACCATGTGAAAGATGTATCTCCCATGAAAAAGACAAATCCCGTTGTGCTTTTCCTTTCATCCAGATCTCTACCCCAATCACTATCCTAGTGACCAACAAGATTGAAGTTTGTACTTGAGGTATAAAACATACCTTTATTTATTGTTCCTTTGATGTAGCGAAGAATTCTCTTGGCCGCATTGAAGTGAGAGCTGTCAGTGTCTCCATGTATCTGCTGATAAGACCAACTCCGTAGAGAGTATCCGATCTGGTACATGTCAAGTACCTTAAGCTTCCTACTAAGCTTTTGAAGTAAGTTGGATCAACATTTCCAACTTTACTCTTCCTCAATTCTACTCCATTCTCAACTGGAGTTGATACCGGATTGCGCTTTCCATCTTGAACCTTTCAAGAATGTCTTTGGCATAACCGCTTTGGGATACAAAAATCCCTTCTTCTTTTTCGCATCACCTCTAAGCCAAGAAAATGTGACATCGACCAATGTCTGTCATCTCAAACTCTTGTACCATGCTTTTTTTAAAGGCTTCAAACATGGTAGGGTTGTTGTTGGTGAATAGTAAATCATCAACATATAGGCACGCAAATAATATCTTTGCCATCTGCTTCTTTCTTCACATATATTGCGTGTTCATATGGACATTTTTCAAATCAATTTTCTTGAAAATACCTGTCAATTCTGGTATTCCAAGCACGCGGAGCTTGCTTCAAACCGTAGAGGGCTTTCTTCAACTTGTATACTTTGCTTTCATTTTTAGCTTTGATGTATCCAAGTGGTTGTTCAACATAGATCTCTTCTTCTAGGAAGCCATTCAGAAATGCTGACTTCACATCGAGTTGATAGATCTTCCATCTATGTTGTGCAGCTAGTGAGATCATCAGTTTGATTGTCTCTAGCCGGACTACTGGAGCAAATACTTCTCCATAGTCAATGCCTTCTATCTGTTTGTAGCCTTTTGCTACTAATCTTGCTTTGTATCTTTGCACTTCTCCTTTTGCATTCTTCTTTGTCTTATAGACCCATTTGACACCTATTGCTTTCTTGTTTTACGGTAGATTAGTCGGCTTCCAGGTATCATTCTTCTCAATGGCATGTATTTCTTCATCCATTGCTTCTATCCACTTCTCTTCATCGTCACGGCTTCGTTGAAGCTAAGTGGGTCATTATCGCAAAGAAACAAAATAGAGTTGAATCTTCCATGACTTGCGTGGCATCGTACAACTCGTCTAGATTTCTCATCCTTCTTGGTCCTTCTGATGAGGATGCTGATGATGGTGTTGATGATGATTCGGTGTGTTTCTCCTGTTGAATACAGGGAATCTGTGTATCAAACTTTGTGGCTCTGCTGGTAATATTGGACCTTCTGCAAGTACTGTTGGTACTTCCACTTCATCTTCAAGGATCAAGTCGGTCTTGATCCATTTGATCGCTTCTTGATCATCATTCCATTGCCAAGTTTTATCTTCTTCAAAGATAACATCTCTACTCATAATTACTTTTTTTGTGATGGGATTATACAGCTTGTATCCCATCCTTCTATCACCATATCCGACAAAGATGCATTTCTCGCTTTTATCATCGAGTTTGGTCCTTCTTGCATCCGGGATCTTTGCATATGCCACACAACCAAAGACACGAAGATGAGTAACATTTGGTTTGTGACCACTCCATGCTTCTTCTAGAGTGACAGCTTGCAAACTTCTGGTTGGACAGCGATTCAGTAGATACGCGCACATGATAGCCTTCGACTTCCCAAAATTGTTTGGGCGGCTTCTTTGCTTTGAGTAGACTTCTTGCCATGTCAAGAATCGTTCGATTCTTTCTCTCAGCTACACCATTCAGCTGTGGTGTATAAGCTGGTGTTGTCTGATGCCTTGTTGTGTATAAAAGGCTTCAAAGTCATTTGCTGTATATTCTCCACCTTGATCAGATCTCACGGTTATGATCTTATAGCCACTTTGCTTCTCAACAATTGCTTTAAAATCTTTAAAACAATTGAACACTTCTGACTTCCTCTTTAGAAAGTATATCCATGTCTTTATGCTAAAATCATCAATGAAAGTAAGGAAGTACCTATTTTGTCCAGTCGACATATGCTTTATGGGACCACACACATCCGTGTGCACTAACTCCAGTGGCTTGTTTGCTTTCCAGTTGACTTCTTTGGCAAAACTATATCCGTGATGTTTGCCGAGGACACAACTCTCCAGACTTCATCTAGATGATCAATGTGGGGCATACCTTTGACCATCTTCTTGCTTGCTAGCATCTTCAGACTTGTGAAATTCAGATGTCCAAGCCTTAGGTGCCAAAGCCAATCTTCACTGTTGGTGATGGCACTCAAACACTTTCTTTGCATCATATTAGATGTTTAAAGGAAACATCCTATTCTTGGACATCTTTACATAGGCAATTAATCTCCCATTGTAGTCTATAATTGTCAGATGACAATTCTTCGTGTATAGAGTATAACCTTTCTCCATAAGTTGACCTATACTCACCAAGTTTCGCTTTATGGCCGGGACATAGTAAACATCGCGATGTAGCTATGATCGCCATTCTTCAACTTGATTGAGATGTTGCTTTTACCTTTGAATGGAACTTTTAAGGTATCTCCAAAGGTGACTAGACCTTGTATGGTCTCATCTAGATCATCAAATAGATCTCGTTAGCCACACATGTGATTGCTTGGCTCCAAAGTATCTAGATACCAAATATTCTCCCGATTCTCGCCAAGTCCGTAGGACAAATAATGCGGTTGCTCCTCTGCTTGTTGGCATCCTCCTCGCATAGTTGGCTTGTTCACGTACCTCTAATGGAGCTTTCCTTTGACATTCGGTGCTATAGTGCCTAAATTGTTTGCAATTATAACACTTTGGATATTCCTATTGTCCTGTTATTGTAACCGCCTCCTCTTCCTCTAGGAGTGAATGCTTGTTGTCCTCGACCTCCTCGGTGGTGTTTCTACCACCTCTTCCTCGAATCCTGTATTCCAAGACCCTCTTCCTTGAAATCGCTGAAATCCTCCTCGTGTTTGTTGACTTCTTCCTTGAGTGGTATATCCACTTGTTGAAGTCTCCCCTTGCTCATATCTGTCTTTGAGAGACAACTTTGCTTGTAAGGCATGCTCAATTGCCTTATCTCCATTTCTTTTCACAATCTTTTGCTCATGAGCTTGCAAAGAACTCATAAGCTCATACACCATCAACTTGTCCACTTTTTTGGACTCTTCAATAGCAACAACAACAAAATCAAATTTTGGATCTAGGGATCTCAAAATTTTCTCAGTAATCCGAGCATCTGTGAGGGCTTCTCCATTTCTTCTCATCTGATTGACTATCACCATAATTCTTGTGTGATAGTCAGAAATAGATTCTGAGGCCTTCATTTGCAATAATTCAAATTCACCTCGCAAAGATTGGAGACGAATCTTCTTGATTCTGTCAGCACCTTTGTATTTTTGTTGGAGAGCCTCCCATATCTCTTTTGATGTTTCTGCAGAAGCAATGATCTCAAATATTGCTTCATCAAGACCTTGATAGATGATGATCTTTGCTTTGTTGTCTTTCTTTCTATTGGCTTTGAGGACTTGCTTTTCTGCCTCTTGTAGAGTATCTTCTACTTCTTTGGACTCGGTTCATCATAACCATATTGCACAATCTCTATACACTCTTATGAACCAAGAAATGCCTTCAATCCGATACACCAACTATCATAGTTGTCTTTGGTTAGCTTCGGGATGAGTTTGTACATTTTTTCGTAGTCATTTTGCTCTTTGAATGACTATATCACCTTCGGGAGTTGAATTTGACAAAACAGACTTCGTAGATAGATCTGGAATGCTCAAAAAAGAGGGAACCGGTCGACTTTGTTGAAAATGGGTCGAAATGGGCTGAACCGGTCGGAAACCGATTTCGTACGTCCGCGGTTTGCGGGTTGAACCGGGAATATTCTGGGGAATATTCTTCAGCACGGCTTACGGCTCGGCTCGAATATGGCGCACGTGGACTCCATTCGTCTTTTTCCTCGGGGCGCGTGGGCTACACCGCGAGAATGTTCGGGCGACGCGTGTGGGCTACCTCTTGATCCGATGAAGCTGATTTTTGCACCAGTGAGTTTGTATGGATGAAATCTACACCGTGGAATGATCAAAAAGTGTTTTTGACAACTTTGAAAATTCAGGTATATCCCAAAACTCTTCTGTTTTCTAACGAACGGGGCTCTGATAACAAGTGTTGGTGGGATAAACCACTGGTGGTGGCTTTGAAACACTCAGAGAGGATAAAACACATTGTTTTATTTCAACAACAAGAAGCTTACAAAGATTAAACAAAAGCTCAATATACACCATCTCTTTCTCTCTAGTGTTTCTCTAATCTCTCCACACATAATAACATAAACTTAGCTGCCTATTTATACACAAATTGAAAGTAAGAAAAATCAAACTTCAAGTGTGAAGGCGGCTAGCGGCTGCAAGTGATAGTTGGGCGGTGACAGCTGGTGGCTGCAAGTGGTGGTTGCCTTCCTTGACCTTCTAGATTGAGTTTACTTCAATAGGGAGATGCCCATGTGCATATGTATGCCATCATTTGATTCTTGCTATCATCTAGCTGTTATTTTCATACGCTGTATGATGATGGCGATGGAAAAGGATAGGAGATTTGAAGGTCAAGGGGAAGGATGGACTCAACGTCTTGATTGATAAGTTCAGAGGAAAGGCATGCAGTTTGAAATGGCGTCTGGCTTCTTGTTAGTTTTTGCTTTGTTTGATGAGTTTGCCTAAAGATGGCAATCTAGTTTTGTTTATCGTCAGAGATTATCAGCAGACAAGTTATTTGTGATGATTGGCTGCTTGTAGTTTTACGTTGTGATGCTCTCGTGTTTGCTAAATTTAAACATCAAAATTCAAAATTAATAGGCATGATTATAGTACGTTATGTTCAAGTAAACTCAATCTAGAAGGTCAAGGAAGGCAACCACCACTTACAACCACCATTGTCACCGCCCAACCACCACTTACGGCCGCCTTGACCACCACCTATATCACACCCGCCTTCACACTTGAAGTTTGATTTTTCTTACTTTCAATTTGTGTATAAATAGGTAACTAAGTTTATGTTATTATGTGTGGAGAGATTAGAGAGACACTAGAGAGAAAGAGAGGGTGTGTATTGAGCTTTTGTTTAATCTTTGTAAGCTTCTTGTTGTTGAAATAAAACAATGTGTTTTATCCCCTCTGAGTGTTTCAAAGCCACCACCAGTGGTTTATCCCACCAACACTTGTTATCAGAGCCCCGTTCGTTAGAAAACAGAAGAGTTTTGGGATATACCTGAATTTTCAAAGTTGTCAAAAACACTTTTTGATCATTCCACGGTGTAGATTTCATCCATACAAACTCACTGGTGCAAAAATCAGCTTCATCGGATCAAGAGGTAGCCCACACGCGTCGCCTGAACATTCTGCCAGTGTAGCCCACGCGCCCCGAGGAAAAAGACGAATGGAGTCCACGTGCGCCATATTCGAGCCGAGCCGTAAGCCGTGCTGAAGAATATTCCCCAGAATATTCCCGGTTCAACCCCAGCGAACCGCCGGACGTACAGAATCGGTTTCCTGACCGGTTCAGCCCATTTCTGACCCATTTTCAACAAAGTCAGACCGGTTCCCTACTGTTTTGAGCATTCCAGATCTATCTACAGTGTCTGTTTTGTCAAATTCAACTCCCAGAAGGTGATATAGTCATTCAAAGAGCAAAATGACTACAGAAAATGTACAAACTCATCCCGAAGCTAACCAAAGACAACTATGATAGTTGGTGTATCAGATTGAAGGCATTTCTTGGTTCATAAGAGTGTATAGAGATTGTGCAATATGGTTATGATGAACCAGAGTCCAAAGAAGTAGAAGATACTCTACAAGAGGCAGAAAAGCAAGTCCTCAAAGCCAATAGAAAGAAAGACAACAAAGCAAAGATCATCATCTATCAAGGTCTTGATGAAGCAATATTTGAGATCATTGCTTCTGCAGAAACATCAAAAGAGATATGGGAGGCTCTCCAACAAAAATACAAAGGTGCTTGTGAGAATCAAGAAGATTCGTCTCCAATCTTTGCGAGGTGAATTTGAATTATTGCAAATGAAGGCCTCAGAATCTATTTCTGACTATCACACAAGAATTATGGTGATAGTCAATCAGATGAGAAGAAATGGAGAAGCCCTCACAGATGCTCGGATTCGAGAAAATTTTGAGATCCCTAGATCCAAAATTTGATTTTGTTGTTGTTGCTATTGAAGAGTCCAAAAAAGTGGACAAGTTGATGGTGTATGAGCTTATGAGTTCTTTGCAAGCTCATGAGCAAAAGATTGTGAAAAGAAATGGAGATAAGGCAATTGAGCATGCCTTACAAGCAAAGTTGTCTCTCAAAGACAAAGATATGAGCAAGGGAGACTTCAACAAGTGGATATACCACTCAAGGAAGAAGTCAACAAACACGAGGAGGATTTCAGCGATTTCAAGGAAGAGGGTCTTGGAATACAGGATTCAGAGGAAGAGGTGGTAGAAACACCACCAGAGGAGGTCGAGGACAACAAGCATTCACTCCTAGAGGAAGAGGAGGCGGTTACAATAACAGTGACAATAGGAATATCCAGTGTTATAATTGCAAACAATTTAGGCACTATAGCACTGAATGTCAAAGGAAAGCTCCATTAGAGGTACGTGAACAAGCCAACTATGCAGAGGAGGATGCCAACAGCAGAGGAGCAGCTGCATTATTTGTCCTACAGGGACTTGGCGAGAATCAGGAGAATATTTGGTATCTAGATACTGGAGCCAGCAATCACATGTGTGGCTAACGAGATCTATTTGATGATCTAGATGAGACCATACAAGGTCTAGTCACCTTTGGAGATACCTTAAAAGTTCCATTCAAAGGTAAAAGCAACATCTCAATCAAGTTGAAGAATGGCGATCATAGCTACATCGCAGATGTTTACTATGTCCCGGCCATAAAGCAGAACTTGGTGAGTATAGGTCAACTTATGGAGAAAGGTTATACTCTATACACGAAGAATTGTCATCTGACAATTATAGACTACAATGGGAGATTAATTGCCTATGTAAAGATGTCCAAGAATAGGATGTTTCCTTTAAACATCTAATATGATGCAGCAAAGTGTTTGAGTGCCATCACCAACAGTGAAGATTGGCTTTGGCACCTAAGGCTTGGACATCCGAATTTCACAAGTCCTGAAGATGCTAGCAAGCAAGAAGATGGTCAAAGGTATGCCCCACATTGATCATCTAGATGAAGTCTGTGAGAGTTGTGTCCTCAGCAAACATCACAGATATAGTTTTGCCAAAGAAGTCAACTGGAAAGCAAACAAGCCACTGGAGTTAGTGCACACAGATGTGTGTGGTCCCATAAAGCATATGTCGACTGGACAAAATAGGTACTTCCTTACTTTCATTGATGATTTTAGCATAAAGACATGGATATACTTTCTAAAGAGGAAGTCGAAGTGTTCAATTGTTTTAAAGATTTTAAAGCAATTGTTGAGAAGCAAAGTGGCTATAAGATCATAACCGTGAGATCTGATCAAGGTGGAGAATATACAGCAAATGACTTTGAAGCCTTTTATACACAACAAGGCATCAGACAACACCGACTTATACACCACAAATTTGAATGGTGTAGCTGAGAGAAAGAATCGAACGATTCTTGACATGGCAAGAAGTCTACTCAAAGCAAAGAAGCTGCCCAAACAATTTTGGGCTGAAGCTGTATCATGTGCAGCGTATCTACTGAATCGCTGTCCAACCAGAAGTTTGCAAGCTGTCACTCTAGAAGAAGCATGGAGTGGTCACAAACCAAATGTTACTCATCTTCGTGTCTTTGGTTGTGTGGCATATGCAAAGATCCCAGATGCAAGAAGGACCAAACTCGATGATAAAAGCGAGAAATGCATCTTTGTCGGATATGGTGATAGAAGGATGGGATACAAGCTGTATAATCCCATCACAAAAAAAGTAATTATGAGTAGAGATGTTATCTTTGAAGAAGATAAAACTTGGCAATGGAATGATGATCAAGAAGCAGTCAAATGGATCAGCACTGACTTGATCCTTGAAGATGAAGTGGAAGTACCAACAGTACTTGCAGAAGGTCCAATATTACCAGCAGAGCCACAAAGTTTGATACAGATTCCCTGTATTCAACAGGAGAAACACACCAGAATCATCATCAACACCATCATCAGCATCCTCATCAGAAGGACCAAGAAGGATGAGAAATCTAGACGAGTTGTACGATGCCACGCAAGTCATGGAAGATTCAACTCTATTTTGTTTCTTTGCAGATAATGACCCACTTAGCTTCAACGAAGCTGTGACAGAAGAGAAGTGGATAGAAGCAATGGATGAAGAAATACATGCCATTGAGAAGAATGATACCTGGAAGCTGACTAATCTACCAGAAAACAAGAAAGCAATAGGTGTCAAATGGGTCTATAAGACAAAGAAGAATGCAAAAGGAGAAGTGCAAAGATACAAAGCAAGATTAGTAGCAAAAGGCTACAAACAGATAGAAGGCATTGACTATGGAGAAGTATTTGCTCCAGTGAGTCCCAAGGCTAGAGACAATCAAACCTGATGATCTCACTAGCGCACAACATAGATGGAAGATCTATCAACTCGATGTGAAGTCAGGCATTTCGAATGGCTTCCTAGAAGAAGAGATCTATGTTGAACAACCACTTGGATACATCAAAGCTAAAAATGAAAGCAAAGTATACAAGTTGAAGAAAGCCCTCTACGGTTTGAAGCAAGCTCCGCGTGCTTGGAATACAGAATTGACTGTATTTTCAAGAAAATTGATTTGAAAAATGTCCATATGAACACGCAATATATGTGAAGAAAGAAGCAGATGGCAGCATATTATTTGCGTGCCTATATGTTGATGATTTACTATTCACCAACAACAACCCTACCATGTTTGAAGCCTTTAAAAAAAGCATGGTACAAGAGTTTGAGATGACAGACATTGGTCTGATGTCACATTTTCTTGGCTTAGAGGTGATGCAGAAAGAAGAAGGGATTTTTGTATCCCAAAGCAGTTATGCCAAAGACATTCTTGAAAGGTTCAAGATGGAAAGCTTGCAATCCGGTATCAACTCCAGTTGAGAATGGAGTAGAATTGAGGAAGAGTAAAGTTGGAAATGTTGATCCAACTTACTTCAAAAGCTTAGTAGGAAGCTTAAGGTACTTGACATGTACCAGATCGGATACTCTACGGAGTTGGTCTTATCGCGAGATACATGGAGACACCAGACCAGTCTCACTTCAATGCAGCCAAGAGAATTCTTCGCTACATCAAAGGAACAATAAATAAAGGTATGTTTTATACCTCAAGTACAAACTTCAATCTTGTTGGCTGCTAGGATAGTGATTGGGGTAGAGATCTGGATGAAAGGAAAAGCACAACGGGATTTGTCTTTTTCATGGGAGATACATCTTTCACATGGTCATCCAAGAAGCAATCGATAGTAACGTTATCAAGCTGTGAAGCTGAGTATGTTGTTGCCAACTCAGCTGTATGCCATTTAATATGGTTAAGAAATATGTTGAAGCATTTGGGATTTCCTCAAGAAAATCCTACAGAGATTTATATTGATAATCGATCAGCGATTGCATTAGCAAAGAACCCAGTGTATCATGAAAGAAGTAAACACATTGATACACGTCATCACTTCACCCGAGAACATGTGAAGAACAAAGAAGTTGAATTGATATCTTGCAACACAAATGATCAAGTTGCAGATATCTTTACAAAGCCATTGAAGGGAGAAATATTTATCAGATTGAAGTTCATGCTTGGCATGACATCCCTCGATTGAGTTTAAAGGGGGAATTTGTTGAAGTAAACTCAATCTAGAAGGTCAAGGAAGGCAACCACCACTTGCGACCACCATTTGTCATCGCCCAACCACCACTTGCAGGCGCCAGCTGTATGCCGCCAGCCGCCTTCACACTTGAAGTTTGATTTTTCTTACTTTCAATTTGTGTATAAATAGGCAGCTAAGTTTATGTTATTATGTGTTGAGAGATTAGAGAGAAACACTAGAGAGAAAGAGAGGGTGTGTATTGAGCTTTTGTTTAATCTTTGTAAGCTTCTTATTGTTGAAATAAAACAGTGTGTTTTATCCCCCTCCGAGTGTTTCAAAGCCACCACCAGTGGTTTATCCCACCTACACTCCCTGTATATCAACATCTGCTGTAAAAGAGCGACAATAAAGTTCAACAAATTTTTTTAACCTGCTTTCAGTAGGGGGGAAATATCAACAAAACATACCAAGCACAGAGAAGAAAATGTGTGCACACACGCACACATGCATATATTGACATTCACAAAAGCGTTTTGTAAAATATAAGTGGTCCTAATTTAATTAACCTTAAAATTTGCCTAGTATAAATAGGTTTCTAGCAGCACATAGAAAGTATAAATTACATAGGAGACTTACTTCAGCCTCTGAAAAAGACACTATTACTATAACCTCAAAGCTTACTATATTTCAAAATAAAAATTAAAAAACCTCTACTTTCTCACTAGTATTTTGCCCTTTCAAGTGATAAAAGACCAATCATTTTCCCATACATAGCAGCATAGCTATTTTCCTTCACACGAAATGGAAACTAATAACATGCTCCTTCGTGATAACATAACTAACAACGCTCTTGCTCGTTCTGTGAACACAAACCAACAGATTAAACATGGAAATTTATTACATGTTTGACTCACTCAAACATGTCTTTAGAGAGGGTAAGGGTGAGGAAGGCAAAGATTATTCAAATTGTGTTGACCATGCAGACACTAAAACAAATTATTAATTTGCTATCCCTGAATTAAGTTTCTGGCAACAGATTCATTTGACATGCCTGAACTAAGTTTCTGGCAGGGTCATGTTTCAAACTATAGATAAATTTGTGTCCCTAATACACATTCCCAGGTTAGTATTAATCAGCTTGCAGAAATGAAACGGATGGGCAGCTAAACATTGATAATAACATATAACTGAATAGAAAATCTACCCCAAACAATAGTAACAACAAACCACATTTAACAGATAACAAAATAAACATAATAGACTGGATCACTTACTGGAATTTCCCCCTCAATCATAGAGAAGAAGATGCTGACAGCAAATTTTTACTATTATCTTTCTGTAGGTCAACATTGAAAAAGTCCTGAAGGGCCCTCACTTCAATAGTGCAAGATTTTAATTTCTCTATTGCAGTTGAAGTTGCCAAAGCACCAGAAACTGTTGTTATTATAGGAACTCTATAAGCAAGTGCCATCCTCAATTGCTGGCCATCAATTTGATCAAGTGAATCGCCAGAGCTAGTAATTACCATCAATTGAATATGCCCATTAGCAAGATCGCCAGCATGTGGCTGTCCCTCATGCATCTTCAGCACTCTGTCCACTGAGATACCTTTCAATTCCAGAAAGTGAGCTGTTCCAGAAGTTGAAACAATCCTGAACCTGAGTCCTAGAAAGGCCTTTGCCAGCCTTTCTCGATGGGATTTTGTCGAGTCATTTAGGCTAAGGAACACAGTGCCAGAAAGTGGTAGCTTCTGCCCAGCAACAATTTGAGCCTTGGCAAATGCAATGGCAACCAGAAAATCAATACCCATTACCTCAGTGGTACTCCTCATCTCAGGCCCTAACAGTACATCACAGCCTGGGAACTTCAAAAAATGGAAGAATCGCTTCTTTAACTGCAACATGTGCTGGGATTACCTCTTTTGTGAAAAGTATCTCATTAAGTGACTTTCCAGACATAACAAGAGCAGCATACTGAGCTAGTGGATGGCCAATTGCCTTGGAGACAAATGGAACCATACGAGATGCACAAGGATTTGCCTCAAGCAGAAAAACTTCCACGTCCACTGTGATTGTGTATTGGCAGTTCATGAGACCACAAACATTCAGAGTCTTTGCCAGCTTTTTAGTCCATGACCTAATTGTGGTCAAGCAGGAAGGTGAGATAGTTTGTGAGGGAAGAATGCAAGCTGAGTCGCCAGAATGGACCCCAGCCTGCTCAATGTGCTCCATTACACCTCCAATAACCACATTATTGTGTGAGTCTGCAAGGGCGTCCACATCAATCTCAACAGCATCAGATAAATATTTATCTATCAACACAGGGATCAACTTCAACAGCATTTTCGAGATACATCACAAGCTTGTCATCACCATATACTATCTCCATTGCCCAGCCACCTGAGACATAAGATTGACAGACAACAACTGGGAAAACTATGTCTGCCGCAATGGCTAAAGCATCGGCCTCACTCTTAGCAATGCCTCCTTTTGGTTGTTCAATGTTTAACTCTTTTAGAATTGCATTGAACCTCCCTCTGTCCTCAGCAGCATCAATAGAATCAGGTGATGATGTGCACCATATGTGTAAACACTGAGAGGCTTATGCTTGTCCAGATACTGCTGGATGGGCATGGCCAGCTTCAGGGGTGTTTGACCACCAAACTGCACAATGATCCTATCAGGTCTTTCCAATTCAATAACATTCAGAACGTCTTCTGCTGTCAAGGGTTCAAAGTAGAGACAATCACTTGTGTCATAATCTGTGGACACGGTCTCAGGATTTCAATTCAACATAAATGTCTCATATCCTGCACTCTGTAAAGCAGAAAGGCTACCCCGTTAAAAAATGTACCAAAGTGGTAACTATCTCTGAGTAGCAAAGCCATCCAAAAGCAGATTCCTTTACATTTGTTCCAACATGTTATTTAACTACACAACTAAGAAAACCTATTAGGCTACTTATTGAATAAATGAAATTTTATCGCTCAACCGAATCAGAGCACAGCCTTATACAGATTCAGCACGTTTAGATGACTGTAATTCTATATTTCTAACCACAAAAGGCTGCATACAGATATTTGCTTGAATTTACGTAGTGTTTGATTCATTTCACCTTTGTTTATGCTCTTTTTCATGCTGCAATAAATTCCAACTGAAAAAACACAAAAAACATAGACATTTCTAAATTTTCAAAGCATACAAGCAATTGCAGAAAAGTAGGTGGTACGATATATCACTCGTTACTTTCAACACCAATCCAAGATCTGCCTTCAAAGTGAATATACGAGACATGATCAACATTTTACAAGTTAATTTTGATTGAAAAGAGTGCTGTTATTAGTAGCACAGCCTTGATAATCATGATCAATAATTTATCAAACAAAAAATTAATAAACAAGAAAAAGATTTAAAAGTTGTGTTGCATGGTGGATCTCAAAACATCAACAAAATGGCAGGGTAGGATATCCCAATATGCATAAATAACATAGTATTTTGGAGAAATTGCCTGGGCAGACAGGGGAACATAAATAATACAAAAATTATAAACACATACCTGGAGGGAGAAAGATGCATGGCAACAACAGTAATCAAAATCAATTCACTGACCTATACGGTTGGGTCCTCCACCTAAAATCAAGACCTTCTTCCTTTTGGTGGGAGCTGATTCACACTCTGAATCATAGGAGGAGTACATGAAGGGAGTATTGGCCTCAAACTCTGCAGCACAAGCATCAACCCTTTTATATGACGGAGTAACTCCAAAAGAATTCCGTTTTGATCGGACTTCCTTCTCTGTTGATTTAGTAGCAAATGCTATCTGCTTGTCACTGAAGCCATGCTTTTTGACCTCACTGAAGTCATCCTTCGTCAGATGAGACAAACTCCTAGCCATAAGATATTGTTCCACATCCACCAGCTCCTTATGCTGAGTGAGGAACCATTTATCAATAAAACTCAGTTCGTGGATTTCATAACTTTCATACCCTTTTTCATATCTGCATAAATGGCATGACTGCAATCTGGATTGGAACTCGGAGGTTGTAGTTCAATTGTTCCAAATCCCAGTCAAGTTCGGCAACTGGCGCGCATCCCTATCATAGTCGCACAACTCACAATAAATTCCAAAATAAAAGTGTGATATAATAAAAATTTATCACAATACATTAACACTGTTAGAATAAGATCTTTACCCCTTAAATATCAACTCGCAAACAGACGCATTGAGTATCAATATCAATCTGACGAGAAATAAATAAATAAAAACCATGAAACAAGTTAATTTTTTGTAAGTTAAATTTATTGTAAAATATAAGTTTATTTTATAAATTTATATTGCTAAAAATTTTATTTTACAAAATCTTATATAATAATTCAACTAATAACTCTAATAAATTCAAAACTTTTAGGGATATTATTTTTTTCTATAATGATTTGAATTTTCTAATTTCAAATTTTCTCTTCATTAAAGACTCTTTTAATTTTATTTTTTTTACATCTTGACATGATTTTGATCTTAGATCACACTCAATTTTTATTTTTATTTTGTCTCTAGTCATTGACTTAAATCCAATGTTTCTTCTATGAACTTTGAATTTATTTTTTTTAGAATCCAGACTGTTTAGTAAGTTTGAAACATTAAAATAATAGTTTAGACCGCTACCTCTTTAAATTATATTTTTCTTATTCATTAGAAAAGACTTTCCTCTTCCTTCTAGTATTTTCGGTTAACAAAGAACTTGTTAGGATATCACAAATCTCATCCTCAGTTTCATCAACCTTAACAAAATATTCAAGTTGAGCCACATTAGTTTTAACTTTAATAATGCTCCGCTTACCAAAATAAAAATGTGTTTCTAGATTATTTGCACAAGCAATAAATGGTTTGTCATCTGCACACACCACTTTAAGTTTATTTCCACTTTAAAATAACAATATCTTATATAGATTTGATGGTATGTAGTTATTTGCATGAATCCAATCTCTTTCTAATATAACATTATAACTCGGAAGTGCATCAGCAATGAAAAATATTGTATTTATGATAAGTGAACCAACCTTTAAGCTAGTAGCAACCATTCCTTTCACTTGCAAGATCTCACTAGCAAATCCACTTAATGCAACTTTGGTTGAAATTAAGTTATTCATTGATTTTTCGATCACACCCAACATGTATAAAGATAAGATATTAATAACAGCTCCATTATTAACAAAAACTCTTCCAACATCTACTTCTTCAACCTTTGCACGAAGAGATAATGGCTTCATTGGTGATATTTGGCATTTCAAACAAAAAATTATTATCCAAAGTTTGTTTATAGGCTATAGATTCCCTTTGAATTAGTCGAGACCTTATCATTTCACTTAAATTTGTTAATTATGGAGCTTGTATTTGCTCATTATTAAGCTTTATAACCCCTTCTCATTACTCTTCCTCTCACAAATCTTCTAAAATTAGCACACTTATCTATGATATGACTAATAATCAAATGTTATCTACAGAACCCTTTTTATATCTTGGAATTTGCTAGCCACAACAAACTTTAAAACTTGGTTTACCACCAATGAATCAAATCACTCATTTATTGTGATACTTGTAAAAGTAACCTCCTTAGAAGACAACACTATTACCATTAGCAATAATAATCATGTTTATAGATAATGCATTTATTAAAGGAAAAATATTTTTATCAACTCTCATTGTCTCACTTTTATTAGTAAATCTAATATGTTTTGCTCTATCAAATCTTTAATCACATTTCTAAATATAACATGATTTTTAGTTGAGTGACTAATTATTTCATGTCATTTCCAATAAATTTGCCTTGTAACTCTTCATCAATTATTATTTTATATTTTCCTTTTAATTTAATTCTCTTATTGCCTAGCAACCAATCAAAAATATCATCGACTTAATTTATATCAAAAAAATAATGTATTTTCTCATTTGATTTTAAAGACTTTAAGGCTTTGGTATTTTTTTTGTCAGTACTTCACAATTTATAGGTTTTCTTAATACAAATTCAGCTACATCTATATCCATTGTTTCCTGTCAATAGATCCCATAAATTAAAATTCTCCTTTTCTTCTCTTCCTTCAACAAGTTTTCATATCTTAAAGCAATTACTTCTAATTTTTATATGTCTTTAAATTTCATTCCTTCAATTTTCTTTCTTGGCTCTAAATTTCAAACCTTATTGGGCAATCATTATAAATTCATTCACTAAAATTTTAGCCCAACATTTCCCCCTAGCTTTCATAAATATGTCTAGGTATTGTTTTATAGTTTCTCTAGTATATTGTGTTAAGTTCACTAAATTAGCTCAAACAAACTATGGTTTTGTTCTAGAAAAATAAGCTTGGAATATATTTTGCATTTCATTCCAATTATGAACTAAATTTGATGGCAAGTAGATTTCCAGTTAATGAATTTAAAAATAATCTAACTTTAATAAATCATAATCAGCTACTTCCTTGCATTGATAAATAAATCTCGCAATACATTCTATTACAGATATTATTTCTTGACCACCAAATAATGTGAAGTCTGAAAACTTAAAGTTATTAAGGTAAGGATACATTCTATCAATGCATTCTGGATAGAAACTTCTATTTATTGGCCTATAGATTTGTTGAATCTTTAGTACGTAAATTGTTTCATTACTCCTACAATATATTCTAGATCAACTCTAATTTGGAAACCATTCATTTTTTCTAAGCCATTTGGGATTTACTTTTTCACTTATATCCTCTTGCGATGAATCCTCAAAATTAATAATTTTGATCTTTGAACTACTTCCAACTTCCTTTATTGCTAAAGGCTTTCATTGATTCACTCTTGGTTTAAATGAAGGGTTATTCCTTATACTGTATTGTTTTAGTCATCTTAATTCTTTTCCATTTTGTTTAAAATTAGTTTTCCTAAAGTTTGATTCCTTTTCTTTTTTTTTTCATCTAAATGACTTTTTACTTCCACTTGTTTAAGGATTCTATTTATGGTTTCCATCATGATATGATTAAAGTAAAAAATTACTTCATCATTTTTCTTTTTTATTTTGACATCTAATCTTGAATTGACATCCTCTACAACTTTGACTAAATCTTTTAGGATTCTTTCCTTAAATTTTGTAATTTTCCTACTTTATGCTCTAAACTTTTCTCAACATTTTGTTTTTCTTTGACATTTGACTCTAAAATAGCATAAGATGATCTCTCATTCATTATCATAATCTTATTATAATGGTCATCAATCATTTCACTTTAAGCTTATGTTTTTCTTCAATCTCTTCATAAATTAACTTATACTTTTCTTCATGTAATTTATTAGTTTCTTCTAACCTAAGTTCAAAGATTATGTATCTCTCTTTTGCACTCATGAATCTTTATTTTTCTTCTTCCTTTTTTACCCCTATTCCTTGAAGAATTGATTTTTTATTTCCTTCTCCAATAAAGACATCTACCAACTCTTCCTTTTCTTCTAAGTTTTCTAGTAATTTTGATATTTTTGGTTCCATAATTGCAAAGAAACAAATATGACACTCCAATTATGGTCATCAATTGTTTCGGGTTTTTTGTGTGTCTACCTCAATTAAGAGAACTTTAAGTTTTAAAATTGAGTATTACGTCTTAATCACTCAATGAAAGTATTAAAAATAACTAAAATTTAAGAACAAATAAGTTTATTGGAAATAGAACTTACAATCATAGAGTTGTTCCTAAGCACAACCATACGATGAAGATTCTTAATAGAACATATTTTTTTAGTTTTTTTTTTTTGGATTTTCTTAGGTATGAAAGCTATTGCTTATAGGTTATAAACTTACGATTACAAGCCTACTGGTTATAAACCTACTGAATGTGTCAACCTACAAGGTTATCAACTTACTTGATGGATAGGTTTTGAAGACCTTGTGAACTTAGTTGAATTGCAGAGCAATTGTTGTAGTTGTTGATTTGTATGCTCCTTTAAATAAGAAATTTAAAGGTAACTATCACTAAACTTCTATTCCAATCTATGTCATTCCTTATTTTAAGGATCATGTATCATATAGATTTTTTTTTACCTTCTAATTACTCATGTTGATCCATTTTATTTTTTAGAATCTTGTAGCATATAGACTCTTTCTGCAGTCTAAGATTTCATCTCTTCTTTGGTTAGTTTTGTATATAACACTATTTTGATCTTAAATTGAAGAAATAGATCACTAAACAATTGTTCATGTTCAAGATTCTTGAAGACAAATCACATTTATATCTCTTAAACTAATTAAATTCCCAATAGTTTTTCTTTTTATAAGATAGTTATAACTAATAAATCTTTATTTTTTTTTCATTAATGTGACCAGCTAATGAATACATGATAGATGAGTTTTGAAATTATGCTCAAGACATGGTCAGAGAGCACGATACTCACCCTCAATTTTATTTTATTTTTGTGGTTGTTGGTTAATTACTATAATTGTTACATGGAGCATCCTCTAGTCCAATCTACTCTTATAAAGTAAAATGCCAATAATATAACATAGGATTGATAGCAGTGCAAAGAAATATAATAGTAGTTTGGGGGTGTTTGAGAGTGTGGTTATTGTTGCTTTTCAAAGTGTTTTTTACTCGAAAATGTATCAAAAAAATATTTTTTTATTTTTAAAAAATTATTTTTGACACCAGTATATCAAAATAATTTAAAAATATCAAAAAAAATATTAATTTGAAGAAAAAATTAATAAATAAAATTTAAATTTTTTCAAAAATATTTTTGAAACGTATAAATAAAAGGTTAGAGTTTGAGTATGTAGTAAATACAAAGATAAATATCACACCCTTTTTAACTTTTGTTGTTTATTTGCCCAGTTGGAATTACATTGTCGGGGGCTCTTGAGTTTTGATTATGGTAATGTTATTAAACCTCAACATGGTGATTTATTAACTCACTATGTTGGGTGGTCTTAAATTGGACAGTGTAAAAATTAACGCGTATAAAGTTTAATTAGCCTGATAAACGACAATCATGACTCAGTTAAAATTCAATTCAATTTATTTTTTTTTTTTTTTAAATCTTAAATAATTTTTTTTAAAAATAAATATTTCGTTTTAAATTTATCTGATCAACTCATATGAAACCATCAACAAGTAATCTAAGCCCTGTACAAATTAATGAACAGTTCAGATTTAATAACTTTGGATTGTGCCGGTGAGAAGTCCAAGTAAGCGTGGTATGGGGAAGCATAAAGCAATAACCGCAATACGGTGGAATACAGTGGAAGGAGTGCTTTTACTCATAGCACGATACCAAAAGTATATTGATACAATTTCGAGATTGTCCTTGAAACAATTACTTAAATAAATAATAAAAAAACATTTCAAATTGTTTATTCATCTATTATTTCATTTGTTGCGTGATGTGCCTTCTTTTAAAAGAAAGGAAGTTCAAATATTATTTCTTCGTGGATTATTGATTTTTATTTTTTTAATTTTATCCTATTAAATCTTTATACACATTCCAAGACTAAATAGATAAAATTTTAGGGTAGAAAAAATAAATGCACGTGCCTTTTTTCGTAAACTTAATAAAAAAACATGCTTGAAAATAACAAAAACAAAAACATGTTAATTTCTGTTCTATAACATTTCATTAATTTTGATTAAAATCTAATTTCATCATTTTAGTTTTACAACACTTGTAACATTATTTTTTACCAAACACGTATTAAAATCACTATTACTACAACCACAACAATAATAAAAATAATAGCTACCGTAGCAACAAAACCAGCACCATTACCAAACTAAGCCTAAAGAGATGATAGTAGCAGTTCCGTGCATTGAGCTCATAGTGCACAAAGAATCACTGAGTTTTGAGGCACTGAATTCGATTTCTGTTTGGAAATCTAGGGAGTTTAATTTCTGGCTATCCCATTCAGGCACAGATTTTACACAGATATATTGTACATTCTACAAGTAAAAAAGAAGATTATTTTGAGCTACGTAGGTATCAGTGCTAATATCTGATTCTTAATTATCCCCATGAATTTCTGTATCTCTGCATAAATGGGAAGGTTAACTGAACAACACGGCTTCAAACTTATAACGGCAGAATCCAGTACCTGGGCAACATGACTCGGTGGAAATTGTCGTTCTGTACATTTCTGCAATTTGTTTGCTCAAGACAATTAGGGATTGTTCTCAACAATCAATGGAAAAGACTAAATATTTTGAACGGAAAAAGCAAAGTATGTTGCATGTCTTAATGCTTACCTGAATCATTAGTAAAGTAGCTACACAGTGTGAAATAAGTTCTGAAGGGATTTGTACTTCATTTTCGTTGGACAAATTGTTCCACTTTGCATCAGGTGCATGGTTGATGGCCCCTGGATTTGCTACACAGGAACTTAATTGATCCTGAGAAGCCGGACTGTCCTGAACTGAACTTGCAGGGACAGGAGATCTGATGGCTGGCACACTTGAATCATCTGCTAAAAGTTTATTATTTACAAAATCTATAGCATCCTCAATACTCTCAATGCTGCTTCCTTCCTTCTTTAAGGATGACATTGCCTGAAATAGTTACGGTCAGAAAAAGGCAGTATAAACATTTTACCACAATGCGCTCACCATCAAAGGTTGTGCTAATAGCCCTAATTTTTCTTCCAAGACAACGGAGAGGATAGAGTTCTGATAATATGGTCCACTTACACAGAGAAGTTCAAATGGTAGAAGATTAATATTGGTCTATAAAATAGCAAAATTTGCTGACAGTTGCAGAAGAATTGTTTCTTTTACCTGCATAGCTGCATCAACCATTGTCTGGGCTTTTGTTCTTGAACTTTCGACAATTTCCACCACATGAGATCCAGATTCCTGAGTATCATCTGCAGAAGAATCAAAGGAGCTGCCATGGCAAGCTGGGTCGTCTATATTGGGTATGGACTTTGACAGCACATGTGGGATGTTCCCTTGATATGTGTTACGTTGCCTCAAGAAAAAGAGAGCAGAAGAAACCTTCATGAAGAAGTAATCAAATCAGAAATTGGTGCGGGTGCATGATAAAGGGAAGTAATTGAATCTGAAAATTGTCCATGGATTGCTCATACCTGCTCATTGACTTCATTTAACTGTAGAAGTACTGCAGCATAGTGCTTCTTAAAAGCTTCTGAATCCTTGAGAGAGTTTTCTCCACGTTTTTGACTTTCCAACACCTCATCATTCATGTGCTTCAACTCAGACACCACAGCCTCCTGCACATTTAAATATCCATCAGCTTCTTTTTCAAACACCAGTGTCACCAGAATCATCCAAAAGGTTTCCAGTTAATTAACAAAAGCAAATACCATGTGAAACATAATTAATAAAATTTCTACATTAAGCATCAAGTGATGCAAAGCTAATTTAAATAGTACTCAAAGTAAATAAACAATGAAGTTATTATACAAATAATGGTACATAACACTAAATATGAAGCTGAGAGCACATAAATATAAGAGATCATCACAGGTGACGCCTCCTTGCTTGAGAAAACCTGTGAAACATATCAAAGCGGAAACATCCAAAGTTTAAGCATAATTAGCCATAACAAATATAACCTTTTTGTCAAGAGCTCGAGTTAATTCAGAAAGAGCATGGATATCGGCTTCCTTAGCTTGGATCTGTGCATAAAACGAAGGCTGGGCATTTGTTGCTTGCTGGGTATTAACAGTTTCACCTCCATTGTTGACTTGTGAATTAGAACCTCCCAAACCTCCCTGGTAAAGGCAATTTCTTCTTAGATCAATGAATAATGATAGAACACTTACATGAAATGCTTGGCAACATGAATGCAACTGTAACGCTGTGGAGTTGTTCACAAGTTGATATAGCAAAACTTCAATAAAGTCCGGTCCAATTAAAAATTAAATGGTGACTATTTGGTTCATCCATTACCAAAAGAAGACTGAGTAAGATGGTAAAACTTTGTACTTTGAGAACTAGGGTCATTAATATACTTGAAACAAAAAATCTCCCTACAAAGTGCTATTAGATTGTAAATGTGTTTTGGCATCTGACACAAATACCGTTAGAGCATCCATCTGAGAGGCTTAGTTAAACATTTAAACCCCAAAGCATAAGTTAATGAATGAATAGAATTATCAACATAACCCCACACCAATTACTCTTAGGCAAGTACTCAGGAATTTGACAGAGAAAAGCAAGTGGTGGCTAGTCTCAATAAAGAATTGCACCCTTCATGAATTATAGAAACAATGAAAAGCCACACTGCAGTTTAAATGCAAAAAGATCCTCTCCATTTTTCAGCAGGAAAAAAATAATTAATTGCTTAGCACATTTAACATTTCAGAAGACTTCAAAATTGACAAAATGTGATAAGCACATGGTTGAGCTTAAAGTCCAAGGACTTCTCACCATTGGCTGCTGTAATAAAACACTACAGTGATAAGTCGACAGGGAAGTATGTGGAGGAGCACTGTTATCCTCCAGGTTCTCACATGGAGAAAATTTGAATCCTTCCATCTTCTTCTCTGCTGGTTGCCCACTGATTTTGAGCTCATTTAAGTTCTTCATGTATCTATTCAATGCAATATTGTGCCCTATCATAGATGCAGGCATATTTTCCAATGGATTCAAAGGCATGCAATCAACATCCTGCAGTAAAAAAGGCATCACATCAAGGTACTTGAAACGAAGAGCAATATACCATCATGAAAGAAAAACAGGATAAATATGCTGATTGAAGAGCTTAAATAAGATAAACTGGACTATTAGCTCTAAGAAAAAAGTGAAGATAAGGGATACAAGATATTTGCAGCATGTTCTAAAGTCAAATATTTTTTGTTTGAGACAGAAGCAGAAAGGAAAGTTGCTACATTTGTTGGTCTAACATTCTCTAGGAGAAACACCTACTTACTGGAACAATTTTATGCATCCAGAATACACATAACCACCTTCATATTCAGGTATCTAGTCACTGTCATGTGAAGGTGATGTTTCAAGTATAATAGGCTGTTGGGTAGAAGTGTTTAAAACTTATATGCAGTCTGTGCTGTTCACTGGTGATGGTGAGTTCACTCCTTGCAAACTAAGATACAGTGGAAGAAAACAGTTTTTAGTGTTCGTTTGGCTTGCCTAATTTTTATGTATTTTTCAATTAGTTTCTTTAGTTTATGAATTGTGAGAAAGAAAGAAGAGCTTTTAACTTTGGTAAAATAGATTCAACATCCTTAGTTTGCATAATGTAGATCATTTTCACCATAACTGCATACTATCACGGTTAGTTATTTATATGTAGATCATATTCACCATAACTGCATACTATCACGGTTAGTTATTTATATTTAAATCATATTCACCATAACTGCAAGACAAACTCAACCATAATTTAGATCACCAGGTGTAAATTCAACAAACTATAAAGTCCAAGCACGTAGAAAGTCAATCACCAAATGAAAATGTCTTAATTTCATAAAACAATTCAATAAAGACAAATGACTTACCATGACAAACTCAACCCCTAGTTCAGGTCGGTCAAACTGAACATGACACCGACTATGATCAACAGTTAATATACTTCCATCATGAATCTCACTTGTCCTTGGATGAAGCGCGATAATGCGTTGACCGACTGATAGAGGTCGAGCTAAATCAGTTGGCAGTCCTTCCCTGGTACCAGTACGAAGTTCAGCATAGTGTTCTCTAACAGATTCCCGATAATGGTTAAGCTTCTCTTTCTCTTCCTTCAAAAATTGCTCTGAAAATCTCCGTGGTTTACCAAGGGAACTGCATTGATGAGATGGTGCAAATCAAATTCTCTAGCTAAGACTTCAAGGATATGTCAAAGAAAAGTATCGAATGCATGCGCAGAGATAAAATTGGAAGCCACAGACCTCCGAATGACACCCCATTCAACACGAGTTAGTCTTGGGATATGACCCAATCGAACATGCTCCAGGTATTCAACAAACTCCCTTTTAGAAAACCATGGATAATCTATTGCACTATAGAACCACTCAAAAACACACCATCTCCGCACTAGATACCGGGAAAGGCAATTAGAAAGCTTTCCCTGCAATTATTGAATATACTTATGACAAAGATAACCAGAGGTTCAGGAAAATTTCATGGAAATGTAAGAAATTGGCACATATCTAACCTTGAGACCAAGTACTCTATCCTGGAATGAAGGAATGAGAGTATTAGATTGGGTATTTACAATATTCTCTGAAGACTTGGAATCTCTCTCAACCAACATCTTTGGAGTGTTTAGTTTACGGCTACTCCTCACTTTAGTAGGCAAGTTGAATTGGCTGGCAGATAAAACCTGTATGGTAGTTGGAGCAGAATTATTCAATTCTCTTCCATGATTATTACTTGAAGTACGTTCTGCAGATTTCATCAATTTCCCTTGTTTTGAGTGTGCAGCATACTGAGAGCGTTTTCTCTTACTCATAAAGTTATTATCATCTGTTGTAACCTATAATCAAGCACAGAGATATAAGAGTAACACCACCAAATTCTAGAAATGAAAGTTCACATCGAGAGTGAGCTTTCATAAGGAACTTAGGCAGATAAAAGATAAAAATGCAACTAATATAAAAGTGGATGACACAACTAGAGATGAATGATATTTGTAATCCAAATACATGAAAAAGAAAGAAAAAGAAAAGTGCTGCCCTTACAACTTAAAAGTTTCCAAAAAGATACTACAAGATGCATTATAAACATATGATTGCTTTGAGATACAGCATGAATATAACAATAACTATAGGGAGCTTATAAACAACCAAGAACCAGTATCCACTTTTCCAACTACCCATTGCAAAAAATTAGAGCCCAGGTAAAGAGCAGAAAATTAATCATCAACAACCACTATCAGAAGATTTTTCGAAAAGCCGATGATTATCTAATCCAATGGATTTCTTACTCCACATAAAGGTAGGTTAGCAAGTAAGAAGATAAGTGCGTAAAATGCAATTCTCAGTCCTCTCCTTGTTCCACAAATAGTTTCAGTAGGACCTAACAGAGTAAAGGTCCCTAAGTTGAGACACACATGCTGTGCCTCCACTTACTGAAACAATAGGACTATAAATAACAATGTGGCAGCAGTAACAGTTATAACAATATTGTCAATGAGAATAATCCAAATAATTATAGTACAATTGTAATAATATATGTCATGATAGAAGTTCAGAACTGAGTGCAGGTTACAGATTCATAAATTGCAAAATACACATCCTCTACATATAGGCTGAATTTTGTGGCAAGAACAATATGTTAGACACTAAACCAGGTGCCAAATGCATAATGTTATTTCCAAAAGATTGTAATCTGTAGAATGAAGCTTTGAAATAACTGAAAGATTTGCTGATTAAGATGGAAAAGAACTACACACCTCAACCTTTTGAGATTCACCTAGATAAGAATCAGCATGCTCTTCATTTTCTGAAATCTGCAATAAGAAGCTTGCAGACTGGTCAGAATAAACTCATAAAGTATGAGAATCTAGCAAGGAAAGAAAAACAAGAAAAATGGCATCAGCTATGGTTACATAAATCCTTACTTTAGATGGCATGTGTTTTTGTCTCCTTTTCCGCATCACAGGACCAAACTGATGGGCTACATCTTTTTCTTCTGGAATAGAAGAAGCATTATGAGTGAAAACCTTTCCCTGTTTGGTTGTCTTGAAGGAGATAGGTTTTACACCAGGAGAAGAAGGATTCCCTTTCAGTTTAGACTTGGCAACAATTCCAGTCTTTTCTTCCTCAACATACACAGAAGATCCTGAAGGACACAAAAAAAATAGATTAAGAATTCCACAACAGAAATACAACATAGAATGTAATCCTGTACACTCAACAAGGAAAATAAAGAAAGATTTCAAAGAGCTTAAGAATTGTAAGAATATTTGTTTTTGTTAATACTGTCAAGGAGATTTTCATTACATGTGGTATAACACTCCCCCTCTCACATTCATGAGGAGCCAAATGAGTTACTACAAGAGGATCCCACATGAATGCGAGAGAAAAAAGTGGCAAGTTTGAATGGTTGACTTCTAATGAGTAAAAGATTTAATCCATGATCATGAAAACCATGTTCATATGGTTGCCAGCCTTGCATTTACTAATTCCAGCAAGGAAGAAAGGAAAAAGGAAATCCATAGAAAATTAAATATCTAAGCGAAATAGCATTGTTAAAATCACCAAAAAGTTGTCTGAAGATTGTTCATTTGTTTCTGATGAATAAAACCTCATAAATCATAAAAAAAAGTACCCCTAAAAGACATTTGTACATTTGAATAAAAACGTAGAAATCAATGGCAAACATGTTTAGTTTCTGGTTGTGCCATTAGCTGCTGTGTCAGCATACAAGCTTATATATCAGTGGAAATACTGGCTTTATTATAGGTCCACATTGGGTATCTAATGCAGGAGTAAGCCAGTAATTTATCCCGACATTAGATGATAAATCAATGGTGTTTGTGAAAGTGTTGTGACTATTGTTTTGAGATTATACGAAAACATCACCCATATATTTTCACAGCAATCTGAAAACTAATATCATTCTGGGCTATTAAAGTTGTAACTCAACAATAGGGATAAGATCATCCAATTAAATTCCTTGTCCTTGTTCATAATAACTTCAACAAAATAGCATTAGCTATCCTTCAATACATCAGTATGTAATAATTTCACGTCTCAACATCAAACTAACTTCAAAATGCATCCAAGTTTAATGTGTAATGAAGAATATGCACCTTAAAAAAAATTAGAAAATAAAAGGAGCAGCCCAAGAAGAAGAGGGGGCAACTGTTTCACAGTCAGGCTCACTAAAATAGTTTATGCAAAACATAATTGTTTCCTACCAGTGTCAACAGGTGTTTCTGGCAACCTCAAGGACAAATCAGCCAGTGCTTCTAAGGCATCGAAGTCAGCATCTTCAACTACACAGAAAAAACAAGAAAAATGATGTCAGATATAACAAGATTCAACAGAGAGAGTGGTAATTCAACATTGAAGCTCAATCAAAGTAGAAAAAGAAAAACAAATCATCACAAATTTAAGCAATGGCCTAGAATAGAGACAGGGTGACCAAGGCCGCCCCCCCCCTAAATTTCTTTCATATAACTCTTTTCAAGGATTTTCACTGTTTAATATTTATATTTCCTTCAGGGTTTCCTATTATTCTGAACATATGATACCACTCAGAATTTTAGGTGTTCCAATCCTCATTAAGAAGTCATTTATTATATGCAAAAGACTGAAATGACAAGTTTTATACGAATTCAATTTAATGGCCATTTTCAGTTTTGCATTCCCAGTTAAACATTAAGTCTGCCCCAGTACAGGATGGAAATCACATACCAAGCATAACAACTCAGCTTAAAAAATTGATGAAACTTTTGCTATAATCCGCAGAAAAATAGTAATGGCCCCATTAAGTCAGTATCATATCCAATTAGAGTGGGGTATTATACAAGTAACAAGGAAAAATGAAATGGAACTGCAGAACATCTCATTGACTTCTATAGAAAAGCAATTAAAGCCTGAGATTTTTTCTTTCCCCTATTTTTCTGCAGTGGATGGATGCAACAATCACATTTTTTTTTCCAGTAGTAATGGATGCAAAACTTGGTTGGCCAAAGACAGTAATAGTTAGAAGCAATCACAATCTTCTACAGATATCTGCTAAAGTAAACCAGAAAATTCCATGATTGAAATAGAATTATACTTAAGCAGATGGTCAAAAGTTTCTTAAAGCATGCAAGATTTGAGACTGGATGCCTTGAGATTCATTATCAGCTTAAGACACGATATTGCTTTCAATAAGAGAGAACACAAAATGATAAATTTAGCAAGTTCCATCTTTCTTTGGTACCATCTCTGGCTTGAATCCATATCATATTACAGCCAAAAGGAGTGCTTAGATACATTTCCAATAGCTTCCAGAATATTAAAACTATACTTCAGAAAAAATGTGATTACAAACAATGACGAGAATATGTTATTGCAGATTAAAATCTTCCAAATAATAATAGCAAAAGACTACAAAAAGTCATGCAACTGATGTTAATGGAAACTAATGAATAAACAGCTAATTTGCACAACCATGAGATATTCCAAAGAAAGGAAAGACTGAAAACTGCCAGAAAGGCCACTTTCAAGCAAATTAAAGGATTCCTAGACATGAAAGAGTGAAAGAAGAACAGATAGAGGACAGGGGAACTTGGTTTAGATGAAATCACTGCCATACCTTCTCCAAACAGAACCTTCTTACTTCTTTTTCTTGAACCCTTGGAGGACCTCACAAGTTTGGTATCTGCAACCTCCATTTCAAATAATTCTTCGACAGCATCCAGTTTCTGCCCTTCCTCTGTCCCACTGCAAGCTTCTCTCACATCATCCAAATTATTGTCTAAATCTTCTGCTGGTGGCCTCCTTCCATAATATATCTTCCCCTTCCAAAAGCTTTCATCTTTCACATAATCTACAACATCAGCTTCTGTGCTGCCTAAACTTAATTCACAACCCACCTCTTCCATTTCACTACCACGAAGCTTGGCACTCATCATCTCTGATTCAGCATGCTGAACCACAACTGATTAATAAACAAATTTTATAACAATCAGAAGAAATAATAGAGGCCACCAAATAAATGAAATACCATTTGTTCATCATGCTGAGCATGTGAGGGCATCTTTGTTTTTCTTTTTGGAGTTTGAGACACTTGGGGAGAACCGCCTCTTTGTGAAGCCTCAGTCAAGGCCAATGCTATCTCATGAGCAACATCATCATCAACAGCATCAGCCTTTACTTTCAAACCTTGCCGAATTGGGGAAACATACTTCTCCTCACTGTATTTATCAAAGGAATATGTAACAGGGACACGAGGAGTCCTCTTCCCAACAGCCCAAGGCTTGCTTCCTAAAAGAAATCCAAAGAAATGGACAAAAAGAATCCTAAATAACACTTTCATAATGGAAGGTTTTTCTCCTTGCATGTGTGTGTGTCTCAGGAAGAAGCAGTGCATGAGCAAGCACACAAGAGAATAAACCAAAATGCATAGAAAAGAAACACGTAAAATATCCACCAATTTCAAGCATGAAAAAATAAAAATACAATTTCATAAGCATCACCCCAGAAAAAGAAAAGAAAGAGCAGTGTATACATATATGGTAATCTACTACTATATGCATGCATGCATGCAATGACATGAGGCCTGCAGGGAGGATTTTTTTGTACCAGTCCGTCTCTTCTTTAACAATGACAAGCAGCCATAATTTGATGCAGCTGGCTGGGATTGTAGAAGATCTGGAACTGGTGGTGCATCAGATCCTTTGGTTACCCGAGCACGCTTCTGAGATTTTCGAGAGGTTCCTGTGCCCCCATTGCTTTCTATCTCACTGTCACTCTCTCCCTGTCCATGAGCATCAGAGTTCAAATCATGATAGATAAAAATAGCACATGTAGAAAAAAAATTTACCTCATTGAACAGTCACCAATACCCAAAGGAAAAAATTAAAAGCATCCTTAGTATGAATCAGCTAAATTATATGGTTGAATCTAAATAAATCCTCCCTTACTACCTTGACCTCTATTAAACTCATTATTTTACATTTATTGTCTAACCATCAAAATTTGCCTCACTTAACTAGTGGTACTAGCTTATTTTGGCCAAGCAATGGACCAGTGAGAAGAATCAGAACATTTAAAGAAACAGATAGAGGAGGAGCAGAATCACTGTCGTGTTATAAAGCTCATGAATTGCAACAAGCTAGATAGAGGAGCAGAATCACTGTCGTGTTATAAAGCTCGTGAATTGCAACAACCTAGACAGGCTTCCAATCACCAGTTTAGCTCTCCCAGAACTTAGGGTAGAATCAGCAACCAATTTTGAGTAATACTAAAAAACACTCTAGAATTAATATCCATGGGGAGTTCTACAAAAACTTTCCCAATCTTACCAGATTAGAGTAGTGATCAGTCATCATTGCAATTAGCCCAGCAGCAGAAGCAAAGCCCTTTGGAAGAGATAAGTAAGCCTGAAAAAACAGAACATATATATGACCATCATCGACAAACAAAAGTCATGCATAATAACTACCTCTCCATTCAGTCACATAATATGCAGAAAATTATTTTATAAAAAGGTTAAAAAATTATCACATCAATGTAACAAGATGAAATTCAACAGACAAATCTCCTACTGTAAAAAGGTAGAAGGTTTTCAAATCAAGATCAAATAATTGTCCGGTATTTAATTCAACACTTACCTTATTCATAGTATAAAGGGCTTCTACCATTTCCACAGTTCGGTTCCGCACCGCAGCTGCTACCTATAACCCCATGAAAAAGAGAAAAAAGAAAAAAAGAACATGGCAAGGTGATAATGCAATGATCAATATCAACAAAGGTCGCCTTGTTCCCAAATACAAAACATCAAATCACCTGTTCCCATAAAACTTACTTAAAACCTCGAGTAAATTTCTTTCCATATCATACAAACCAAACAAAGAAAAAATCTTAATTAACACCACCATATTTAACTCTTGCAACCTAAATCTAGTAAAAAGAACAAAAAGCAAAACAAAGTTGAGGAACAGTTGACAGGAGGTACTGCTATGTACTAACTAACCTTCTCCCAATCCTTTCCATGTTTCCGATACGCCTTATAGAACCTTTCTAGCTCTTCCTTACCCCATTGTGGCCCTAACATTTCAGATAACTTCCTCTTCTGCACGTAAATTAAATTAAATTAAATTAATAAATAACTCTATGCTCAGTAATCCAAATCAAGCACGTTAATTTATAACATCACTTAATTAACTAATCTATTAACAAGATAATCCATTAACAAAAACACCATAATAACAGCAATAATTCAAATCCTCTAAAATTTAAACAAAAAGAAAATGAAAATTCGAGAAACTGACCCGCGGCTTGCTTTTGTTAGTAATAACTGCTGCATTTTTGGTAGATGTGACTTCATTAACGTTTGAATACCGCTTATTTACACTTCTCTTTCTGGACGGGGCCATCAGTGACTCCTACAGTTCCTTCAATTACCTAAAAACAGAGAGTCCGACTCGCGATTCTCAATTTCGCTTCCGATTTTAGAGAAATTGCGGAGGAGAATTTAGAGAGAGAGGTTGAAATTTGGCGAAATTAAGTGAAGGAGAGACTGAAATTTGATGAACTGACAGATTCGATGGTGAGTTCATCGTAATGTGATTGTTCACTCAGTGAAGAGAGAGAACGAGGAGCGGAAATCGATCGATCAAGCGGCAGCCAAGAAGCGATTTGGAGACGATGGAGATTTTTCAATGGTATTGTGGTGGTGGAGGTGATAATTGGGAGATGGAGAACTCGGGGGTTATAACCGCGAAACTTTAAAAAATAAACATACTCTTTTTAGTTTTTACTAATAATTTTTTTAGATTTTTGCTTTGTGTTATTTTTTTTTATTTTTCACTTTTAATAATTGGTAATAAAAACTATATATTATATGTATAAGATGTTATTTAAAACGACAATAGAAAATGTTAAGTATGTTATTGTTTTGGATCAACAACAGTTTAATTTATTTGGGGCATATAATAAAATAGTAAGTTTAAAAATAATAATCCTACTACAGGGTAGTTCGTAGTTTGTTAAAATAGTAAGTTTAATATATATATATATATATATATATATATATATAATGTTATTTTTTTTGTTTTTATAGTTGTGGTTTGACAAAATATATTTTAAAAAAACTATAAATTATAACTTTATCAAAAGAAAGTTTATAATATGGTTCCTATAAATTTATGTGTATTGTTTAACTAAATATTTTTAAATCTATGATTAGAGCAAAATGTAATTCATATTATATCGCACTATAAAAACAAAGTATGAAAAATCTTGAGGAGTATAGTTCAATTGGTCTGATTCTAGATTTACTCTTTAGAGGTCACCAGTTCGAGTCTCACAAATCTTATGGCCATTGAAGGCTTACATGGTTGTTAACTTTAGGGCCCATGGGATTAGTCGAAGTTCACGCAAGCTGACCCGGACACCCACGTTAATTAAAAAAAAAAGTATAACAAAAATAAAGACAAATAAAAATACAAAAATACATGATATATTTGAATACAAGAATGAAGATAATATCATGTGATCCAATTAAACATTATATATAAATTGTTTTTCTTATATTTATTATTATTATTAATATATATATATATATATATTAAATAATCTTTTGATTATTTTTCTAAGCTTATTTTGATTGATTTTGTTTAATAAATGTGAAATATTTTGTTTTTCATGATTAATATACTAGAATTAATAAAAATTGATCATAAAACATATCATTTATATTTTCAATAAAGGTATGCCTTTGATGAAAATGAATATAAAAGATTGAAAAAAAACTGAATTTGAAATAAATATAGGTGGATATAAAAGTTAGGAAAACTTTATAAAATGAATCTACCTTTTGATCCCTACTCAACTATGTGTAAATTTTCAATTAATTGTTTCTAAAGATTTAAAAGCTCAATTGTAAGATTCCATTTAAAATTTTCATATATTTATGGATACCAACATTTCTTCAAAATAATGTTGTTCGTAACTTTGTATTACTCTTTAGAATAATAATAAAAATAAAACTAATTTGTATAGTCACATTAAGCTGCGAGAGGATTTGATTTTTTTAAAACTTAGACAAATATACGTCTGAATAATTTTTTTAGCATTATCATTAAATCTGAAAATACAGTTATTTTATTTGTTTATTAAGATAATTTTTTTTTATAAATATATCTCTTATTTATCTTAGTCACCATAATATTTTTAACTGGAATTATTATTTCCCCTATACTAGAAAATTTCAAGTTATCGATAAATCATCTTGTACTCATCTTATACTCATTTCTCAAATGCATCACAATCGCATTGATGTTCAATTCAACGATTCATTCATGAATATATATATATATATCATCTCATCTACTTATTTTCTTTCACATTTAAACATGCATAATTTAACAAGTAAAGAGAACATGCAAACGTCAGGATTTCAAACATAAAATAGTACAATCTTGTATTATGACATCTAATATAAAGAGAATATTATTACAATCTAAGTTACATGGTTACTAAAAAAAAATTCATAGATGTTTTCTTATATTCCTGATCCATACAAAAAGGAACTAAAGGACCTAAATGTTACTCCTGGTGTGGGTGGGAAGGACCTCCAATTTCATAGTTTTTAAAATAATATAGTAAGGATAAGTATATCAAAGAAAGAAAAATAATACAATACATGCATATATAATTAAACATATATTCAACAGTATGTCAACATACTTCTTTGAAAATTCTCATTTAACTTTCCATCAATACATCCCTATTCATCATTCCCGGAAGCATTCAACATCTTCATTTTATAAATATTCACAAATGTATCTCCCATTTTCCTTTTCATCAAGGATACCAACATTATTGCTTTTTCCCAAACCTAAGAAGGTTGTTGCCGACATTAATGACACTCATCAGTGCCTTTAGTCGCCCATTCTGGGGTCGACTAAATCAAATCCTTGGGAATGCCGACATCAACGTAACATGTTGATATCATTAACTATTTCTAAACCAAAATAATCAATCAGTGTTCCATACCACCTTGGAGTATCCTCGGAAATGCTGATGTCAATGATCTTTGACATCATTAGCTTTCACCTCAAGAAAGCTAATCAAGTTTCATGAATTTGTCAATATCAACGTCACTCGTCGATATCATTAACTATTCTCAACCCGAACAGTTAATCAAGTTCAACATTTCTCATCCTTTGTAATGGTCATGCCGATGTTAACAAACCTTACTAACATTATTAGCCTCCCATATTTGGTACCGGCTAATCAAATCCAAGTAATGGTTATTCATAAAATTCATTACCACCATTCATCATCCCCGATCAGATCCATAACTCAAATCTGATTTTCATTTCTCATTCATTCCATTTTATTTTTTCTCTCATTGGTCTCTTTCATAGGCACAAGATTCATAATTTAAAACAAACTGCTAAAATCACCATTATATAGAGATGATATTTGTATAGAATACCTACCTATCACAGAAGCTCAATTAACGCTCTTTTGTTGTTGTTGTACTCCTCTTACAATTTCTCCTTAATCCACAAGTACAACCCATTATCCCATATTCAAATCACATTTTGCAAAATAACAATAACGACAACGTTTACTCTTCTTTTAAAATTGTTTCTCTTACATTTACATTCTCAATACACCTCTTAGGATTACAGTTCATATCAAATCCTAACAGACAATCACAAAATTGCATTTCGAGAATGGTTTATTTCCTTATGAATGTTAAGGCATGACGCTATAAATTTCTGAAAGAAAGGAAACCAGTTACTGCCCTTGACATTGGTAAATTTCCCTATTTTGTCAATTTTGCTAAATTTGCAAGCAGGGGTGTGACTTGACCTCCCCTCATATTTTTCCTATATCTTGAGCTCTAGAGCTCCAAATTAAACGAGGTCAGACTCATTGAAAAGATAGCATCTCAGACTACAATTTCTATGAAGAAGCCTTTCCCAAATTCTATCGTCTTCAGGCCTGAATCCTCTTAAGAATCAAGATGATGAATCTCTCTAGTTTTCGTCAATGGGTGAAATGTATCTCCAATTATCTCCAGTCCCCCTTTCCTTCTTCGATACAGCCCTACCCACGCCATATACATGGTAACCTTTCTCATTATGATCTCCTAAGGTCATGTTTACGTTAATTTAATAAATTTTTGTAAGGTGATCTAGGATCACTTCAAGAATATGCACGTTATTATACTTCCACGATTTCCTTCATCTTGTAATTGTCTCTCAAACACTCCTTAAGCCATACGTATGGCCTAATAACTCATTTTCACCCTACCTAATTTGCAAAACCGATTTACAAATTCTTATATCATAAATTACTTGGTCTCTTTCTTAGTAAACTTTTCATTACACCTAACTCATTCATTATCATTATATGAAATTTCAAAACTCCTCCTTCCCTTCCTAAACTTCTCTTGGCCAAACTTGGCTCAAAGGAAACTAAGTGTTCCTTCTCTTTTCCATGTGATAATTTCTTTCTCCTGGTTATTTTTCACCTCATAACAGCACATCCCAAGCAATTTGACAAAGAAAATCATAAGTTCTACCCTTCTCATTTATTTACCTAATGGTCGGCCACCTTGTATCTTTGACCCATTGATTTTTCTTTGTTGTTCTTGCGTCATTTCACATTGAAGGTAACCTATAACACTTTAATTGATCCAATTCTAGATAATTTTGCATTTTCCCCAAATTATGTTCAATAACTCTAATTTTCAATTCAAGAAATTTGTACAATTTGAAACCAAATTTAAGATTAATTCATAAGATTGGGTTTAGGATTCCTTACTTGATGATAATCTGAATTCCGCTCCTCAATTGAATGAAAAATTTTAGCCCTTTTTTCTCTTGCATGCAGTTGGACCCCCATTTTCTTTTCTTCCTAATTTTTACACTTGTTTCTTACCCATTCTTTTGTCAAGTGGTGTTTTCTCCTACCAACTTATCTATGGTTGTTGACACGATCAAAAGATTGATGTCTTATCCCAAGTGCTGGAGTGTCAAAGTAATAAATAACCCGGCAAGACCGGGGTCGAACCATATGGAGGTTAATTGTATAAACTACAAATAAAAAAATAGATAATAACAGAAAAGGAGTTGAAGAGAGCTTTGAGAAGTGATATTGATGTAAGGATTTAAACAAATATAAAACAATTGTCAAGGTTAGAGGATTCACTAATGGTATTTCAAATAAGTATAATATAAACTCTTTTTATTATTCAACTGGAAACCACACACAAAGGAGGTTCCAATCGGATTATAATTTATTAACATGATTATATTAATTATCTTATTTGAGTAATGTCAATACTTGTAAATGTTGTCAGGTATTCATGGTGATAACTTATGTTAACAACAAATCAAGTTCCTTTCATAGCACAAGTGTCGGTTATACCATACAATTGGGCTATGAAAGTGCCAAGTATTTGTTGTACCCAGGGTTGTTCAAAACAAATCTAGATTAACCATTTAACAAGCAAGGTATAAAGAGTGAGTAAGATAATAAATACAAAACATGTTAGTATCAAACATTAAAGTGTCCATGTTGAGTTTATACTATACTTATTCTTACACCATTAGTGTAACCTTTTCACCTTAACATAATAAACTTAGCTGAACATCATGAATAAGAGAAACATAGATAAATAAGATAAGAACATAATTATATAAGTATAGTAAAGGAAATGAAAAGTATAAACAAGAGATTAAGAAAAATATAACATGGAATAAAACTTGAACATTACAAAATACAAAAAAAAAGATTGATCTTGATCTGAACACCAAGATGCCTAAATGCATGGCAAATGCCTCCTTTTATAGGCCAAAATTCAAAACTATTGATTTGATGACTAATTGTTGAGTGGGTGGCCACCTCTTGACTTGGTAACAATCCTTATCTTCTTGTCTACAGAAAACGTCATTCCTAACATCAGAATTTGAACAGGTAGTCCTCATGAAAGTTCTGAGAAATTGTCTCAGCTTTCCAACAAAACAAGAATGAGGTCATTTGGACTTCTCAAACTCGAGATATGGGCTGAACACTGAACATTGTCTGGGTTGCAGGACAGATTCCGACTTCTCTGTTGTTACTACAATTTGAACTTGAAAACGGTCCTTTTGAATCTTGGACTCTTCATGAAAGTTTTAGGTCTATGTCTTAGCTTTTTATCCATATAAATCAAACCTAAATTCAAGTTCTACAGCTCTAGTTATGATCCAATAACCGAATGGTGTTCCAATTCGAATTCAACCACTATCTCTTTTCTAAGCTCAGCCTTTTTTTTGTCTTCTCAATTTCAGTAGTTAAACTCATCAATCAATTCTTTAATTTATGTGATAGGCCTGCATTTAAAATGAACATTTATCATAAATTAAAGGTATCTTATATTATCAGACTTGTTATTATAAAACATGCTCTAGTTAAGGAGTTATTGATACTTCAAGTGCAAAATGATGATATAAAACCTTGATAGAAATGCACTTTTAAGTACTAATCAGTTGTAAAATTTTGTAAAGGGTCGGCCATAGCTAAAGGGACAACTAATTATGAAATATTGATTGAATGGACAAAACTTGGTAAAGGGTCGCCCATAGCTGAAGGGTGGACAAAATGTATTGTGTGATAAAATGCATATGGATGTTCATGCTTGAAATTGTGTGATTATGCTGGATCCTAATAACAAACTGTGTGCTGGAACCGAAATGCATGTAGATGTCCATGCTTGAAATTGCATGATTCTCATTTGAATTCTAATAACAAATTATGTTCTGGAACCAAAACACATGTGGATGTTCATGTCGAATTGTGTTGTCTGCAGCGAATCAGCTGCTGAATTATGTTGTCTGCAGCGAATCAGTTTTCGCTGCCGAATTAGGGTGTCTGCAGCGAATTAGTTTCGCTGCCGAATTGTATTGTTAGCAGCGAATCAGTTTTTGCTGTCAAATTAGGGTGTTTGCATTGAATCAGTTTCGCTACCGAATTGTGTTGTTTGCAGCGAATTAGTTTTCGCTACCGAATTGTGGTGTCAGCAGCGACTTAGTTTTCGATGCTGAATTATGGCATCACCAGCGAACCAGTTTCGCTGACGATTCTGTGTTATGGAGAATTAGTTCGCTGACGAATCTGCGTCACTAGTGAACCAGTTTCACTAACGATTCTATGTTCCAGAGAATCAATTCGTTGATGAATCTGCATCACCAGCGTACCAGTTTCGCTGCCAATTCTGCATTCCAACAAATCAGTTCGCTGGTGAATCTGCGTCACTAGCGAACTAGTTTTTGCTAATTAATTTCTGCAATACATTTACGTATTTGAATTGGTCCAGTGACTAAAATGATTGCATTATATGATTGTGTAATATGTGGAACACTTGACTGTGAACATGTAGATTCTTGAAATATGTATGGTGATGAGTCATGTGATTTCAAAATGCAGATGTGCTGATTTGTGACCATTAATGTGTTAAGTGGTGCAACCGGGATTGGACCTTCGATCGGGTAGGGACACCCCACAGGAGGAACATGTAGGTGCTTTCCACATGACTTCGGAGTGATTGATGTAACATGGGGAAGTGATCGCTTATGCGTCAAGACAGTTAAAGACTCACATAGAGAATTACCCGATACACGACCTGGAGTCGGTTACTGTGATATTTGCTCTGAGAATCTGGGGCACTATCAATACGAGTCCCTCTAATTTCAAGGACAAAATTTTTATTAAGAGGGGAGAATGTAAACATCCAATAAAAAAAGGTAAAGCCATAAATGACTCCACCGTCATTGTCAATTTCTAAATCAACAGCGACACAATTTTTCGTTGCTGATTTCTGAATCAATAGCAACACAGTTTTTGGCTGCCAATTTTTGAAACGGCAGCGGTATGGTTTTTGCTGTCGATTTCTGAATCAACAGCGACATTGTAAAACCCAACAAAAATTAATGTTGGACCGACCTATCATAGGGGAGAATTAGAATAGAAACCAGTCTAAGATAACCTAGAAGAGGGATAAGGATAACCCTTGTCCAGCACCCAAACCCCTACCTCATTTAAGAGTGAGTATAAATATAAGGAGGGAGAGAGAGAGAGAGAGAGAGAGAGAGAGAGAGAGGGCGACTCTTCCTCTTCCCAAGACCAGCTGCAGCAGCTCCATGTGTCGAGCTGCATGTTCTTGCCCCCTTTCCTCCTTCCCAAAGAGAGCTAAACAAACCCCGCTACATGTGCCTTTCTTAGGCATGAAAGAGAGAGAAGAGAGAGCTTGAGAGAAGGTTGAGCAGTGCAGATATGGATGGAGAAGAGGTTTAGAAGCTGGTGGGAATAAACCAACAAAAGGAGGAGAAACCGAGAGAAAAAGAACAAGGGAAAACCAGGAGAAGAAAAAAAGATATACTATCAAACTTTCCCCAAATCTACTTAGATTCATAAGGTATGGGTCTTGTAACCTCCTTTCCCATATTCTTTGTGACCTTGGAAACGAAAAAATGAAGAAAAATCATGAGGGAATGCCTAGAATTTTTACACCATTTGTGAAGGAAACCTAAACTAAAAAGAGGGATGAAAATAGGGTTGAATGGAGATTTAATTCTAGAACAGTTAACAAAGAAAAATGAATAGATTGAATGGACAAGACTTGGTAAAAGGCGGGCCATAGTTGAAGGGTTGAACAAAATGTATTGTGTGATAAAATGTATGTAGATGTTCATGCTTGAAATTGTGTTCATTTCTTCCCTCTCCCCATCTCTTACATAGGCGATAGGCGAGGTAAACCTCGTCTTTTTTCCTCACCAATTCCCTAGCAACGACTGTTGACACTAATCCTCCACACACTCCATTTCTTTCGCCCTTAAATTCTACCTCCTTACCATCAGGTGTCCAAAAGGACACCATTTTAGTAAGACAATTTACATTAGCATGATATGTCTTGGGTCAATCTATCCTTAGAATCACATCAAAGTATCTCTAAAGGAATTAGATCCACACCCTTCTATATTCACTCGACACCCTTTATAGATATCATCTATTGTTATCCCTTCCCCTAATGGAGTACAAAGTATCAAGCCCTTATTTAGTCTATTTACAAACAACAAGGGATAAAAAACTCCAACTCAGTGGTGGGGGTGGGATTCTTATGAGGATGAATATGTCTAGAATTACAAAGGTTTTTAATTTGAGTTCTAAGCTTGACTTGCACTTTATTTAGATGTGAGTGTAACTGGAATGCATTTGAGATGATGAGTTTTTTTATCTTATTATTTTTTATGTTGATATATTTGATAAGAATCTTATAAGTTATAAATTTGAATAGATTATTTATGTTCATACAAAATGAAAAAATTGTTTGCATAAAAAAATGAATAACTTGGTATTTGTAATATGTAATCGAAATTGAATGACAACCAAGTCAAAAAGCAAGCTGAAGATTTTGGTGTAGTTTTAGATGATCTCTCATTTGATGTTGATTAGATAATTGAGGGAGAAAAGAATGATGGTTCATCAAACTTTGATTTTCTTGGTGTCATTGATAGTGCAACATGAAGAAAAAATGGTAAAGATGATGAAAGTGATGAAGGAGAAATTTCTAATAATGTTGAAATGGAAAGTCATGGTATTGGAGATGAATTGGAGATTCAAATTGATATCAATCCAGAAAATTCAAGGAGTTTTGAGTTAAATAACTTTGATAATATTGATGTTGGTATTAATAGTGACACTAATAATCCTCTAAATGATAATGATATTGATGAATGTTTGAGGAATAATGAGGAAGATAAAGGCAATGAAACTAGTTTTAGTTTACATGACATATCAACAGATTATTTGTTTTGAGTTTGTTAATTGTTAATTAATAAAAATCTATAGACATGAATAATTGTATTGTATTTTTAAGTTACTTAAACTATGTATGAATTTTTATTTGAACCATATATTTTAAGGTGCTTGAACTTAAAAATCCTTGTGAATTTACGATCTGTCTTTACGAATCAAGTTTATATTGCATTTTCCATACTATGTCAAAAATGCATTTTTGACAACCATGCTTGTGATCTCTAGCCTTTATGCACGCCAATCTACAGAGCTAAGACATGGATTTGTTATCAAGTGATTAAGAAAATATATTAAGGACCTCGTTTGCCACACATGTGAAAATAATTGGGTGTATCAGCTCTCAAACCCGTAATCTCTAGCCTCTACGCACACTAACCTATAGAGTTAAGGTATAGATTTGTTATCAACTGATTAAGAAAATATATTAAGGTGCTTCACTATTCATATAAATAGTAAAGCACCATAAAAAACCACAGTTCTTTTAGTGTATTTAGATAATACTAGTTTGTTTCTCGCATGTTATTGTGGGTAACGTTTTGGCAGTATTATTAAACTTGGCACTACCTCTAAACCAAGTCAAGTTTTAAATTAAAATAAATGAGAGTTGACCCGATCGACCGACAGGCCAACATGCAATTCAATCGCCCTAGTCAAAACCCGATTTAACTTTAAAAAATGTTTCCTAAGATGGCATAATCTTATTGTTTTTTTTATTAAAATGATGATGTTTTTTATTAACCCGAGTTAACCCACCCAGCCCGTAATCCGGATCATTGGCCCGCCAAGTTTAATAACCTTATTATTTGAAATTTATTTTTTATTTAATTATTTGATAATAAAAATAGATATTTGCAAGAAAGAAACAAAACCAATTATGGAGGTGAAATGAACTTTTTTATGTCGAAGTTGTATTTTCTTATTCATGCAATTATATTTGTTTTGACAACAAAGCGAGTTTATTTGTTTTTTTTATAGCAACACATCTCATTGAATAAAAAGCAACATCAATCAGAAAAAAAAATATTTTAGAAAACTATAACGATTTAAATTAAAAAGGGAAAATTGATTTTTTTAATCAAGAGCTTAATTTTCTTATTGACATGTTTCTTTTTTATTTTGACAAAAATATTTTCTTATGAGAAATTATGTTTTTAAGCAAAACCTTATTATGTTCATGAAAGAAGTTTCAATAAAACAAATCTATAAAACATGAATCAAACATTTTAAGGTAAATTTATGGAAAAAAATAATATGAAAACAATAAATTTGAAAAAATCATTTAAAAAACAATAAAAACGCTAATAGAATAGATATTTTATTCTCTTTCGATATCAAAGAGAGAATTATTTTTAAATTTTTAAATATAAATTTAATACATAATTATCCATAAAACAATTGATATTATCCTATTAAAAAAACCATAATCTTCTTTAAAACATTTGTATACTTTTTTATAAGTAGAGAGTTTTTTTTTAATAAAAGGCAACAACAATTAAAACAAAAGTTCGTAAAAAAATTCAATCATTTTAAATAAGTAGGAAAAATTTATTTCTTCAATCTAAAAATCATGTATTTAATAATACATATTTTTATTGTTTAAGTAAAAGCATGTTTTTTAATCATAAGTATTGTTTTTTAAACAAAACATATCATGAACTCAAAAGGAAATTAAAAAAAAAATATATTAAAATAATACATGAATATTTTGTATGTGATTGAAGGAAAAACAATTAATGTGATAAAGTCAATACAATTATTTATTAAAGTGTTTTTTTGTAGCTTCCATCTCGCTAAAAACAAATAAACTAGAGTTAAGTACGAATTCCTTTTTCAATTTAATTTTCTATTTTTTGACCGATATAATGGGTTTTGGGACTAAAAACTGGTTTATTGAGCTTCTTATGATATTTATTAGGTATTTTTAAATGAAAATACATTAAAAAAAAAAAACAAGACCACATGTGCTAGCCTGACCTAGCAGGCCTACGTGCCAGACCTTCATTTTGTTAGGCCAGGTGCACAGGTCCAATCTGGTCCAATATCTTTGGCCCAATCACCTTTCTACTTTCTATTTTATTTTCAATTTTTTTTGTTTTGGATTTTTATTGAAATTTTCCATATATTAAATATTTAACATGATATTTAAATTATTAATTAGTCTCATCATAGTTCTTAATTAATATTATAGGTTTTTATGGGAAAGTTAAAATTTCTTTTTTAATAATTATACAACTAATATGCAAAAACAAATCCTCATGAATATTCAATGAAATGTTTTTGCTATTATTTAATAGATATTTGTATTAATTTTATCACATTAATTTTCTTCCTTTAATCACATACAAAATATCGAGATATTATTTTAATATTTTTTTATTAAAATATTCTTTAAAGATAATGATAGGTTTTTGTTTAGAAAACAATGCTTAAGATTAAAAAAACATGTTTTCACTAAAACAGTAAAGAGAAATATTATTCAAGATGTTTAGATTGAAGAAATATATTTTTCCTATATATTTCAAATGACTGAAATTTTTGACAAACTTTACTTGCACAAAATTATACAAATGTTTTAAAAAAGGTTATAACTTTTTTATAATGATTTTATCAATTGTTTTTTTGGATAACTTGATATGCATAAATTATAAAATAATTTTCTTATTGATATCAAATGAAAATAAAATATCTATTCTCTTAGAATGTATATTGTAAAATTTTTAAATAATTTTCTTAAATTTATTGTTTTCATATTTTTTTTCCATGATTTAGATTTTTTTTTTGAAACTTCTTTCATGAACATACTAGTTTGTTTTTTTTTTTTTGCTTAAAACCATAATTTCTCATAAAAAAATACTTTTGTCTAAATAAAAAAGAAACAAGTCAATAAAAAAAGCTTTTGATTAAAAATTTATTTTTTATCCTTTTTAGTTTAAATCATTATAGTTTTTTCAAATACTTATTTTATGTTACTTTTTATTCAATGAGATGTGTTGCTATAAAACAAATTTGAGGACTGACATAAAACAAATGAAGTTCAGGTATTGAAACATGAAATGCTTAAAACTCAAGGACAAAAAATGATAAAAATTTAAAATATCAATGATCAAAGTGTACTTTCTCGTGCTCCATGAAATAATGAAAAAAGGAAAAAAATAGTTGCCTTCTTATTTCTATGTTAAATTTAATCCCAGTGTTTTATTTTTTTTTAAATTACAAATTGAAATTTCATCTAGCAAAATTAAACATCAATCCACATCCAAGATTTATTTTAACATAGTAAAGAGGAGGTATCACATGAATCAAAAGGAATTACCATGCTTTAAATCATGTGAATATAAATAAAAAGTGAAAGGATGAAATCAAAATAAAAATAAAATTGAGGGACTAAAATTCATAATTGCAAAAGAGTTGGAAAAAAAGGGACAAATCAAGTGCATAGTAGTAGAGAAAACCCATGGGACGTCTGAGTCACGATGAATAGTGAAAGAAACAATGAAAACCTATCTTGTTTTAGTTTACAGTGTAATAATATAATATTTGCTGATACTAAAATTAATCACAAAATGAAGATCCATGTTCCTGAAAACATCTTTGTGGAGATGTTGGGAAAAAAATTTATTTTTTCAATTAATAAATGTTCACGTCAAACTTGTAGGAAAGTATTGGAAAAGTCGATAGATGAACTGAGGGAAAATAATTTAAAATTATTCTAAACTCAATTAATAAATTTTATTTTATTTTTCTAAGAACCTCAAACCTTTTCGGTAAATAAATAAATAAATTCATTACTTTTAATTCTACATAACAATTTAGAAACATGAAATGAAATGAATCATAATATATATATATATATATATATATATATATATATATATATATAAAATTGTGATGACACCAATCTCTAAACTTATTATCAGCACCAATACTTCATAGATTCAAATTCATTATGAGGTGAGATTAGACTCTCATCAACAACACATCTCTTATGATTAGATAGCTCCAATGGGTAATCAAAGAGTTGCTTTAAGTAACTTGTTCCTTTAAGGTCATATTCAACAAATCCAGTACCTCCACAAATGGCTAGAATGCAACCATCATTGGTGAAACATGCATATGATGATGTTATAAAACCCAAAGTATTTAAGAATAGTTGAATTATGGGTTAATCAAAGGTTCTAGTAAGATAATCTATTCTCTATTATTTATGAAACTTGTAGTTTGTAATAGAAAACTTGTAACCTGCAAAATAGTCATTTTTTATAGGATTTGTGGACCCTCATATGACAAAGTCAGTGATCTTTAAGCAAATGGTTTACAATAAATGAGGGGATAAACATTTATTTTTAAAAACAATAGTGTTTGTTCTTAGATTGATACAAAAAATGCTTTGAAATTAAAAATGTATTTTTGTTAAGAATAGAGATTGTGAATATTTTATTTGTGTGATTCTATGTGTATTTTTACTTCTAGAACCCTATAAAAAACATACTTATTAAAGGTCAAGAAGGTCTTTCTACCCCTATAGATCAGTGTTTGTTCTTAGATTGATACAAAAAATGCTTTGAAATTAAAAATGTATTTTTGTTAAAAATAGAGATCGTGAATATTTTATTTGTGTGATTCTATGTGTATTTTTACTTCTAGAATCCTATAAAAAAGAAGTATATTAAAGGTCAAGAAGGTCTTTCTACCCCTATAGAACTGATTAGGGATAAATATCTCTAACATTAACATTAATGTGAGATGAGATTTCCCTGATATTAATATTAATGGAGAATAAAAGACAATATCTTAAACATTAAAATTAATAAGAGATGGAAGACAAATATCCATGACATTAACATTTATATTAAATGTCATAAGAATAAACAAATGGAGCCTTATGGCCCAACATGTGGCTTATAATGATATTCAGGCCTTTAACTCTTTATGCTTGGCATATTGCCAAGCCCAAAGTCAATGGGTATGACAACAAGCAAGACTTATGCCTATTTAGGCTTGGCTCATAGCCGAGCCCAAGGGTTTCAGGTCTGGCAGCACGTCAGACCCCTGCTCAATTGGGTTTGGCACACAACTAAGCCTAAGAGTGATGGGTCTGACAACTCGCCAAACTCATATCCACTTAGGCTCAACATGATGCCAAGGGTGGTGAGTATGACACTACGCCAGATCAAGCGTCCCATTAGGCTCAGCCCAATAGCATCAAGTCTGGTAGCTCACCAGACCTATATCCACCTAAGCTTGACATGGTGCCAAGGTCTAAGGGCACCAGGTCTAACAACTATCAATCTCATACCTCTTTAGGCTGGACACGGTGCTAAGCCTAAGGTCGTTGGGTCTGCAGCTTGCCAGACCCGTGCCCAATTAGGCTTAGCATGCAGTCAAACCTAGGAGTGCTGGGTCTGGCAGCTGCCAACCCTATGCCCAATTAGGCTCGACATACAGCCAGGCATAAGGATGTTGGATTTAACAGCTCATTAGATCTATGCCCATTTGGACTTGGCTCATAGCCACGTCTAAGGGTGTTGGGCTTTGAAGCAAGCTAGACTCATGTCATTTGGGTATGGTATTCTACCATGTATAGAGATATTAAGTATAGATGCAAGCATCACCCATCTATCAATGAGTTATCATCTTGCTTTTGAACCTTTTTTAAAGAGAAACTCAAGGCTCAAAATTAATTTTTCAACAAAAATACTAATCATTAAACCATCTAACCTAAAAGCCTCCCTCTTGATCATCTCCAGCTTTCTTCAACGTCCACACAATGCAGGTGCTAAAGGTCCCTATCTCGTAGCTTGCGACAACAGTAAGACTCTTAAAAAAACCCTAACTCGCAACATGTATGTTTTGACCATGCATCATGAGGTAACATTGTTTTCTCATTAAATGTTTTTATTGCCAAATCAAAACACAAAATGGAGTCAACCAACTTTTCATCTTTAAATCGCCAGTCTTGCCAATAAAGGCTATGAACCAATTACTATGGAAACTAGCAGATTGGTTGTTTACTCTTCATGCATTTTTTTTAATGAGAAAATTGAATCGTATAATTAGTTTTGTGACAATAAGGTAATCTTAAAATCTTGTAGTCATCATTTAAGGAATCATAACCAAACCCTAAAGTTTCCCACCTATTTAGGTTGATAAATTATATACTCTCCGATTACTGGATTTCATAAGGCCATCATAGTGACCACAAATGATGACATTGTTGTTCTGAAAGGGGAAGAAAAAATAAAGACGAGAATAAAGAGATCCTAAATGAAGATGGCTTTGAAACAATGATAGTTTTCTTTTGGAGGTGATTCTTGTCCTTTAAGGTAGGAATATTGGCATTACGATTTCGATACTTTTTAGCAGATTTAGGGTTGGTAGGCAAAAAAGCACACACCTTTAAAACACATTAGAGATTTGAAGGTAGTCTTAGAAATATGTCTACAAGTATGTCTAGGGGACAACTACCAGCACAACCATGGATGTTTGTCTCTATCTCTTGATTAGGGGTTGCTTCTAAGAGGAAGTGATTTTCTTTGGATGACTGGAGCCTTTATATTACTTATGCAACAAGAATATTAATTGGACCAGACCCTAGTGTACCGATTGATCACCAAGTCCTAATAGGTCCCAACAATTGTTCAAACAATAAGTGAATTATTTCTCTTCCGGTGAGAAAGTACCGCAAGGTTTAGATAATAATTGATTACTTCATTTTCTTATCGATAACTTTCAACTACTTTAAATAAGCAAAGTCATGTACAAGAAACCCGAAATAAAAAGAAAAGCTGGTAGCTAACAATTGGAGATTAAACATACGTAAAAACAGAGCATACCACGTATGTAAACACAAAGCATTGCTAACAAAATAAAGTAACATAACGAACAAAAATAAAAATGACGAAAAGTTCACAACTGCATGTGACCTAGTCCTGCAGGTGACCCAGTCCACCCCATCATAACCTTCTCATTCTTCACGTGACCATAAGCTCTCCTCTGCATGCATGTCACATGAAACTAGCTTTTCACGTCCAACTTCATATCAGGTATTTGGGATTTGGCCTAAGGGGCCTTGCTGACCGTCATGGCTTATCAATACCTCCCTTATTATGTGGATCCTTGTCCTCAAAGTCCACGTCTGGGAACATCTCCATTAGTTGTTTGGTGGGTTCCCATGTCACTCTTCTGCCGGTAGATTTTTCCAATGGACCAAACTCTCTTCGATAATTTAGGCTCCTTATTTGATCCAGCGATGATCGAGAATAACTGCGGTGTGAGTATGACTACCCCATCATCAATGAATGGTAGCAACTCCGTGTTGTGCGCCACCCCATTCTCCACGTTAGTGATGTACTGTTTGAGTAGGGATGCATGAAATATGTGATGAACACGCGACTTTGCTGGTAAGTGGAGCTTGTATGTGACCGAGTTGATTTTCTCTAGAATTTTATAGGGCCCATAGAAGCGGCTGGTTAATTTCTGGTATATTACTTTGAAAACTATTTGTTGGCGATAAGGATGTAGTTTCAGATGCACTAACTCGCCAACCTCGAATTAACTTATACCTGATAGTACCAAGCTATAAGATCTCCTGGTGAAATATGAAGCACTATAGAGCTCATCTAACATATCATCAATCGTGGGAATGGGAAAACGGCCCTTCACGATGGTAGCGTTGAGTGCATGATAATTCATGCAAAAACACTAACTTCCATCCTTCTTCTTCATTAATAGTACTGGTGATGAAAAAGGGCTCGTACTAGGTCAAATAAGGCCGGAGTTTAACATATTGTGGACTTATTTCTCGATCTCCTCCTTTTGATAGTACACATAATGGTATGGATGGACATTGATTGGTTTGGTTCCTTTTTTGAGGGAGATGTAGTGATCAACTTCTCTGATAGGCGGTAGACTTAAAGGCTCCTTCAATAATTCTGAGAACTCTTGCAAGATTTTCATGTCAGGATGCATTTTTTCATGTGGCTCCGTAACACTTACCTGTAGGCATATTGCAAAAAAGACATGGTCATGGTGAGCCTCTTTTGATAGTTCTTTGATTAATGCAACTTAGATGGCTTCATCGTCAGTCCTTTGCAACTGTTTGATCTGGTTCTTCTAAAGAAATTCCATGGTTAATTGCTTCCAGTTGCAAACCACAAAACCCAGCATTTTGAGCCATTGGATTCCCAGGACTAGATCCAACCCTGTAAGAGGAACAAAATAAAGAGTCAAAGAGGAATGAGTGCCTTGCAGGTCCACTCGTACCTCTTTAAAACGCCCTCGACACTTCAATTTCTCACTATTAGCTATCCGCACGGTGAAAGCTTTGGTTGGCACCACTGGTAGCCCGTTGGCCAACCTCTCACTAATGAAGTTATGAGTTGACCCATTGTTGATGAGTATGATGACGTCGTGGGAACTTATCCTAATAGCTATTTACATGGTCTTGGGCGCGATCCATCCTGTTAACGCATGTAGCGTGATTTCTGGTTCAGTGGTTTCCTCATAATTCTCTTAGACCGGTTGTTCTTCGATGACATTGTCACATAAAAGAGTGTTGCTGCTATCATAACCCTCCAACATAAGTATTTGTGTCAAAACATAAGTTCTGAGCTCTCCTCCATTGCATTTCCTCCAAGGTAAGACGCCAAACAAGATTGGTAGGGGTTGGTGGTATGACTCGATTGATAGGGGGAAAGGCTAAGGAAGCTCGCATCGATGGTGTAGGTCTAAGAAACCTCCTTTGTCTGTTAAGTTGATCTGTGATCTGGGCTAAGCCGATGGCTTCCTTCAAGGTCTAAGGCTTAAACATTCATATTCCATCTGAAATGTCAGTTTTTAAGCCACCCATAAATGTTCCCACAAGAGCTTTTTGTGTCAAACCGCGTACTTGGTTGCCCAAACGCTTGAATTCTTGTTGGTAATCACGATAGTGAACCACCCTACCTTATCCTTGAAAGGGCTTCATCAAAATCTTCGCACTCCGAAGGCCCAAAGCTAACCCAGAGTTCACCTTAGAAATTTGCTCATGAGAGAACATGTCCTTTTTCTTCAATCGTCCTGCGAATCCATTGCCACCACTAGTTGGCATCACCTTTCAAGTGATAGGAGGCCAAAGAAACCTTCCGGCCTTCACGGTGAACCACTCCGTCGAATCATCTCTTGAGAATCTAGGAAATTCAAGCTTCGCTGTCTTAGAGGAGACAACAAGTCGTCCCCCATCGTGACCTTCACGGTGTTGGTTGCCATGATTTAGAGGCTCCTGGTTTGCAAGCAATACATCAGAGAGACGATTAAGAGTTTCTTCCAAATGCCACAACCTGTCAGCCATGCCGAGCTCCATCCGGTGTAGCCCATCCTCCAAGCGCTCAATACGATCCTTATTGGTTCCCACAATAACTAGGCTCTGATACCAATGATAGGTCATAGTAATTGTTCAAACAATAAGTGAATTGTTTCTCTTTGGATGAGAAAGTACCGCATGTTTTAGATAATAATTGATTACTTCCTTTCCTCATTGATAACTTTCAGCTACTTTTAAATAAGCAAAGTCACATACAAGAAACCCAAAATAAAAGGAAAGCTAGTAACTAACAATTGGAGATTAAACACACATAAAAACAGAACATACAACGAACATAAACACAAAGCATTACTAACGTAATAAAAGTAGCATAATGAACAAAAATAAAAGTGACAAAAAATTCACAACTACAAGTGACTCAATCCTATAGGTGACCCAGTTCACCCCAACATAACCTTCTCATTCTTCACGTGACCATAAGCTCTCATCTGCATGCATCTCCCTTTTCACATCCAACTTCATATTAGGTATTTAGGATTTGATCTAAGAGGCCTTGCTGACCGTCGTGGCTTATCAAGTCTCGAAAGCATATCGCTAGGCCAAACCCTAGACTCTAATGCTACATTGATAAATGTTTTTCAACCTAACAGTTTCAATTTCCATGCCCCAGCTAAGTGAAGGTTAAAGGTATCCTTTCGTTTTTGAATTCAATATCACAATCAAGAATTTATTAAATTATTTTAAATATAATATATTAAAAGAATTTAATCTCCATTAATACATAAACTAAATTAAAAATACCCTTAACATTGAATTAAAAAAAAACATGCGAAATTGAGACAGCCTCTCAATGAGCTAGGGTCCATGGAGAGACACTTTAAAGGTGAGTGATGAAAACGTGATTGTTTGGGAATGCGTGTGCAGCTGCGGTTACACCATCTTCCTTAGTATCTGATGGAGAGAGCGTGGAGAGGAAGAGATTAACGTACGAATGGCCCTTGAACAACAGTCGATGAAGAGATTTATGGTTCCCGTTCACATATTTGAGATATAAAACACAAAGCAATAGTGCAAGACTCCATGCCTCGTATGTTTCTGAGACCTAAGCACATGGTCTTTGACTGTATAAACTATAATCTATATATAGGTGATACATAGTTGACAAGTTTTCTCTTTTCACTTTAAGCCGAGTTCATCTCTACCAAAATTTAAATGAGCTGAACTCGAATGAGTTCCATGTCCCAGACTTCTTTGCAAACACAAAACGAGCTTGAGTTCCTAAAATTAATTGAACCCAAAAAAATGAAAGAAGAAGAAGAACCAAAGCTTAAGCATGTCAAATTTTAGCGCAGCTTGGCTTACTGGTAGCCCAAACTAAAAGTTTTCCCATGGCAACTATAAATATTGTAAAAAGCAAATAAGATCCCTCGACCAGATTTTACAATTTGCTACTCTGAGGGGAAACCATCGAAGTCCCACACTTAAACAGTCACCAGATTGATCTGCTCGGTACAAAAAATAACAAGTTGGGAGTTCTTTTACATCAATGAAAAAGAATATAAAGAGGAAGATACTAACTTGACTGCGAAAATTGGTAACAGATCTTTCCTCTACTGTTGCTGATGAGAAATAGTAGCAACAAGCCCTTGCTTTGCACATTCGGGGAGATCTGCAACTTATCCTAATTTGCCGCAACCAAGATTTTTGTCATTTGATCACACACACATATTGCAGCCATGATGAGTACTTCTCAAAGAATCTACTGAATTCTTCCAACAACTAAGGCATTAAATCCCCAATGGTTATCACAATTTCAACTTCTTTTTGCGCTTTTTCAAATTTGCACATTCACTATCATCTACTATCTAGAAGAGAAAGCAATTTCAACAATCAAGAGTTGCAACTCAAAAATTGAAACAGTGAATGATAATAACCAACAAAGGCAAACCTTCTGTTTTTTGTTCTTCTTCCCCTTTTTCTTGTTCTTTCCCTTTCGTTTCTTTGGCGAAGATTTTTCTACTTTGTCTTCTTCAAAAGACTCCTGCAACATTTGCAAAGTAATTAGAAAGTGCTTGACAAAAGCTTACTCGCAGCTTTCAAAAGATCAATTAACAGGGATACTATATCCAAGCACCTCAGAGTTGCCAAAGTCAGTCACATGATGAATAATTGTTCCAGACTTTGAAGTGCCACCTGATATATCAAAGAAAATAAGCCATGCTTCCACATAATAATGTCTTGTGTTAGAAAATAAAATCTTGAGTGCAAATAGACAAGCAAAACAGACCGCTAAACTGGATTTCAAGAGCAAACATTATAACCCTCCGTATCTAAAGAAAGCAAAGTGAAAAATAGGTTTTTCCCACAAGTAACAAAATACCCAGCATTCTCTTTCTATTATTGTGTAAAAGGAAAAACTAACAAAATAATAGCATGGAAAACTTCTCCACTCCACTACATGGCCTCCAGAATTTAAGACCACAAGGTACTCCTGGAAAAAATACTTGAAATAGATCGAATATCACTACTTCAACCAGACCATAAAATATTCTTTTTCATGTTAAGAACATCTCATGACAACATAACAACCAGTCTTTTAAAAGTTTAAGAAAAACTCCAACCACAGCATCGTAAAACCAAAGATTCAGATATGGAAAAATACATTTAAAACAACAGGCACAAAAATAACACAATCTAACAATTCAAAAGCATCCCATTACACTACATAAATCGGCTACGTAACAAATCATTCAATCATGAATATTTGGCAAGCTTAAGATCTCAATCGAAATGCATTTGACTCCTCAGATTGATATCATATCGAAATCCACAAATAGTCCAAATGACCCAATTTCAACTATCTCTGAAATCTCTTCAGTCCCAATTTCATCAAATCCAATACAAACAACAAAAACCCATATCACGATCTCAATTTGTTTTTCCCAACTAGCCCCAATAATTCTAAACCTACAATTTCATCTTTGCTACTCATCGAATACAACACAAACAAAATTATTAAAAGAACAGAAAAAAAAAGAGGGGGGGGGGGGCTTGAAATAATTATTACTAGTCAAGACAGTGTCTTTGGCATTCTTGACAGCCAACTCAAGGATATCAGGATCAATGGAAGCCAACCCATTTGGGTCTTGAAGTTTTCTTTCAAGAAATTTAGCCAAGGCTGCAGCTTTATTAGTCCTTAATGGTCCGCCAGGATGCGCTAACCTAACGGTATAAGATACATAATCAATAAACAAAACTCTAGATATACTCCTAAATAACAGAGAGAGAGAGAGAGAGAAAGAAAAATAAAAGAAAAAAATAAAAGAATACCTGGGTTGTTGGGAACGAAAGGAAGGAGGAGGGAGAGGTGCGAATTTGCTTCCTCTTAGTGCCTTTCTTTCGTCTTCACTCAATCCTTCCATCATCCTCTCTCTCTTTCTCTCTGTTGTTATCTATCTAGCCTCTTTCAAGCTTCAACCGTTTTGGAGTTTTTAAATTTTTGGAAGGCATGGTCAAAGTTGTTAACCCGATCTGCATATTAACTTAGTGATCTGATCTGTTGATCCGGTTTTTTATTTTTTATTTTTATTTAAAAAAAAAACAAAATCATTTTAACAACACAACAGCATTGTCTTGTTCACTCTCAAACAGCTGTGCCCTTTATTTGTAGCTATGAAGAAAGTCCAACGTAGGAGAGACTAATGGTGTGATTGTTTTTTTGAAAAATCATTTTTTAAAAGTTACTTTTTAAATTTATTTTTATTTGTTTGTTATTAAAAAAATTGATAACGAAAAACACTTTCTGGTCAACGAAAAATTCTTTCTAGTTAAAGAAAAATTTAGCTTGGTTTTCAGGAAAATGTTTTTATTTTATTTTTTATGGAAAACACTTTTCGAAAGTTGTGAAAAATTTAGAAATATCATATTATTTGCTGATTATATCAAATTTGATCCTTAAACTTTTGATTGCTATATATATTTTGTTTTGAATATTTGTTTTTCAACTTTATCCCTTAGAATTTAATTTTTATATTAATTTTGGTCCTTATTTTTATAATTGTTATTTGCTTTTCCCTTATCATTTTTTAATTGAAATTTTTTATCTATTAAATTTAATTCTCATTCTTTTGATTGTTACTTATTTTATTTGAAATAATTTATGAAATGTTAATTATTATTATTTTAATTTCTTCATCTTTTAATTTTTTAGATTTGATCTCTATTATTTTGATTATTATTTATTTTATTTAAAATAATTTATGAAATTATATTTTTTTTCAATTTCATTTTCATTCAACTTTTTAATTTATAAGATTTGTTTCTCATTATTTTAATAAACTTGAAAAAAATAAAACATTAATAAGTTATTTTCCAGCTCATTTTCCATGATACTACCAAACACTGAAAAATATTTTTTAACTTATTTTCCATTACACTAACCAAACATCGAAAAATAATTCACTTTCCCACACTTTCTAAAAAGAAACTACTTTCCAACAAACAAACGGGCCTAAAAGATTCACAATTTAATGAAGAAAAATATCATAGAAAACTACATATTTAGTGACTATATTTTATTAATTTTACATTTAAATGTCTCAACTTTATCTTCATTAAAAACATGGATGAATTAGAAAGCAGCCAAAGAAGTTGAAAAACATGCCACATTTCACAGTAGAAAAAACCCATTCTTGTTAGTGTTAATTTTATTTTGCTTGTACGAGGCCACAAAAAGAGAACGAAAATCCCAAAATTATCAGATTGGCATTGGCAAGGTCATTCCCAATCAAGGGTTCTCCATACGCTTACTTGTGTACAAGAATGCCATTTGACTTGCATAAATTTTCCCAGTATTTAACTACAATAATGAAACAAAACGAACCAAAGGCCATCTTTATCAGATTTTCTTCTCAGGAATCACAGCTACATGAAGCAATAGCAGACAATAAGCATTTACCTCCTCCCCATCTCCCAGCGTAGTACATAAGAGGTACTATGCTCCTCGTATACATGGAATCTACAATGACAGATCCAGGTAATTCATAATACATGGAAGGGAGATGAACAAATTTGGGAATTAGGAGAGAATCAAACTCTCAAATTGCATGCCTCTCCCTTTCTTTTTAGCCTAAAATCCTGAAACAGCGGGGAAGCAAAGAGGCTGGAATTTCAAATAATCCAACGTAGATTTCAAATAATTGGGTCATATGACCATGGAAAGTGCTGGAGTAATACTGGAACAATTGAGCTGTTGATGCTGCAATAACATGTCTGGAGTTGTCCAAAACCACTCCATAAATCCCTTTCGATTAACGCAACGCCCCCCCTAAGCTTCAAACTAGCCAAGTAGAAATTTGAAAATGTCACTCAATGTAACAATGCCTTCCACACGTTTACTGCCAGCCTCTACAATGACAAGTCGCCTGACACCTGAAAACCCAGGGATTGAGGATCATTAACTAGGTGCACAGATATCACAAAAAGATGCCGTATGAATTTTTAGAAGAGTAAACAACAATAATAGAGACCTTGTTTCAGCAAAAGTTTTACCCACAATCATATTTAACACGGCCATTTGTAACCAAAGTGTTTACATGTCTGTATGTGTGTATCTGGCAAAGGCTTTGATGGTTCTATAAAAGTCCTTCAAGCGCTATAACTTGATGAATAGATTATTCAACAAAAGATGAAGGATAGCAGCTCAGGTTTGCTTGAAAGAAACAACGACAAAGAAGAGGAACTGTAGTTTGAGTAATTACAGGGAAAGAAAAATCAAAAGAACTGATATCCTAATGCCTAACATACTGGGAAAAAAAAACATTTATAACCTAATTAACAAACCCAGACACTTCAAAGTCATATTGGGAGATATTCAACGGGATCTTCATTCTAAATAAAAGATAAGGTTCAGATTACCCGGGTTTGCCAATCGCTCCATCACTTTATGCAATGTATCAGATCGCAAACACATCTGACATCTTTGACTTCTCAGCTCATGAGAAGAATAGGCATCTTGCCCCAGTTGCAAAGCCTTATCAAATTTGAAATAAATAAAAGTAGCAAGGGGAAACCATGATCAGCAAATTTCAGGCATGATTTCTATATCATAAACTACATTTTGACACAATGGGGTAACATATAAACTAAAAAATAAAAGTTAAAACAACTTCAAATAAATTTTATGCAGCCTGCCAGAGCATGCAATTAATACTTTGATGTGATTTTTGTGAAGTAAAAAGGATTCACTTGGTCCAAGTGAAACCAGAAAACCACTAAATGTATCCTTTAAGACTGTGACGCCAGAAGTCATTTCCACGCCAAATATTACCTCAATGAAACAATCAAGGAGTTTACACTACCATCATTACATCCATTTTCAGTTAGTTTTTTAAATCTCAACAAGAAAGCATTTTGGAAAGACCCAGCACCCCTGCCCCCTGTCTTCCTTATCCTTTAAAGTTGAAACCAAATGATATGCCTCCATGGATCCAACTAATCATCAAACCCTTAAATATGTGTCAAATATTCTTAAAACAATAGTATTAATACCATCCTCGACTCCTCGTGTCCACAATGACATAAAGTTTTCATAGACATAATTATATAAAACAAATAATGAAAAAAATCTAGACAATAATGCTTTCCTGTTATATATATCTACAAACTAATGCCACTATGAAGTTGCTTAATGCAACATGCTCAAGGGAAAATAAAGAGATGGAGGGACAGAAAGAGCAGCTACCTGATTTATAGTCATTTCATTAAGATTAATATGAGTATAAATTTTGTCCTTCGCCAAAGCTGTTATGTCACTGTTAGATGATAACAGATAATTAACCTCAAAATCAAAGAAGAGGTTTTAACAACATCAAATTAAGAAGAACAAGTTACCTCCGACAATATATGTCTACTAACGAGTCATTCTCATCTACTATTGGTATTGAACTTACTTGAGCTGTACAGGAGGTGATGAAAAGATACGAGTGATTAAAATTACATGAAGACCAAGATGCATAGCTGAAGTATATTCTTGAGTAGTTGAAACCATAGAAAACTATCTCAAAAGGCAACAATGTGTTTAGTACAAACATTTAAACTAGCCCCCACATAACAACTACCTTAGCCAGTTCTGAAAACAATATGAAATCAGATCTTAGGCATGCCAATGATAAGGGTTTAAGTAAGTGGCCCATTCACATGGCCCTGTGATTAGATCCATTTCAGGTGAGTCTTAAAATATGAGACATGAAATATGAATAGTTGATAAAAGATCCTTAACAATTTTTATTTCATTTTTTGGTAATTCAAGAAATTTATCAAATAGCACTCATATGCACCTCATCCAATCAATATGATTTGAAAGTTCCATGCAAATTTTAAGTGTAATACATGTAAAGCAAATTCAAGTAGTTTGCTTGAAATATGCCACAAAATTAGAACTTCTACTTCCAAAACATACACAGATTCATTTCTGTTGATAATTTCTTTTCCTACTTTCTGAAATTTATGGAAATTACAAACGTACCTTGAATTAACAAGTTTAAAGCTGAACTAAGAGAAGCACTTGGTCTCAACATCACCAAGGGGCACCCACTAGGCTCTCCAATACTCGGAACCCATGAACCCACTGGTATTGCACCAATTGGTAGTTGGAGTATAGGCAAGGTGCTAGAACAATGTCTAAAGTACCTGCAAATACCTGGAAATTAATATCCATGGTTAGTAATAAAGTATGCGTGGCTGCTTAGCAAGCTAACCAAAGAGCCTTACATTTCAGTATTCCAGAAAGCGAGGCAAGATGCAGCAGCTGAGGAAATGAACTGTCTTCTGATGATGAGTGGATAACAGGAACTGTAGCCACCTTATACTGCAATATTCTCAAAGCAACCTCTTTCAAGTTGTCATATGGCCCAGCCTGCACATTAGCCAAAATCCAGATCAATGGACAGGAGCCATATATATATATATATATATATATATATATATATAGAGAGAGAGAGAGAGACCGGGGGGGGGGGGGTTGTTGGGTGTTGTAAACAAAATACAGCCATTTAAATGCTTTCTACAAGCAGTACAGCACAAATGCAGACCAAAAAAATAAAGCACCGAGAATAATTACACTTGCACTTCATGCATGAATGATGAAAAACAGATTAGTGGTTCATTTATGTGCTACAGATATAAACATGCATGAGATATCACTTACATGTATGAGATGTCTAGGTAGAGGCCACACATGTCCATCTATTTGTCTTTCCAGATATGCTTTCCCCTCTTTCCAAGCAGATATGGAGTGTGTATCAAGTTCTTCCTCTGTCAAATTTGACCCATTATTTCCGAGCTGCAAGTAGAAGTAATCAGCAGCATTACAAAGACATACAAACAGTATATTTCTGTCAACAAAGACTTCTTATCAAGAAGGGTATATTATCCACACAAATTTTTCAAGTCTGTCGCCTGTCATAGAAATCATGTAAAATTTCTCCCAATACCCATGAATATCCAAAAATCCATCAATTGCATTTGGGTTCTTTCCCCCGAATCAAAACCTAACGCTGAATGTCTGGGGTTAATCTTCACAGAAAACAGGTGGATATTATGCCACATTGTAAACAAAGCTGGATACAATTTATTTACTTTTCCCTTAAAGAAAATGAATCTTGTGCTGTTGCATCTTTTATCTTAATCCATCTCCGATGCATATAAATATGAGCACTAAAATCAATGGACAAATAAATATTTGTGTTTTGAAGACTCACTGTTGAAAGAAGACTTGATTTTTTACATGTGCTTACCTCTCTCAATATCAATATGAAGTCCAAGGCACTAAGCACTCCAACGAACTGGCCCCTAGAGAAGTCCCAAAGAGGAGCCATAGAGATTCCCTGGAAACAGCTAACTTAGAAGGCATACATATCAAAGCTCTTGATCATCAAGCAAATATGCATGACGACCAGCGATTGTAAATAATAAGCGGACAAAGCTCAGATCACGGAACAGACTAAGCCTGCAGTCAGGACTTAAGCCAGCTTGAAACTGACTATTCACTTTAGTACATGTGCAGCACCACTTTCTATTTACTTTTGTCCTTTTCGATTGGTAAGTTCATTGCATTTCAAAACAGCACAAGTATGAAATTAACTCCTCCTTACAGTTCTCATTTATGGAACTGAAGTAATCACAGCCGCAGCTACTTTTGTGTAATTGTTGACATTTGTATCTTGCTGAGTAAGCTACGTCTTTTTCCTGCTCCAGTGCTCAATATCTTACCCACAAAGAAGGATCTAATTAGGGAAATTGGTTTTATAGAAGAGGAATCATAAGAAGACCACAGGAGTCAATACTCTGAAGCCAGCAATCTGGGTACAATACCAGAGATGGCTGACTTTCCACTTGACAAGGAGAACATGAAAGAAACCAAGTAACTTTGGCTATTGTTATTTCAGGTTGATAAATCCCTTTAGAAATATCATAAATAATGGGATCTCTATTGCTTGAGGACATTTATATCTATGCTACTGGACAGAGAGGACTGTGGGTGGTGAAGTAAGCAAGTATCTGTGGTCTAAGACTAGGGCAATCAACAAGTGTGAAAAAGCCCCAAATGTTCAACCAATCAACCACGGATAGTAAGCAGATGACATCATTCTCATGGGGGAAGCGAGCGAGTCTGAGGCTAGGTTCTTTAGGCTAGAATTTCTGTGATGTAGTAAAATAAGAAAGAGCAAGGTTTTATCACACAACTCATAAGCATGGAAGGTGTGCTATAGTCAAAACCTTATCGATCTGCTCATGGATCCAAGTCATTCTAATGATGATCTAGTTAGATATCCTATCAAAACAAGTCTCGATGGAACTACCAAGAAAAATTACGTACCCTGTTCAAAAGATGAAGCACTGGTCACACTCAAAACCAAAAGGCATATTACAGAATGAACTGAATCATCAAAGCAATAACTGAAACATGCCAATTATGCCTTCCATCACTAAGGCATGCAATTGATAAGTATTCAAGTTTTCTTTAAACACATACTTAACTCTTCTCCAAAAATCAAAAGAGATATTCACTGAAAAGCAAAGAATACAGTTTTTCTTCAATCATCTATATAGAATCTTTTAAATGTTGCATAACCAAAAAAAGAAGAATTATGTAACTAGAAGTTCAGCTGTCCAAGATACCGGCAACAAGTAAATGCATAAAAAAACAGATTCGATACCTGTTCAAACAAAATGTGAAAGGCTTGCTTTACTGGTAAATCAACATCCAAGGCAACTACCTGTAAGTTACATATTCTAAATTAGGCGAACACAAATTTGCTCACTTCAAATCCAAGTAAACATAAAAAAATGAGTGCCACAATGAAGACCATTGGTAAAGGATCCAAACCTTGCCTGACTGGGGAAGTAACTCATATGCAGTGTGTGTAGTCAGAAATACAGAAATCCGGTGACGAGAGACCTGTAAGTCAGCCTCTGATATGCTTGGCACTCCACCAGTCAATGTGACATCTGATACGCTGACCTGGATTGTAAATGAAAACCTCATTACATTCCATAACTTGTAAAAGGGTGACATATTGGTGAAAACTAGAATTTTGTAACGGAACGGTGAGACGAGATGACACTGCTAAGTAAATATAAGCAACACAAAACCAAATGTTATCGTACAAGGACACTGGAATTTTTCAAATGATGCACGAAAGGCCCCAGATCCATGATCTTTAGAGTGCAAATAATTGGCAGTCAGTGAGAACAAATCTTAATTTCTGAAGGACCGAAATAACATTCATGAAACAGAAAACAATTTCCAGCAGTCATGATGACCAAAGTAGAATGTATCTCACCAAACGGGTAAAGGCCTCGTTATCCAATTCCATACTAGATCCTGGAATCATCTCTGGATTATAATTGGCTTCCATGTTAAACTGGACAATATTTACTATCCCATATTCGGTTGTTGAGTGAGGCTGGAGTTCATCATGTCGCCATTCTCCATCAACACAAAACTTGTACTGCATGTAAATATAAACACATGAAGTGCAACATATATATATCCGTGCAGACATAGAGCCGTTCGAGGACACAGAACATATTCATAATAGCATTTTTTAGCCAAGTTTTAAACTTTCTATCATCACTTGAATCCAACCTATTCCAGAGTACTTCCACAAGCAAACTTTGAAAAAAAAGACCTTTTCATTTCAAGATAAGCTAATGATAGTTATTGTATACAGCAAATACCTCCCGTCTAAATAGCATTCAAGGGGATTTCAGTGCTAATGAAATTCGTAAGAAGTTATGTGATATCCAGGACTTATTCTTTCTTCTTTTCTTTTTTCAGCAATCTCACTCTGAGTGTAATAACTCAAGAAGCACGTCACAAGTATGAACATATCTTTGACCACACTATGGCATCCTACAATAATTGCTTAACATTTCTTAAAATAGATCAAATTGAACTACACGTACAACAATTCAAATTGATCAAACCACAACAAAACCAACGCACCTGATGATTACCAGGTGTAATATCATAAATCGCCTGAAATACGTTAGGGCAACCTTCAACTGGCGACATAGGTATAAGTTCACCCCATCTTCACAAAAACCAAACAATCAGTACACTATCTAAAAAATTGGGTCCCCCCTAAAACAATTAACCTCAGACAAATAAAGTTTAAAATTGAGTATTGTCACCTATTAAAAGAACCACTGAGAAATACATTTCGACCTCCATGAGTCCAGACAAACCTCATCAACACTGTACCAGTAACTCCACCACCAGCTTCTCTCACAGATTCCATTCTCAAATCACAAAATAATCCCAGCCCACTTCAATAAATACCAAAATTCACCAAAAAAACATGAAAGGTACAAAATTTGTAACTTAACCAACTTGAGTTTATTCACTGCAAAGCAAAAACAAATTACACCACAAAATTAGCAACAACCCGGTTCAGTACTTACCTAAACAAACTCAATTGTACGGAAAATAACCCTAATTGTGAAAATTAATGAGAAGAGAGTCACCAAGAATGAAGCTCTAAAGGAGCTTTGAATTGGGGATTTTGAAATCTATGCACAATGGGAGTGGAAATTGGGGCAAATTAACAGAAACCCTAGAGAGGTAGATCAATGGATAGCAATAAAATACCAAAAAGAGACGAGATTTTGAGAGGGAGTATGATTGAGAAAGAAACGATATGATCTAATCTAATTTTTTGAAACCCTAGGTAAGTAATTTAAAATAAAATGCATAAAGAAAAGAAGGTTTTTTTATTAAAAAAAAAAAGACGGCAACTTTAATAGAGATTTATGTTTACTTTGTTATTATTAATCTCGATTTTGTGTTATATATTATTATTGTTATTATTATTACATGATGGAAAACATGATAATAAATAAAAAAGAGGAAGAAGTTATTTCTATTTGAATTTGTGAAAATAATGGGTTTATATTGTTTAAATTCCTAAGAAAAAACTACATAAAATATAATTTTATTTCAACTAATGTATAACAAAAATTCATTCCCAAATAATTTATTAAAAATAATTTTTTTATGTTTTATATCGTTTTGATATTAAAAATAATTTTTAAAAAATAAAAAAAAAATATTTTAATATATTTTTAAATAAAAAAAATTTTAAATCGAATCTCAAATTTATTGGTATCATAATCTCAAACTATAAATCAATTAAATTTTTTATTTTTTATTTTTTATTTTTTAATCCAAACTAGCTAAAGTTCTAAGTTGACCTTTACACGTGCGGTTGATGTCATTTGATGGCTAATGGCAATATGGGGCCGTAGCAAAATAACTTTTATCCTTTTTATATCATGGACTTTGACTCCAAGGTACGATTTTGCCTATGAATTATCAATTATATCAATTAGATCCTTCACCAATTCAGATCTTATCAATCAGCCTCCTATTTTAATTTAGAGTTCATGATTTGTTAAACAGGCACGTAAGTTATCTCTTAAAGCCAAAAATATTGGCCTAAACTTTAAGCATTTGTGCAGATTTCTTATAATAAAGAGAAGCATTTGAGAGTTTGCATGAACTGAGTTTCGAAGGGGAGAAGAAGAAGAAGAAGAAAAAATCTACAAACTTGACAAAATTTGGCTAGAAAAGTGCCCTCACATGTAAATTTAGATCATCAAGGGGATTCATTGAACAAAATCTGAATTGAGAATTGAGATAATCAACTGGGACAATTGATAGGATGGGAGGACTCAATTGAAATAGATATGATAATTTAAGGGCAAATATGTTTTTTTCTTGAAAATGTAACAATAGTATTGTATATCATATCCAATGGGGGTGAGCAAAAAAACCGAAAAACCGATTAAACTGAGAAAACAAAAAAAAACAACCAAAAAAACCGAATCGTGAAAAAAAACCGATTAAACCGATTAGAAAAATTAAAAAACAAGTCGGTTCGGTTCAGTTTCAAAAGGCTGAAACCGAATAAATCGAACCAAACCGGTTCAAATAAAAAAAATCAGTGGTATTATAAATACCTATCTTTCCAGCTTTCCCCATCTACTTTCTAAACCGTAACCGTCGCCCTGAAGAGATCCCTTTCTTTAAGGCTTTAACCCTCTTTAAGTATAGTTGACAAAACTCATGGATTAAACAACCAAACAGCAGCTCTGGAGCCCCCTTCTCTTCAATCTTCATTTCTTAATCTTTTTGTTTTTTTTTTAAATCAAACTGACATATATAGCCACTTATTATTAGATGCACGAGTTCTTAGAGATTCATCTTAACAAGAGAGAGACTTATCGGATTGCTCAAAACAATTACTAATTTTTCTTATGATTTCTGTAGATCTATTATATATTCATTTCTCATATTTATTTACAAGGTTGCTGGTTTGTCATAAAATGCTCATGTTGCGACTACTGTCATGGATGTTGTGAGAATTATTTCAGAAAAACTTGCTCGATATGCCCGACCAAGATGAAATCGGTTTTTTCTAGTTTTTCCTTTCAATTAACCGAAACCGGACCGAACCGAAATTGGTCGGCTTTGAACCGGTTTCGGTTCCGATTTAAAAATGAATAAATAAATTCTAATTTATAATTTATTTTAGATGGAATATCGATATATATTAATTTTAATATATCAAACTCAAAACTAGCTAATAATAATAATAATAATAATAATAATAATAATAATACATGAGCTAGTTTGGATGCCGAGTATTATTTTTACGAATTTGATTTTATATTCTTTCAATGGACCTTGGATTTTTAACGAGAATCAATTTTCTAAATTAAAACTTGGAAAATATAAGCTATGAGCATAGGATTTTGACTAACACTATAACATAAAAAAAAAAAAAAAAAAAAAAAAGAGAGAGGACTCATCAAAGAGTCTCGTGATATTCACCGACTATCTCCTAAAATTTTAGACATGGGAAAAAATAGAAAGAGGAGAATCTGTGAATCATTTGGTTTGATTACTTTATAATTTTTCCAAAATAATTTCGTGTTAAGTTTTTTTTACTCGGTAAGCTTTAGTGATTCCTGTCAACAATTGCTAAGGATCGAATTTGCAAAATTATTCACATGGCGTTCGATTACACAGTATAATAATAATAATAATAATAATAATAATAATAATAATATTCAACCCCCTATCACGGGACACGTGATTGACCCCTCAAAACTTTTTTTTAGTTAATATATAGTTTAGAGGGTGGTGTTACTACGCGGCTCTGATGAATAAATCTTTGAATGAAAAAAAAAATCTAAATTACAAGAAATTATTTGTTGTTATTGTTATTAAATCTGGTCTAATAAATTAATATTGAAATCTCTCAACTCAATTCTTTATCTAACTTGGATTTATAATTAAATCGTGTGAGAGTTTTTCCGATATAATTTTGTTGACTTGACAATATTTTTTTTTAAAAAAAGAGAAACAAGCTAGGTTAATTCTAGTTAACATGTTAAACTCATAATTCAAATTATGAATTTTACTAATTCGAGTTAGTTTTTTATTTTATTTTACCATATGATAGAAAATACAAGATCGATTTATCATCAATCAAATATTGAATGATAAAATTAAATAAAAATCTCATATCAAATAATAAAATTGAAAGCAAAAAAAAAAGATAAAAAAAAGGAACAATCCAAAGGGTGGAATTTAAAAAAATAATCAAAAGATAAAAAAGGGTTAAAACAACCTAAAAGCCCAGTGAAAACAATAGCTATGGGCCTATTATAAAAAACTCAAGCAAGTGGGCCTGAGTTTATTTTTTTCTTTTTATTAGGGATAAACTTCATCCCTTCATATATATATTTTTTAAAAATAATTATGAGAAATGACATGTTGTTTGTCATGTGGCAACAAACATTACCGCCCTAACTCTTGGACCCACAACCTCGCCTTAGCTCGACACACCAACCGCTCAAGCTATGACATGATATTGGCATCTAACAATTTAAAAAGTATATTAACATGTTTTACTATTTACATAAATAATAAAACTGACTTTTTGTTTTTAGTATAACTAGATCATTGACGTACGCCACGTAGTAGGTCGGTTTAATTTTTTTAACAAAAAAATATTCAAGCATTTCTAACATGTTTTCTAATGGAAAAAATTGAGATAATTACAAAAAAACCTTCTCTAGTTTGATCATATTTTCACTTTGCTTTTATATTTTTAAAAATTATACTTTACACCCTAGAATTTATATGTTAGTAACAACTTACATCCTCAAGCTAGTGCGCTAAAAAAATTATAAAAAAATGCAATTATTTATAAGATTGTAATTATATTTAATTCAATGGAGCATCTATGCTTCAAAATAACAAAAATATTATTCATGATTCATAATAACAATAATGCCATCAAAACATGTTTTTAACAAAAATTATTCCTCTTTCAACACCATTTCTAGCCATAATTACCCCAAAATTTCCAGCAAACTTCTCATCTAAATTTTTAGTAAACAAACTCTAGAACTACCATCAAACACACTCTTTTTTATTTAAGCAAATACATATCCAGAATTTAAGAAAAAACACATCTAAAATCCAAGAAAAAAAAATCCAAAATTCTATATAAAAAACACATTCAAAATTAAACAAATCGAACAATATTTTTTTCAAATATTATTCTTAGGGTTCATGAATTTAAACAAATTTTATTTTTAGGGTTTAGTTTTCATAAGACGAGAATGTTTCGAATCATTCTTTATGGGTAAAGAGATCTATCCCACAAGTCTCCACATAGCTTTTCAAACTTCTCATGTGTTATGGTGCTTCTAAAAGATTAAAGCCATTCTCAACCTGTTTATTAAACTCATCAGTAAAGAACTCAACCAACCTTGATTCCATACTGTAACCTTCAAGTTTTTAGTCCCATTTGACATCCTTAACTTGGAAATAGATCAAATAGTAACAAGATTGCTAACAATACTGAACAAGGCATTCATAAGCAAAACAAATTGTATTTAATAAGGATGGAAGTGAAAAATATCTAGGCTACTATAAGATAATAACGACGAGCATCTAACATATGTTATGATTCATATTAGAATAAGCATCAACAATCTTAAACTATGAAGAATGATCACAATGCAACATTTTAATAATATATTTCCTTTTAGTATCAACTTTCTAGTTCCCTCTATTTTGATATCCATACCCAATTTGTATTGCATATAGGACCGTAAATACATTCAATGATGATGTTAACCTAGAGGAGGGTATTGAAGATTCTAAGGAATATAGTATACCAAACTTTGTTGAGGATGTTAGCAATATGATTGCTGGTGTCAATGTAAGTGTTAGTACTAGCAACCCTAGTAATAGTAGTAAAAGAATAGGCCTTCAACCTTCTATTCCAGTAAGAGTGTTAAAAAGAAAAGAGGTTATAGAATGGGAGCACAACTTTTTTCACACTTAGATAAATTGATTGATAGCATCTCTACAAGAAGTGACTATACATCTAGTTTTATGGATAATAAATGGTGTAGTATTGAAGAAGTTATGGCGGAGTTTCACTCCATAGATGAAGTTGTTTTCAGGAGTGATGTCGCACGTGTGCGGCGTCGCGGCGAAAACATCCACCTTCAAAATTTTATATTATGTAATGTGGCAAATGTGAGGAGACAAGAAATTCTTGTCTTTTATTAGTGGAAAAATAGAATGGGAGTCGCCACCTAGTATTTTGGTCACTAGGAACCCTAACTGGTCTCAAAGATCGGGTACAGGGACTGTTTGCGTAAAGGGAAGGTATTAACACCCCAAATACGCCCTACCTAAGGTAGGCTGCATTGTTTTATTATCTGATAAAATTTAAGGTCTTGTCGTGTTTTCTAGTTGTTTGGTCCGTCTATGGTTTAAGAAAAGTTCTCATCGGTAAGGAGGTCCTTATCTTATCGGGTAAAACCTAACCGTTCAACGTCAACAAAAGCATTTAATATCCAGAATACATCTTACGTATAAAGTCGTAACCCCAGATATTAAAAGAAAACAAAATTGTTTTTTTGGAATTTTTAAAATATTGGCCTAGTTCTCGCGACTTTAATAAACTGGTTATTAAAGTCAAAATGCATGTTAATACATATTTTTTTTTGTAGTATGAAAATACAATATGATTTTTATTTTTTGAGAGACTTGGCCGTATGCATGAAAACAAAAATATTTTTTATTATTATTTTTTAATGTCTTGATGAAAACTGAGTATTTTAATGCCGGATTTGTATCTTTAGAGTATAAAAATACAAACCAATATTGATAAAAATACAGTAAAAACTTTGTAGAAAATCACAGATTTTTTAAAATACTTTTGAAGAATTTTTTTTTGGGCTGGGCCCAGCCCGACCCATGTGGCTGGGCTGGACCCAGCAAGCCTGGCCGGGTCACTAGCCCAAGCCAGTGACCCGACTGGCTTTTAAACGCAAGCGTGCGTGAACAATTCACGCACGCCTGCTACAGCCACAAAGTAATTAAATTGCACCTGCACAGTGTTTGTGCAATTATAAACGAAAGGAAAAGGAATGAAAAGCTTACCTGGTTCACAGCCGCTGCTGGGAGAAATCCCTCCTAAGCTTGTCGCTGGGATTCTGGGAAGAAGCTATGATGCCACTCCCTGTCTTGCTCGGTCTGGTTCCTGGTTCTGGAGAAGGGGAAGTTGATGGTGATGCCGTCCTCGTCTACTGGCTTCTTGTTTCCTCCTCTTTCTCTCTGCTTTCCTGTCCGTCACCTTTTTTTGGTTTTTTTCTCTGTTTTTCTCCTCCACGTCCTTGTATTTCTGTTCTTCACTTTGTATTGCTTTGTATCATGCCCTCTTTGTTTTCTTTTTCTCTCGTTCTGTTCCACTCTTCCCCGTTTTCTTCCCCCTTCTCTGTCTTGTCCCCTCCTGTTTTCTTCCTTCTTCCTCCCGGCTCCTCTCTGTTTTTTTTCTCTTTTTTTCACGTTCTCTCCTCCTCTGTTCTCCCCGTTTTCTTTCTGCCCCTACTCTCCCTTACTCTTCTTCTTTCTGCTTTCTCGTTCTCCTCACTGTCTCGTTCTTTTTTTTCTATGTTTCTCCTTCCTTCTTTCATCGTCTTTCTCTGGCTTTTATAAGCCAAAGAATGCCCTGCGGTGCAACGTTCGGCTTGGTAACGGCATGTAGAGGAATAGTATCCGTGAAACATTCCCCATAATTGAAGCAATCTGCTGTTTTTGTTGCTGAAATGGCTCCACTGTCTGCTGAAACTACTGTGAAGAAAGGTGATTAAATAGTGCTCTGAAACGGCGCCGTCTTCCTATCAAAATGGATATTTCTGATTTGGTCCTTGGATGTTCTTACAATTTTGTAATCAAGCCCTCCGGATAAATAGTAATTGGATCCCTTGATTTTAGTGCCTTTTCCGGTTTGGTCCTTCATTTCAGATTGTTTCAATTAAGTCCCTAATTGACCACCAAACTTCAATAATTATGCAATTAAGCCCCCGATTTGACCAAATCAACTCTTTAAAATTATAATTAGACCCCAGAACTTTAATTTCTTCAAATAAAAGCCTAAATTGACTTAAAAATCAATTTTTTTCTTGTAATCAAACCCTCCATAAATTCAATTAAACCTTAGATAAAATTTAATTGAGTCCATAAACATCTGATTTTAGACTTTTCTTTCTCAACTTGAATTTTCTTTGTCAACAGGGCTCTCTTCAGTAAAAAATATACTGTCAAATTTCAACATTTTGCATTTTTGAACCTTCTCAACCAATTTTATCCTTTTTTCAGTATTCCAGCATCCTTTTCTCGCTCCTATTATTTTTTGGATTTCTTTCGAATATTTTTTTGATATATTTTTTGCATTTTCTCATTTTCATTTTTTTTTGTGGGAACCCAAAAATGGGTAACAACAAGTGAATTGTATTGTTTTGCTACTGAATATTTTATGGTTAGAAGTAGAAGGGAAATGTGGGCAACACTTGAAACTAAGAAAATAAAATTTCAATGATTGAAACTAATGTTTGAGAGGAGATCAAACCTTAAACCATAAGGTACATCTCTATCTTTAAAAGGCACTTCAATTATATATTACTTGATATTGATGTGAAACCAAAATAATGTCACACATTTAAGACAATTAATATTGCAATTGATTCACTGATTCAAAATTGTATTGATTATTAAGAGCATTAGAAATTGTAAATTGCATATTGATTCTTAGAATCATGCATTTTTTTGTGTGCATATATTGCATTGATTTGTTTATTTATTTGCTACATGATTTATATACATAATATTATTTTCATTTGCATTTCATATGCAGACCTAACATTATGTTACGTTTTGCTTTTGCTATATAATTGATTTTTAGTACGTTAACTCTTTTTTTTCAATTGCATTGCTTTTGTTTTTGTTGAATTTATGTGATAGACACGTTAACACATCACTGTCATTGCAGATGACAAACTGTTAATGATGTTGTCTTTTATATTGTTTCTTCCATTGCGTGATTAAGTTGCTGCTGTTGTGGAGCTTGGTCTATGTTACTTGCTGCTAATTTTAGTTTGTTGTATTCAAGAGGACCTACCATGTGTTTATCATGTGTAGTGTGTTCTTGTTGTGTTGGCTGCTTATGTATGGGCTGTCAAAGAGTTGTAGTTATGTACCCTACAACAAACATTTTCTTAACTTTTATTGCAAGTGCTTGAGGATGCCTTTAGATTGTTATTTATTGTAGCCTTAAACTAGTATTGTGCACAACAGGTGCACTTGCAATGTATTACAATAAATACATCTATAAAGAGCCTTGTATGATTTAGTACAACATAGGAATTTAATGGTTGAACAAAATTTTAAATGGGCATTGGGTACGTTATGTAAATATATTTAGGATGGATGCAACGACATTTTAGAGTCTTTGTTTTGAATTAGAGGTACAATATAGACTAAAACTGTCAAGAAGGATGAGTGTTATATAGAAAGTTGACATGTTTTTTTTTATACTTCAGTGTTGGGTGCTTCTAATAGGGAGGCCCAAGAGAGATATAATATTCTGGTGAAAGTATGAGTATGTATTTCAACAAAATTCTGAAGGTTGTGTGTTTGCTAGAAATTGAAATAATCAAACCAATTGATCTAGAATTTTCGACTACATTACGGGAAATCACTATGAACCCGAGATATATGCCGCATTTTAAGGTAACATTGAAGACTATTAGTGGTTGAATATATTGGGCATTCCAGTTTCATTACATAATTCATTTGGTAGTTAATTTACAATAACTAATTTATAATTTTCTTAGAATTGTATAGAGTAATTGATGACACACATATGCGTACTTGTGTGTCACAGGAAAATCAAATACCATTTATTGGAAGAAAAGAAGTACCGGCGCAGAACATCATGACAACATGTAGTTTTGACATACAATTTACTTTTATTTGGGCTGAATGGAAAGGTAGCGCACATGGCACAAGAATTTTTCTTGAGCCATTGATAATCCAAATATCAAATTTTCTAAGCCACCAGAAGGTATTTTGGATTGAACTATAGGACTTGTACAAAGTTTGATTTAATTAATTTTTGGTCGTGTGGTTGAAAATAATTTTGGTTTTAAATTTGTTTTGTGAATGCATGAAAGTATTATATTGTTGACTCGAGTTATCCAAATGAATATGGATTTCTGGGTCCATACAGAGGTGAAAGATATCATCTTCCAGAATTTCATCGTCGAGGCCAGCCGAGAAGTTGGGAGGAGTTATTCAATCGAGTTCATTCCTCAGTTTGATGTGTAATAGAGTGAACTTTTAGGGTGTCGAAAAAAATGGAGAATTTTACAGAACATGCTAGTGTTTCCGTATAAGACACATGTTCAGATTGTTGTTGCATCAATGGCTTTGTATAATTACATTAACAAGATGTTGCTTTTAATGAGTTCGAACGTCTTCCTAATTTTGTGCCTTAGGCAACAGGACTTTGCGTATGGATTGTGTTCGTGATAGAATTGCTTCAAGTTTGATGGAAGAAAGGTAGAATTTTTCAATTTACAAATAGTTAATCTTAAATATGTATTAATTGTTTAATGTCATGTATGGAAGAAATTTATGTCCTATTTGGTCATTTCATAACCAACCACAATCTCAACCAAACACTAATAACATGCTTTTGATGAAGAAGCAATATTAACCATAATTTTTACCAAACACATGATTTAAGTCTACCAACCACACAAAAAGTTATTTTTTAAAAACTATTTTTTTGAACCACAACCACAATATCGAACATAGTCTATGAGATCCATCTATGCATTTTTTTCTAGAGCTTAATAACTCAAAATTATTCTAAATTTATAATCTAGTTTTTTTATTTTTTATTTTTTATTTGAGGATCTCAAATTGTTTTTTTTTTTAAAAAATAGGCTTTTCATTCAAGTTTTCATGTTATATCTATTATAACATGTCATGTTACTAGATCATCATATATGGTTAAAATTAACGAAAAGCTCTATTTTTTTTTATCAAAAATTAATTCGAGTTATATTTTTTTGTTATAAAAAAATTCTACGGGCCAAGTTCGATTTAACAGTTTTGAGTCATTTAACCTCAACAAATTATGCACGCTCCACAAAATCAAAGATAAGATAACAAAATCAAAATACACATCAATAAAAAAATTAAACACATACAGAAAAGTTTTTGGTGGGGACACCAAACCCACTCCACAAATTATTAGGTATATGGACAGAGACGACGTAGGATGGCCTAGCCTGTCACGCTTTGATTGGGAGACTAAGTCTATTTGGGCCTGTCTCATTGTTATTTTATTTATTTGAAATTATTTATGTTAAACAATTTGATTTGATTGGGCTGAGCCCAATAGTGAGATGTTTTAGAGTTTTACTATTTATATGTTTCTCTGTCATTATGTGAGACAATTTTGATGATTAATAAAAATATTGCAGACTTTGCATATTTCAAATCTCCTTTCTTCTTTTCTTTAGCTTTCTTCTTTCTCTAAACTTATTTCTTTTCTTGCTTTAATTCTTATTATTTATTGTCCCACATCAAATTTGGTATCAGAGCCAGGGTTTTAATTGTTCTTACAATTAAACGATTCACATGTTTATGCTAAACCCTAGATCTCGGTTTGATCTAAAAAAAAACCTACTGTTCTGATTATGAAAAAAAATCGGATCTACACTGTTCATCTTCTCCACCAGCAAACCACCGTCGTAGAGCACACCACCTTCGCTAGAGGGCAGATCGGGCGTCCCAACAACCACCAAAACCCACGACAACTCTTTATAGCACCCATAACGTAATATTTTCCTACAGCAGGGCACTCTCCACGCCACATGCAGTCATGCCAAATCGTTTTCAGCGGCGCCTCTACAACAGACCTTCGGCTTCAGCACCCAAATCAGCAGCACAGACCATCGACGCGCGGCCACCCACCTATCACCGCCGATCTCGCGGTGGTTCATCCCAAAGCAAAGCGGCACCTCATCCAGGTGTCATCCTCTTCGGCGCCAACAACGAGCTTCAACGGGCACCGTCCACAGTACCATCGCCCTCAACCATTAGCAACCGACAGAGTAGTGGAACCGGCCGGTGACAACCACCACTTTCAACAGATTGCAGTTGTCCTCGCTTTCAGCAGTCACGCCGCGCCGCTAGCAACAACAAGTTACAGGAGGTAGGGAAGGAGGAAACAGAAGCTGGCAAAATATTGCAGACTTTGCATATCTCAAATCCCCTTTTTTCTTTTCTTTAGCTTTCTTCTTTCTCTAAACTTCTTTCTTTTCTTTCTTTAATTCTTATTATTTATTGTCCCACATCAAATTTGGTATCAGAGCCAGGGTTTTAATTGTTCTTACAATTAAACGATTCACATGTTTATGCTAAACCCTAGATCTGGTTTGATCTAAAAAAAACCTACTGTTCTGATTACGAAAAAAAACCGGATCTACACTGTTCATCTTCTCCACCAGCAAACCGCCGCCGCAGAGCACACCACCTTCGCTAGAGGGCAGATCAGGCGTCCCCAACAACCACCAAAACCCACGACAACTCTTTATAGCACCCACAACGCAATATTTTCCTACAGCAGGGCACTCTCCATGCCACATGCAGTCACGCCAAATCGTTTTCAGCGGCGCCTCTACAACAGACCTTCGGCCAAGACCCAAATCGAAGCACGAGACCACCGGACTCGGCCACCCACCTATCACCGCCGACCGCGTGGTGGTTCATCCCAAAGCAAAGCGGTGCCTCGGCCCGGTGTCATCCTTTTTCGGCGCCAACAACGAGCTTCAACGGGCACCGTCACGGTACCATCGCCTTCAACCATTAGCAACCGACAGAGCAGTGGAACCGGCCGGTGACAACCACCACCTTCAACAGACTGCAGTTGTCCTCGCCTTCAGAAGTCATGCCGCGCCGCCAGCAACAACAAGTTACAGGAGGTAGGGAAGGAGGAAACAGAAGCTGGCAAAATATTACAGACTTTGCATATCTCAAATCCCCTTTCTTCTTTTCTTTATCTTTCTTTTTTCTCTAAACTTCTTTCTTTTCTTGCTTTAATTCTTATTATTTATTATCCCACATCAAATTTGGTATCAGAGCCAGGGTTTTAATTGTTCTTACAATTAAATGATTCACATGTTTATGCTAAACCTAGATCTGGTTTGATCTAAAAAAAAACCTACTGTTTTGATTACGAAAAAAAAACTTGGATCTACACTGTTCATCTTCTCCACTAGCAAACCGCCGCCGCAAAGCACACCACCTTCGCTAGAGGGCAGATCGGGCGTCTCCAACAACCACCAAAACCCACGACAACTCTTTAGAGCACCCACAACATAATATTTTCCTACAGCAGGGCACTCTCCACGCCACCTGCAGTCACGCCAAATCGTTTTCAGCGGCGCCTCTACAACAAACCTTCGGCTTCAGCACCCAAATCAGCAGCACAAACCACCAGACATAGCCACCCACCTATCACCGCCAGTACCGACTGGTGGTTTATCCCAGCAAAGGCAGCGCCTCAGCCAGTGTCATCCTTTTCAGCGCCAACAACAGAGCTTCAACGGGCACCGTCCACAGTACCATCGCCTTCAACCATTAGCAACCGACAGAGTAGTGGAACCGCCGGTGACAACCACCACCTTCAACAGATCGCGCAGTTGTCCTCGCTTAAGCCAGTCCACGCCGCATCGCCAACAACAACAAGTTACGGGATGTAGGGAAGAAGGAAACAAAAGCTGGAAAAATAATTAACTCTACCACATCGCAAGACTATGAAGCATCTACATCATCAACCACGTCGGCATATCCTGCCACGTCAGCATATCCTGCCATGTCATTGGCCATTTAATCCTTCACTACCACATCATCCAATCAGAATTTTTTTACCCATTGAAAATCATCATTCCTGGTATGCTTTTACACTTGTTAATCAAGATTTAACATTAATATTATTCTTTGTGCTTGCCCATAAATAAATTCCATAGCCCGCCTTTAAATTAAATTACCTTAATTTTGAGCTTGTTTATTGGCATTGAAGATCTGATCCTTTTAATTAATTATGGAGCTTAGTTAAATTCGTGGGAAAACTGAAACATTGTGTTTGGATTACCTGTGTGCATTTAGAGGACTTACATTGCTTGCTTGTGAATTTTCCTGGTTTAATCTGTCATTACTTAGTCTCAAAGATAAAAATATAAATAAAAATATATATTTTTAAAATATTAGCTATAATTTTATTTTGCGTTTTTACTTGCAAGTATTGTTTGTGATCTCAGTCTTATGATTAGTTTTTGCATGCATTTATGTAGTGGTCGTCTAGTACACAATCTAGAAGTTATAGCTACCATGGACCCGAACTCCAGTAATGTTCTTAGAGATATTCAAGAGCAACTACAACTTATACGAACGGAAATGAACAACATGTCCAATCAAATGAACAACCTTTCTGGGAGGGTGGAGTCCATAGAAACTTTGCAAGTAAGACGATATAGTGAGAGTGAACATTCTAGTGACAACCATAGGAATCCTCAAAGACCAGTTCCTCATAGGAACCGTCAACGTAACCAACATCAGGGTCACAATGACTTTGATGACCCTCATGATATTGAGTGTTCCAATGATTATCGTCAAAGACCAGTTCATCCTAGGAACCGTCAATACAATCATCAATACAACCGCAATCAAGGTCATCATGACTACGATGACCCTGACGAGCGAGTCATGAGGCATATCAAAGTAGAAGCCCCGACTTTTGAGGGTCAACTTGACCCGTGGATCTTTGATAGATGGATCTGTAACATGGATCAATTCTTTGACTGGTACAATTTATCTGAGAATAGGAGGGTAAGATTTGCAAAGATAAAACTTAGTGGGACCGCTCAACTCTATTGGGAAAGTGTAGAAGAGTCTTTGGATAGGGGAGGTCAACCTCCTATTACTAATTGGGTTGAAGTGAAAACTAAGTTAGAAGAAAAGTATTTGCCTCGTTCTTATAGAGGAATTCTTTTGGACCAGTGGACTAACTTGAGGCAAGGAGGCAAGTCGCCAATGAATATATGGCACAATTTGATGAGTATAGGATGAGGTGTGCAGTTAGGGAGGATGAAGTGATGACCCTAAGTAGATTTCGAAAAGGCTTAAATGATGGCCTTAGATAAGAGGTTGTGCTTAGAGGTGTGTCCACCCTTGATAATGCTTATACCCTAGTACAGAATTATGACTTGGTCACAAAAAGCCAGTGGACAAGACGTTAGGACACTCGTAGTACCCCTTCTAGATCCCAACCTGGTAGTAATAACTCCATATTGGGTGCCCCACCTCGTAAACCCAATCCTTTGATTTCCCAAATACCTATAGAAGACAAGGGCAATGACATTTTTCATGAAGCACCTAAGATAAGCTCAAGAATTCAGTGTTTTAAGTGTCAGGGTTTTGGTCATATTTCCTCTAGTTGCCCTAATAAGGCTCTGTTCATCAAGGGCAAGAGGATATGGGCAAAGAAGATAATTGTGATGATAAGGTATATGAACCCAATCCCGATGATTTTCAGGATCTAAATGATGAGGAGGATAAGTCCAACTTGCTAGGATGTGTTAGGTCTATATCCACTCAAATCAAGACAACCAGGTTAAGTATGGTTAGATGTGCTTTAACACAACCTAAAGGAACTGAGGATTGGAGAAGGACTGCTATTTTTTACACTTACATTAAATGTGGAGATAAAGGGTATAAGATCATCATAAACAGTGGTAGTTGTATCAATGCAGTTTCCTTAGGTAGTGTATCCCGCCTAGGCTTAAAGTCTGTTCCACACCCCAAACCCTATAGTGTGTCCTGGGTTAATGATACATCTATAGCGGTCAGAGAGAGATGTCTTTTTCCCATAAAGATCTTGGACTATCATGATGAAATTTGGTGTGATGTCATTCCCATGGATGTAGGGCACGTCATTTTGGGCATGCCTTGGTTATATGATTTGGACGTTACAATCTTTGGACGATCAAATTCTTGTTCATTCACTTTTCAAGGTAAAAAAATCCAACTTATTGGATTACCTCCAAGGTCTAATGATAATAGTCAGAAGGAGAATAAAGTGAAAGAAGGAGGCTTAACATAATAAGTCCTAGGGAGTTTGATAAGGAGATTTATGAGGAGTCTGTTGTGTTCGCTGTAGTGGCTAAGAAGATTGTAGAAGACCTTTTAGAAGAGCCACCTGAAGAGGTAAGAGAAATGTTAAAAGAATTTCTAGATGTTTTCCCTTCTGAACTACCCCTATGCGTGATGTGCCATAGATTTTGTCCCTGGTGCCACATTACCAAACTTGCCTCACTATAGGATGAACCCGAGTGAACATGCTGAATTGTAAAGGCAAGTATGTGAGTTGTTACAAAAGGGATTTATACGAGAGAGTTTGAGCCCTTGTGTAGTACCTGCACTGTTAACACCTAAGAAAGATGGATTATGGAGAATGTGTGTAGATAGTCGAGCCATCAATAGGATTATAATTAAATATCGTTTTCCAATTCCTTAATTGGATGACATGCTAGATATGATGGTAAGAGCCCAGATCTTCTCTAAGATTGACTTGAAGAGTGGGTATCATCAAATTAGGATCCGTCCGGGAGATGAGTGGAAAACGACATTTAAGACTAAGGATGGTTTATATGAATGGTTAGTCATGCCTTTTGGCCTTTCTAATGCACCAAGCACTTTTATGAGAGTAATGATACAAGTGTTTAGGCCATTTATAAGAAAGTTCTTGGTGGTATACGTTGATGATATTCTTATTTATAGCAAAACCAAGGAAGAGCATTTCGATCACCTTATTCAAGTTTGTACCACCCTAAGAAAGGCAAGTTTGTTTGCAAATGTCAAAAAGTGTTCCTTCTTACATATCAAGTGGTTTTTTTAGGGTTTATAGTGTCATGGAAAAGAGTCTCTGCTAACCCCCAGAAAGTCCAAGTGATAGTAGATTGGCCTGAGCCTAAGACTATTCATGAGGTTCGTAGTTTTCATGGGCTTGTGACTTTCTATCGTCATTTCATTAAGGGATTTAGCACCATTATGTCGCCTATTACAGATTGTTTGAAACAAGGTGAGTTTCAGTGGAGTAGAGGAGCTAATAGGGCATTTGAGGAGGTTAAGAAGAAGATGACGGAGGCCCTAGTAATGCGGCTACTTGATTTTACTAAGGTGTTTGAAGTAGAATGTGATGCTTCGGGAGTCGGTATAGGTGGAGTACTTAGTCAGGAACATCACCCTGTAGCCTACTTTAGTGAGAAACTTAATGAGGCAAAACAAAAGTACTCAACTTATGATAAGGAGTTTTATGTGGTGGTTTAGGCCTTGCGCTATTGGTGCCATTACTTGTTGCCACAGGAGTTTGTTCTTTACTCCGACCATGAGGCCCTCCGCTATCTTAACTCCTAAAAGAAGCTCAACCACAGGCATGGTCATTGGGTTGAATATTTGCAAGCATATTCATTTGTTTTGAAACATAAATCTGGAATAGAGAATAAAGCTGCAGATGCTTTGAGTCGTCGAGTAACGCTATTATCTATAATGAGTGTTGAAGTCACAAGATTTGAGAGACTCAAAGAGGAGTATGAATCTTGCTCATAATTTGGAGAAATATACTTGACATTGAAAGATGAGAATTATTATGTTATAAATGGTTATCACCTCCAAGATGGATACTTATTTCGGGATAATAAGCTTTGTATCCCGAAAACATCCGTGCGTGAATTTTTGATATGAGAGATTCATGCTGAAGGTCTCTCAGGATATTTTGGAAGGAATAAAACCATCGAAGAGGTGGAACGTCAGTTTTTCTGGTCTAGTTTGAAAAAAGATGTCGCTAAATTGGTAGGTCAATGTCAAACTTGCCAACTAGCTAAGTATAGAAAATAAAATACTGGTCTTTACACCCCGTTGCCCATTCCCACTTGCCCTTGGTAAGATGTAAGCATGGATTTTGTGCTTGGGCTTCCACATACTGCAAAGAAACATGATTCTATTTTGTGGTTGTCCACCGTTCTCTAAGATGACCCATTTTATTCCTTGTACTAAGACCACAGATGCTTCCAGAGTTGCAAAACTCTATTTTGACGAGATTGTCAAGTTGTATGGTCTTCCCCAAACCGTAGTTTCGGATAGGGATGTTAGATTTACAAGTTATTTCTGGAAAACCCTTTGGCATATGGTGGGAACCAAATTGAATTTTTCTGCTGCTTACCATCCCTAAACTGATGGTCAAACTGAGATGGTTAACAGGAGTTTAGGCAACCTTTTAAGGTGTTTAGTGAGTGATCATAATAGGACTTGGGAATTGATTCTTACTACGACTCAGTTTGCCTATAATAGCTCTATCAATAAGTCAATAGGCATGAGTCCCTTTGAAGTTGTACATGGTTACAAGCCTAGGAAACCTTTAGACCTTCTTCCCATGTCCATTCATGCTAGAGTGTCTGAGTCAGCCGAGTCTTTTGTACGTAGAATTCAGGATTTGCATATTGAGATCACTAAACGATTCAACCAAGTAATGCGCAATATAAACTTCAAGCCGATTTACATAGACGACATAATGAGTTTAATGTGGGAGACTATGTTATGATACAGATTAGGCCCGAGCGGTTTCCTTCGGGAACTAATCGAAATTTACACGCACGTAGTACGGGGCCTTTCAAAGTGCTACAACGGGTTGGTCTAAATGCTTATGTTCTTGATTTACCACATGATTTTGGCATTAGCTCTACATTTAACATTGAGGATCTAGTTGCATACCATAAGCCACTTCCTATCCCAAATGATCCATTTGAAATACCACTTAACTCCCCTCTTGATGATCCTATTGAAACCTCTATCCCTTTCACCTTGACATCAGCACAAAAGGATAATATTGATGCTATTTTGGATGAACAAGTTGTTTTTAACGAGAATGGTGAGGTTCAACGGTTTCTAGTTCGCTGGGTGGGCCGACCTGATTCAGATTGCGCTTGGATCACTAGAGATACTTTACAGCATATTGATCCAGATCTTTGGGAGTACTATCAGAGTCGGCCAATGCTACACTTGACGAGGTCGAGTTTCTCCAACCCCAAGAGAGTTGGTGGGGACACCAGACCCACTCCACAAATTACACGGGTATATGGACGGAGACGACGTAGGATGGCCCAGCCTGTCACGCTTTGGTTGGGAGACTAAGCCTATTTGGGCCTGTCTCATTGTTATTTTATTTATTTGAAATTATTTATGTTAAACAGTTTGATTTGATGGGCTGAGCCCAATAATGAGATGTTTTAGGGTTTTACTATTTATATGTTTCTCTGTCATTATGTGAGACAATTTTGATGATTAATGGAAATCTTGCAGAATTTGCATATCTTCAATCCCCTTTCTTTAGCTTTCTTCTTTCTCTAAAGCTTCTTTCTTTTCTTGCTTTAATTCTTATTATTTATCATCCCGCATCAGTTTTTACCTCGGTATTACATCCCGTATTGATCCTGTATCTATATATGATTAACAGGTGTTATGTAATATCCCCTACTTGGAGATAAAAACAACACTTTTATGTCAACCGAAAACAGAGAAATTTTATATATATATATATATATATTCATGGTTTTCATATTACAATTTACCAAAATTTCAACGGAGTCCCCCCTATACCGGAAGGCCCCCAGGTTATTGATGTGTAGCCTGTTTACACTTCTAATAACTCGCATTTCATAACTTAATCCCGACCCAATCGTCTTGGGTTTCAATTTCCACAATATTCTCACACCTATTACCCACGATATTCATGATATACATTATATAACAAATTTATATATATATATATATATATATATATATATATATATATATATATATATTCATGGTTACATGAACTATAGAGATTAAGTTCATTCAATCAAGTTTAAACATTAATTATACAAATTAAGTTATACAAATATTTTTATGTTTACAAAATATAAGGGTATACCCCCTATAACCTAAATTACAAGAAGGGAAACATAAGCTAGGATCTACTCCTGTCGTGCATGTGATGTTCCTGAAACAAAATACATATTATTGAAAGGTGACTCTCACATAAAAAGAAATAACGACACGAAATCAAGCAATTTTAAAAGGGTAACATGCATTCATATTTTGTTCCCTTCTCCTTCCTGGTTTTCATTAGAATCTCTTCCTTATTCAAACTATTAATAACCATTTCCTCTTTCACTATTAACCTCAATTCCAGGCTTTATAAGATCAAACATGATTATCTTCGTTTAACCCATTTTCGATACCCCTTTCACCAGTATCATCATCATCATCCCATAGGAGTCGATGCAAGGTGATCCCCTTACCCGGGATCCTAACATACACTGAATGTATGCTAGCCGAAAAATGGCGATCCCCTTATCCGGGATCCTAATATACACTGAATGTATGCTAGTCCAAACATGGCGATCCCCTTACCCGGGATCCTAACATACACTAAATGTATGCTAGTTTACGCCTCAAATCACACTTCTCATATTTCATTTGTCAGTGAATATTTCATCACTTTGCAATTCACACAACAACCTTTCCCCTTGAGTACACATACATGCGGTAATTCACATTTCACATCAGTAATATATATTAAAAACATGGAATTTACGTAAAAGGTAAAGGTGTGATTCACCTACCTGTAATAGAAGCTCTACTCATGCTCCCCTGCTGCTGCTGTTACACCACGCCTGTGGTCCCTCCTGCAAATCACAGGTTTATCTCATAAATTTTCCTCACTCAAGGATATATTTTATAATAACCATATCAAAACCAATAAGTCTTTCTTTCAGTCATTTCTTAATACTTTATGTTTTTCTCATTTCACTCATTATTATTGTCGTTCTTTGTCCAATCCTAGTTATCATTCCTTTCTTTATATTTGGACTCGTTATTCTTGTCTAACTATATCTTGTCCGTTTTTGAACTCGTTACTATCGACCTCTCCTCAGATTTTTAACTATATCTGGAGTTATAGAACTCCGATTCAAGCAAAATTTGTGTCGTTGGATAGATAAGACATGAGGCTACAAGTTATATATTTGAGGAGAACCCAGTTCTGCCTCTAAGATAGTCAAAATCGCTCATCAACAAACACTTGGACGTATTCTTGTCCAACTGTATTATCGTCCATTTTTGAACTATTACTTGTCGACCTCTCCTTAGATTTTTAACTATATCCGGAGTTATAGAACTCTGATTCAAGCGAAATTTGTGTCGTTGGAAAGATAAGACATGAGACTACAAGTTCTATGATTGAGGAGAACCGAGTTCTGCCTCTAAGATAGTCAAAATCGCTCATCAACAAACACTTAAACTCATATCTTGTCCAACTCTCTGTTCATTTTTGAACTATTACCGTCTCGACCTCTCCTCGATTGTTAACTATATCGGAGTTATAGAACTCCGATTCAAGCAAAATTTATGTCGTTGGAAAGATAAGACATGAGGCTACAAGTTCTATGATTTGAGGAGAACCCAGTTTTGCATCTAAGATAGTCAAAATCGCTCATCAACAAACACTTGGCTGTTATTGTCCAACTGCATTCACGTCCGTTTTGAACCGTCATTCTGTCGACCTCTCCTCGGATTTTTAACTATATCTGGAGTTATAGAACTCCGATTCAAGCGAAATTTATGTCGTTGGAAAGATAAGACATGAGGCTACAAGTTATATATTTGAGGAGAACCCAGTTCTGCCTCTAAGATAGTCAAAATCGCTCATCAACAAACACTTGGATCATTCTTGTCCGTTTTTGAATTCTTGTCGACCTCTTCTCAGAGTTTTAACTATATCTGGAGTTGTAGAACTCCGATTCAAGCAAAATTTGTGTCGTTGGAAAGATAAGACATGAGGCTACAAGTTCTATGATTTGAGGAGAACCCAGTTCTACCTCTAAGATAGTCAAAATCACTCATCAACAAACACTTAGATTCATTCGTCCAACTGTTATCGCCTCTGCTTTTGAACTCATTCTTGTCGACCTCTCCTCAGATTTTTAACTATATCTGGAGTTATAGAACTCAAATCTATAATTTAACATCCAGGCATCAATTCATAATCGACTTTAAAACAACTCATAAGACCATGTTTAGAATATCTTACCCGATACGAATCAAGGTCTCGATCCGTCCTTTTCTTTCTAATGACAGCTGACCCTCCCCTCTTCTCTTCTTGTTCAATTTTTTTTTCTTGTTAATCACTTGCCTACCAGTGTTTATTTTTACCTATAGCCCTAAATCTTGGATGGGTTCTTGAAATTTGGTGTTTCTCTCTTGATCTGTAAAAATAGATACCAAAATCCCCTCTCTTCTTTCTTCACGATAGTTGCAGATCTGTTTTTGGTAAGAAGAGTAGTATTTATACTCTATAATTATTCTTATTTGCATTTAGACCCTATTTTCTTTAAATGTATTCGTTTTGCCCCCACTTCTTTTTAGTTTAGTTTATTTTTCTTTAATTTAATCCAGCCTTGATTATCTTGGGATTTACATTCTCCCCTCCTAATAACAAAATTTCATCCTCGAAATTCAAGTTACGTACCTATGTCGGAGAATAAGTGCGGAAACTTCTCCTTCATCTTAGATTCTCTTTCCTATGTTTCTTCTTCTATTCGAGAGCTTCTGCATAATACTCTCACGAAGGGAACTTTCTTATTCCTCAACAACTTCTCATCTTGATCTAAGATCTTGACAAGCTTAGTTTTCATGGTTAAATCCCCTTTAATCTTCAAAGGAACCCGTGGCAATACCTTTGAGGGGTCTATCTTGGCCTTTCACAATAATAACACATGGAACACATTGTGAATCTTATCCAAATATATAGGCAATTCTAATTGATAAGCAACGGGCCCGATTCTTTCCTTAATCTCAAAAGGGCCAATATATCTCGGGGCTAATTTCCCTTTTACTCCAAATCAAATGATGCCTTTCCAAGGAGCCACCTTCAAAAATACTTTATCCCCCACTTGGAATTCCAACGGCCTTCTTCGGCGAGCTGCGTAACTTTTTTGTCTATCCTGGGCTTCCTTCATCCTCTTTTTGATCACCCTCACCTTGTCAGTTGTCAGTTGCACCATTTCAGGTCCCAAAAGCTTCCTTTCTCCTACTTCCTCCCAATAAATTGGGGTACGACATTTCCTCCCATACAATGCTTTATATGGAACCATACCAATAGTAGTTTGGTGGCTATTATTATAAGTAAACTCCACCAAGGGCAGAAGATCCTCCCAATTCCCTTTAAACTCTAGCACACAGGACCTCAGGAGATCCTCCAGAGTTTGAACGGTCCTTTCAGATTGACCATCCGTCTGAGGATGAAATGCCGTGCTTAGATTCAACTTTGTCCCCATTGCTGTTGTAAGCTAGGCCACAACCTCGATGTGAACCTTGGATCCCGATCCGATATAATTGAAACTGGCACTCCATGAAGTCTGATTACTTCATTTACATACAATTTTGCCAGTTTATCCACCGAATCAGTCATCTTCATAGGAAAAAACAAAGTAGATTTCATTAGTCGATCCACGACCACCCATATGGCATCATTCCCCTTCTTTCCCCTGGGTAATCCCGTCACAAAATCCATAAAAATATCCTCCCATTTCCATTCCGGAATTGATAATGACCGTAATTCCCCCCGGGTTTCTGGTGTTCTATCTTTACTTGTTGACAGATCCCACAGTTTGACACAAATTCTGCTATTTCCCTCTTCATATTTTGCCACCAGTAGTATTCCTTTAAATCCCTATACATCTTTGTACTCCCAAGATGAGTAGCAAATCAAGATTCATGCGCTTCTCTTAATACTTCATCTTTCAAAGTCTTATCCTCAGGCAAATAAATTCGCCTTCCCATAGCTATTAGCCCATCGGATAGCATTTGAAATGATGTCTCTATACCCTTGTTTACCCTCCCCTTGATCTCTTTTACTTTCCCATCTACTTGTTGAGCCACCAAGACCTTGTCTCGAAACACAGACTGGATCTTTAACTGAGCTAACAGTGACCCCTCGGGCCCTACACTTAGCTGCAAGCCCATTTTTTTTTTAATTCCACTATACTTTCCTGTTCCTTCGACTCCATATCATTCATCACCGTTTTTACCTTCCTACTCAAGGCATCGGCTACTACATTAGCCTTACCAGGATGGTAGTCAATAATGCAATCGTAATCTTTTATTAACTCTACCCATCTTCTTTGCCGCATGTTTAACTCCTTTTGTGACATCAAATACTTCAAACTTTTATGGTCTGAAAGATTTGAACTTGTGTCCCATACAAGTAATGTCTTCATACTCTTAAGGCAAACACCACCGCTGCAAGTTCTAGGTCATGAACCGGGTAATTCACCTCATGCGACTTTAGCTGTCTTGATGCATAAGCAATCACACGCCCGTGTTGCATCAATACACATCCTAGGCCCCTTTTTGAGGCATCACTATATACCACAAACCCTTCTGTCCCCGATGGAAGGGCCAAGCACAGGAGCGAAGTGAGCCTCTCCTTCGGTTCTCGAAAGCTCGCATCACACTCTTTCGACCAAACAAACTTGACTTCCTTGCGGGTCAACTTTGTTAAAGGTGATGCTATGGTGGAGAACCCCTCAATAAACCTCCGGTAATATCCCGCAAGGTCCAAGAAACTCCGGATTTCAGTCACATTAGTAGGCCTTTCCCATTTTAATACGACCTCAACCTTTCTTGGATCCATAAGTATTCCTTCTGCGGATAGTACATGGCCTAAAAATATCACTTCCGAAGCCAAAACTCACACTTATCCAGCTTGGCATATAATTGATTCTCCCTTAAGGTCTGTAGCACAACCCTTAGATGTTGTTTATGTTCCAAGTGAGAGTTTGAATACACCAAGATATCATCAATAAATACAACCACATATTGGTCTAGGTAAGGCCGAAACACCCGATTCATCAAGTCCATAAACATGGCCGGAGTATTGGTTAACCCGAAAGGCATCACTAAAAACTCGTAATGCCCATAACGGGTTCGGAATGCAGTCTTTTGTATGTCTTGTTCCTTGATTCTCAACTGGTGGTATCCAGATCTTAGATCTATCTTAGTGAACACCCTAACACCCTTCAACTGATCAAACAAGTCATCTATTCATGGAAGTGGATACCTGTTCTTCACCGTCACTTTATTCAATTGACGATAATCGATGCACAGACGAAGGGTGCCATCCTTCTTCTTTACAAATAATACCGGAGCTCCCCAAGGCGAGTTACTAGGCTGGATGAAGCCTTTATCTAACAATTCCTGAAGCTGGACCTTCAATTCTGCCAATTCCATAGGTGCCATCCTATAAGGAGACTGGGCTATAGGAGAAACTCCTGGAATAGTTTCTATGGAAACTTCAATTTCTCTAACTAGAGGTAATCCCGGTAACTCTTCTAGGAATACATCTCGAAACTCTCTTACAACAGGAATACTAGTCAAATCTATGCTTCCCTTTTCCAGCTCTCTTACATGGGCTAACCAAGCAGAACAACCCTTCCTCAGTAATTTTCTAGCCACCAAGACTGAGATTACACAACTTGGAATTATTTTTCTTTCCCCTTTAAACACTACTCTTTTATCACCTATTCCTTGGATTATCACCGTCTTGGTGAAACAATCCACTTGTTCCTTATGTTTACTTAGTCAATCCATACCCAGAATTACATTAAAATCATATAGCTCTAACGACATAAGATCTACCCTCAGTTCTAACCCCCCAATATATAGTTTTACCCCTCTATAAATATCATCAATATGTATATTCTCTCCTAAAGGTGTACTAACTGTCACTCCTACACCCAAGTTACTAGATAACACATGCAAGTCATTCACAATTCTATAAGATACAAAGGAATGACTAGCTCCAGGGTCAATTAAAGCATAAACGTGCATTGTATCTAACTGTAAGGTACCTGCCACCACATCTGGTACAGCTCCCATATCCTTGTAGGTCATGTGGTATACCCGACCCTGAGTCCTTCCCTCCTGATTTCTGGGCCTTCCACGAGTAGTACTCGTCCCTGATTGGGTAGGCCTGATAGGACGATTGATTGTCACCAATTGCTGCTGGCTCTGAACCTCAATCCTCTGACCATGGGTTCCCTCGGTAGTTCTACGAGGACAATCCTTCTTCCTATGACTCGTGTCCCCACAATAGTAATGACCTCTTCCTACATGCGAGCACTCTTTCCATCGATGCCCCTCACCTCTACAAATATAACATCTCCCCGGCATCGCAGAGCAATCTCTAGGGTGTTGCTGCTCACACCTCTGACAAAATGGATATACTGGTCCCTTTTGCTCTGTAGACCCTCCAGCAGTTTTGACTCCCGCCTAGACCGTCCTCCCCAAGCTCCTCTTCCACCGACTCGTCTAGATCCTCCTGAGCTCCCTCCTGGGATGAAACTCCCGCCCCTTTCCTGGAACTGACTTGATGATTGCCCACTCTTCTCTTTCTTTGGGAGAGGAGGTCTCCCAGTTAAAAACTCAAAATCTCTCCTCTTAGCTCCAATTACCTGACTCTGCTCGACCACTGGTTTTGGGGTATCCCTTATTACCCTCTCGATACCCTGAGCTGCCCGTACCAATTCCCATACAGACTGAAACTGCATGGCTATTAATATCATTCTCAGTTCCCGCCTCAGTCCATCACGGAACCTCTCCACCCTGTGGCGCTCCGTGGGAAGGTAGGTGGAGGCAAAAGCTGCTAAGTCCTGAAATCTCCTCTCATACTCTAGAACTGTCAAATCTCCCTGCCTCAAATCCAAGAACTCTTGTTCTTTCTCCCTCCTATCTTCCCAGGAATAATACCTCTCCTCAAACTCTTCACGAAAGTCCCTCCATCGCAATACCTCCCCTGATCTCCTCTCTCTAATGGTCTCCCACCAAGAGTGGGCACTATCAACCAATAGCTGAGTCACGCAATCCACTCGTAGCTCCTCTGGCACCTGCATCTGATTTATAACTCTCTCCACTTTCCTCGCCCAATGCCCAAGAACTTCAAGCATCCTCTTCACCACCGTAAGTCATACAACCCATCTCTCTCATACCCTTCACCCAATGCACTATAGTTACTACTCCCCCTGTTCTAGGAGCTGTACCCGAGGCTCCCGCTACCATTCCTGCTGCTACAGCTCTGACTATATGTTCCATAAAAGCAGGATCTGAAAATGGGTTTGATCCAGCTACCGGTCCCACTGGTGGGGGTATATTATCTTCCCCCCGTCTGTCTGATACCTCGGGCATGGACACATCTGCCTGACGGGACAACGAATCATCTCGAAGTCTCACTGACTCGCCAGCTTCGGAGTACACTGACGTTGCAGGTATATGAGAGGAGGTGTTTGCCAGGGGATCCCATTCTGGATCACATTCATTTTGAAAACTCTGGTCACTTCCCCGAACTGGGATGGATCAGTCCTGGCTCCTTGCCTTGTTCTCACCATCCTGAAACACATTTCAAAATCATATAATCATTCCTATCCCCGGAATAGCAACCTGGGCTCTGATACCAACTGTAACATCCTCTACTTGGAGATAAAAACAACACTCTTATATCAATCGAAAACAGAGAAATTTTTTTTATATATATATATTCATGGTTTTCATATTACAATTTACCGAAATTTCGACGGAGTCCCCCTATACCGGAAGGTCCCCAGGTTATTGATGTGTAGCCTGTTTACACTTCTAATAACTCGCATTTCATAACTTAATCCCGACCCAATCGTCTTGGGTTTCAATTTCCACAATATTCTCACACCTATTACCCACGATATTCATGATATATGTTATATAACAAAATATCATTATGGATGAAAATAAAAGTAAATACTTAGACATGAAAGATGGTTACATGAACTATAGAGATTAAGTTCATTCAATCAAGTTTAAACATTAATTATACAAATTAAGTTATACAAACATTTTCATGTTTACAAAATATAAGGGAATACCCCCTATAACCTAAATTACAAGAAGGGAAACATAAGCTAGGATCTACTCCCGTCGTGCATGTGATGTTCCCGAAACAAAATACATATTATTGAAAGATGACTCTCACATAAAAAGAAATAACAACACGAAATCAAGCAATTTTAAAAGGGTAACATGCATTCATATTTTGTTCCCTTCTCCTTTCTCGGTTTTCATTAGAATCTCTTCCTTATTCAAACTATTAATAACCGTTTCCTCTTTCACTATTAACCTCAATTCCAGGCTTTATAAGATCAAACATAATTATCTTCGTTTAACCCATTTTCGATACCCCTTTCATTGGTATCATCATCATCATCATCCCATAGGAGTCGATGCAAGGTGATCCCCTTACCCGGGATCCTAACATACACTGAATGTATGCTAGCCGAAACATGGCGATCCTCTTACCCGAGATCCTAACATACACTGAATGTATGCTAGCTGAAACATGGTGATCCCCTTATCCGGGATCCTAACATACACTCAATGTATGCTAGTCCAAACATGGCGATCCCCTTACCCGGGATCCTAACATACACTAAATGTATGCTAGTTTACGCCTCAAATCACACTTCTCATATTTCATTTGTCAGTGAATATTTCATCACTTAGCAATTCACACAACAACCTTTCCTTTTAAGTACACATACATTCGGTAATTCACATTTCACATCAGTAATATATATTAAAAACATGGAATTTATGTAGAAGGTAAAGGTGTGATTCACCTACCTGTAATAGAAGCTCTACTCGTGCTCCCCACTCTGGTGCTTTGTTGCACCACGCCCGTGGTCTCTCTTGCAAATCACAAGTGTTTATCTCATAAATTTTCCTCACTCGGGGATATATTTTATAATAACCATATCAAAACCAATAAGTCTTTCTTTCAGTCATTTCTTAGTACTTTATGTTTTTCTTATTTCACTCATTATTATTGTTGTTCTTTGTCCAATCCTAGTTATCATTCCTTTCTTTATATTTAGATTGTCACTGTCCAACTGTTACTGCCTCGTTTTTGAACTCTTATCGTCTCGACCTCTCCTCAGATTTTTAACTATATCTGGAGTTATAGAACTCCGATTCAAGCGAAATTTGTGTCGTTGGAAAGATAAGACATGAGGCTACAAGTTCTATGATTTGAGGAGAACCCAGTTCTGCCTCTAAGATAGTCAAAATCGCTCATTAACAAATACTTGGATTGTTACTGTCCGTTTTTTGAACTGTTACTGTCTGTCCTCTCCTCAAAGTTTTAACTATATCTGGAGTTGTAGAACTCCGATTCAAGCAAAATTTATGTCGTTGGAAAGATAAGCCATGAGGCTACAAGTTCTATGATTTGAGGAGAACCCATTTCTGCCTCTAAGATAGTCAAAATCGCTCATCAACAAACACTTGACATTCTTGTCCAACTGTTATCTTGTCCGTTTTTGAACTGTAATCGTCTGACCTCTCCTCATATTTTTAACTATATCTGGAGTTTTAGAACTCCGATTCAAGCAAAATTTATGTCGTTGGAAAGATAAGACATGAGGCTACAAGTTCTATGATTTGAGGAGAACTCAGTTCTACCTCTAAGATAGTCAAAATTGCTCATCAACAAACACTTAGATCAAGCATCGTCCAAGCGTTATCGTTGTTTTTTGAAGTTATTCTTGTCGACCTCTCCTCAGATTTTTAACTATATCTGGAGTTATAGAACTCAAATCTATAATTTAACATCCAGGCATCAATTCATAATCGACTTTAAAACAACTCATAAGACCATGTTTAGAATATCTTACCCGATACGAATCAAGGTCTCGATCCGTCCTTTTCTTTCTAATGACAGCCGACCCTCCCCTCTTCTCTTCTTGTTCAATTTTTTTTTCTTGTTAATCACTTGCCTACCAGTGTTTATTTTTACCTATAACCCTAAATCTTGGATGGGTTCTTGAAATTTGGTGTTTCTCTCTTGATCTGTAAAAATAGATACCAAAATTCCCTCTCTTCTTTCTTCATGATAGTTGCAGATCTGTTTTTGGTAAGAAGAGTAGTATTTATGCTCTATAATTATTCTTATTTGCATTTATACCCCATTTTCTTTAAATGTATTTGTTTTTCCCCCACTTCTTTTTAGTTTAGTTTATTTTTCTTTAATTTAATCCAGCCTTGATTATCTCGGGATTTACATGTTAACAATAGTAAAGCATGCATAATCCCTCTTGAAGAAGCAAGCAGGCAAGAAAACTATATAGCATGAAGGCATAGAATTACAAATAAAGGATATATGGAAATAGTATTTTGTACAACAACAGTCCCATAACATGTTCTAGCAAATCTTCTGATTGTCGTAGAACAACTAGAAATAAATTATTTAACTAGAAAGAATTTAGTGCAGATGTAGAATATCTATTCAGAAGTTTTCGCAAGTGTGTTTGGTATTGTGGTAGCTGTTGTGGTTGTGGTTTGAAAAAAACTGTTTTATAAAAAGTACTTTTAGTTGATGTTGATTTGATATTTATGTATGTTTGGTTAAAACTATGGTTGAAATTGAGATTGAATAAAAAGTAGTTTAATGTGTTTGGTTAATAATGCTTTTGAAATTCAGGTAATAAAATAATTTTAAAAAATATATATTAATATTGATGGTTTTTAATTTAAATATTGTAGATTTAACTATTGTTATTACATCATGAAATAAATAATATTTTATATAAAATAATTTTTATTGTTCCATTAAATTATCTACAATTCCATCACGTATGAAATACATCCGACAAGGACTTCAGTTTTTTTGATTTCTTAAGCGTGCAACAACATCAAGTAAAATATAATCAGGAACAAAATTGGAATTGCGATCAAATTCACGCAAATGCTACGTCATCAAGTGATCTCTGTCTAATTTATATAGTGTCATTGAATAATGTTAAACACTAGTTTTTCGAATAAAACACAATTAAAAAATAAAAAATAATTTTTATTTTTTATTTTACTGGGTCGGACCTGGTTCAATGCATTTTGAGTTTTGAACCGGAACCGGTCCGACCGGAACAAGGTAGTCGGGCTAATTAATTAGCGTGAACAGTGTACATCGTGAACAGTGAACAGCGTAGTAGTGTTGCTACACTGTTCACGCTAATTAATTAGCGTGAACAATGTGCAAGAAGCAGCATTTTATTGCTTTTCCAACCTCTCAGACGCAAAAACATGTGGGACCCATAAACAGTAAAAATGTGTTTTTTTCTTTACCAAACAAGTTGCATTTACGTTTTAAATAAAATGCGGACACAACCTCATTACCAAACGGATTAGATCATGTATGTTGCCACGAACTTGTTCCAATCACAAGATCTCAGATCAAATAATTATATCAATATTATCTTATATTAATTCAAGTCCACATTGTAGTAATATACTACTCATACTAGCCGACGTACCGCTGTTGCGCGGATAGTTGTTTTTTTTTTTTTTTTTTTTTCAGTCACCAAAAATCCTTGCAAGTGCAGGATCCATCCTTGAAATGATGAAATCTATTAACATCACGCACAACAAAATCTCTCTCTACAATCTTACTGATCAACTTGAAAGCCTCATGACAGTCACTGCAAATCCTCAAGTTCTTCATCACTGTGCAGGCCTACTATTTTCTCCTTGACCTCCTGCTCCACATCAACAAATACTAGCCCCGTACTCCCTCCAACACAACCCCTTTCCATCATTCTCCTCTCCAACTCCCTCAGCAGGCTAATGACCTCATCCCCTCTTTCACACGATAAGTCTCCAGCATAGAACACGTAAATTGAGTCCTTTATCTCAATCCAGCTGCACCCAGGTTCCTTGTGAACTCCAACGAGTTCCATTTCAGTACGAAGACTATGAGCATTTTCCCATTCCCCAGCCAATGTGTAAGTGTTTGATAATGTGACGTAAGCACCTGCTACTTGTTGATTATATTCAATCAGCCACTTACTTGCTTCAACAGCAATATCCACTCGTCCATGAAGCCTACTAGAAGAAAGAAGTGTGCCCCACAAAGGGGCCCCTTCATTGGGGTTCACCCTAATAGATTTTGCTAATTTGTAAGCCTCATCTAGACGGCCAACTCGACTGAGCATGTCGACAACACAAGTGTAATGCCTTACATCAGGCATTACTCCATGTTTCTCATGCATGGAATTCAGGAGTCCAAGGCCTTCATCAACGAGCCCTGAATGGCTGCATGCATGTAAAATCCCAACAAAGGTGACATCATTTGGCATGACTTTTCTATCAGTCATCTCTTCAAAGAGTTTGAGCGATAGCTTCCCAAGTCCATACTTTGCAGCACCCACAATCATTGAAGTATATGGGATGACAGAAGGATTTCGAATCCTCCTAAAAACCTTCTCTGAGTAAAGAAAACTCCCGCATTTGGCATACATGTCCACAAGCGCACTCGCAACCACATCATTCAACTCATACCCACCACGTATCACAGCCCCGTGCGTGACTTTCCCTGAAACCAGCCTCCCCAAGCTAGCACAAGCATTGATCACACTGGCCAACAGAAAATGATTGGGACGTTCCATCATGTAACTACTAAACTCTCTAAAAACTTCAAGTGCTTCATATCCTTTTCCATTCTGTGCATAACCAGCAATCATCGCGGTCCAAGAAACAACATTCCTACAACTCATCGAATCAAAAACCATCCTAGCTCCATCGACATCATTGCATTTCCCATACATATCAACCAACGAAGAACACACCACAAGGTTGCCTTGAAGTCCCAGAATCTGAACATGGGCATGGACCATCTTGCCAGTTTTGAGATCAGCAAGAATTGAACACGAATTGATCACTGTCGCAAGGGTGAAACCATTGGGACTAACTTCACTCTCGGACATCTTTGTATAGAGCCAGAGAGCAGATTGGGGTCGGCCCATGTTGACATAACCTGACATGAGCGAGGTCCATGAGACCACATTTGGTTCATGCATTTCATCGAACAGATGGTGTGCATACTGAATCCTTCGGAATCTCAAGTATGAATTGAGCAGATGATTAGTGGTGATGGTATCATTTAAAAGGCCAAATTTGAACAGATTTGCGTGTGTTGAGATTGCAGAAATGAAATCCTTGCAGTTTTTAAGCTGTTGAATGATATGAACTGCTCTTGCTTGATGATAACATGGCATTTATTTAATGGTGCCTACTGCAATGCCGTCCCTCTGACATACCTTTGCTGCCACGTATAATGCTGCTGCTGCTAGAGTTCTAGCACGTGGCTTTTAGAATTTTTTCTGTTGACGAGAACGACACCGTTCTGCCTTTTTTCCCCAAACTTTCTTAAGTCCATTCAGTGGTCAGAGCTTCAATTTTGAAGTGTAAAATTGATAAAATAGTTTTTTAAATAATATAAATATAATTTTTATTTATTTATGTGCATTTCAATAATTAAAAAATAATTAGAAAAATTAATTATATTTTAATATGTTTTATATTAAACTAGTTTTAATATAATTATATAACTAATGTAATTATTTTTTATATAATATAATCATGTTATTAATTATACAATTAATATGAATAATTAATAAAATTAAATATAAAATTAATGAAGCAATATGAAAATTAAAAGATTTAATTTTAAGTTTAAATTTTAAACTTTTAAAATCAAAATTTATTTATATGGATATTTTCAAATTTTAGTTCATTCAGGCCAAAAAGCAGCTGAGGCACGAGGCTTTAGGGTTTGCAGGCTTCTTTTCTTCTTCTTGTTCTGCTTTTTAAAAGGGAAATGAAGGCCAACCATAGATAAAGAGACGTTGACCAACGGGTATATATACCATCTTCTTACCTTTGGCTTTTCTACAGAGATGTGTAAAAATAACATTTCAGTAGAAGAAAATGTATTTTAGCTATCTCGTTGAAGCTGTTAAAATCAAAGATAACAGCTAAAAGAACAATTTTTTGATTTTGGCTTTCCAATTGCCTCTTGCGTTGAAGTTGCTCTTATCACACATTGTTTTAAAACTCGTACAGACATATGGTTGATTTTGAATCTAGCCAACTTTGGTTCCGAAACAATTTAGATTAAGGTTGTCAATTCTGTTTCGGTAAGTGTTTTATTTTTTCAATTAGAATAGAATGTTTCAGTTTCGAAGTGTTTCGGCATGCCGTTTCAGAGTTGTACTATTCATATATATATATATATATATATTCAACAAACATAATTCAAATTCAAGCTAAATTAATTATAAATTATGCAATATAAACGCAATACCAAACAAATATAATTTTAAAATTTAAAATATTTCTAAATAGTCAAGATTAAATAGATCTTTAACTTAAAGTAATTCAACTTAAACAAAATATCAAAATATTATGAAAGTAAAATGTTTTAACACAAATATTTTAAATATAAAGTTAGGTCAATGTTATCAAGGCTAATGGAATCTAAAGCATCCTTTGTTTTGCTCAAATTCCTACAAAGTATAAATATAAAAAAAACAACATGAATATAAACCATATATATTAGTGATAAATCTAATTTTAAAAAATTAATATCATTGTTAATGAAAATAGTAATAATAATTTTTAATATTATTATTAATATCATTGTTATTGAAAATAGTAATGAAAAGAGCTTTTTATAATTGGGTGATTTAATTAATTAAATTGAACAAGGTTCAATTTGATTCAATGGTTTTTCAAGAGTGGAATGGAACATGTGGAATGAAACCGAAACGTTCCGAGCGGAATTTAGCCGAAAAATCCGGAACGGATTGAGATTTAAAATGAGATGAAATTTGTTCTGTTTTGTTCCGTTTTTTGAATTGGTATGGAATGTTTCGCCATTCGGGCGAAACGGAACGAAATTGACAACCTTGATTTAGATTAAGAAAAAAGAGAAAAAATTAATTGACTCAGTTAAAAACCTCTATTTATTTAATGACTAAAGCTTAACTAAGTCTATAACCCATTGAATTTTTAATTTTTTTAATTAAAACAATGTTAATTTAATTTTTTTAAAAAAAAAAATTAAAGTCGATCTTCCTAACTTGTGACCCTAGCTTTAGCCAAACTCATATTGGATTTTAAAACTATGTTCTCAGGGATTATTATTAATGATAGCTTACTACCTTTACTGAAATGACTAAATGTAACCCAATGAGTTGTTTTTTTTTTTTAACATTTGATTATGTGTGTTAATTTCTTATACATTTCTTACTATTAATTTTATTATGTATGTTGAGAATATATGTATTAAAAAAAAACTTTTTATACTTTCTCTTTCTCTTCTTTACAAAACATTTCCTCTCAAACTCTAATTTTGACGATTTTCGACTAAAAAACTTTTTGTGCTCTCTCTATCTCTTCTCTTGTATTGTTCTTTTCTATTTTTTTTTTTGTTATATGGATAATATTTTTCTCATCATTTGATTTATTTTGTATAATAAGATAGTTGTATAATTCTCCTGTTTTATGTTTCCAGACCGAGGAAATTAGGTCAATTGAATAAAGGTTTGGAAATTATATATCATGTTATTGAAAGAGATTGATATCCATTAGCAGCATTGAATGATTCAAATCTTCAATCAATAAAGCTTGGTAGTGAGGTCTATTCCTCTATGATCTATGGTAACCCAAGATTTGTCTGCGTGATTTAGAAAAAAAAGGTCTTGTTTTAGGAAATCTCTATTTCTCATTAATAAAAGAAAATGATATTTACTTTGAAGATGATGTTTCACCAATATTGTGAAGGATTTTTTTTAATTTTCACATGTCTTTTACATTAATTTGATATTAATAAAATTAATGTCTAAAAAAATATGTAATTGATATATAATTTTACCTATTAATAATATTGGTTAATTTATTAAATATGTGTTTGGTAATGTGATGCATATGCATGGTGTTTTTCAAAAATATTTTTCAATTGAAAATGCATCAAGATAATTTTTTTTTTAAAATTTACCTTTGACATTAAAACCATTAAAAAACACATAAAAAACATTAATTAGATATTTTTTTCAAGCTTAAAATAATTTCAAAAGCATTTTAAAAACAAATTGGACCAAAAAACAAACACTCCCTGGCTAATAATTGATACTTTTATTAACTTTGATGAATTATAAGATAAAGATATTAAATATAATAATTTAACTTTAGATATAAAGTGGATTGCACCATGTACCATGCCAAGCTATTGGCTCCGCTCACATCTTAAAGAGTAAAGATGGCTCATAGAAAAGTATAAAACTTGATCGGGATAAAGCTTGGGTTAAGAGAGTCAATCTAGGTTGATCTATGTGAATCACAAGAAAATGTATATTTTTAAATAAATAGGTTAAAGCAAAATTGTTTTGTAATTTTTTTATAAAGAAAATCAACATCTTGATTGATCGAGTTTTGATAAGGTTTTACCGGGTCAACCTAGGTCACGGGTCAACTTAGATTTTGACAAGGTCACCTGAGTTTTTTTTTCCTTTCTTTATTTTTTCTTCAACTTAGACCATTTCGGGCTAAGATCGATTGGGTCTCAAGTCAACCTGCTGGTCAAATTCGGGTTGAACAAGCTCATAGGTGTGGGTGTTCCATGCCTGTAATTATCAAGATAAATACAATGAGCTAGATACCAAGATAAATACACGTAAAATTAGTATTAAAAACAATGTAATTTTTGTTGTTACCTATTTTTTTACTCCATAAAAAAATAGAAAAAAGAAAACACAAAAAATATAAGAGAGTACATATGAAGAAAGCTTAAAAGACCGCCTAAATTGGTGGTGAAGGACCAAAACGACAAGTAAAAAGTTGGGAGACCAAAATGTACAAGATTGACAAAATTAGCTACCCAATTTTGATTGACAAAAGACTCCATTGGTCAAAATATTTTTTATTTGGGTGTTTAAGGACTCAATTGGAATTTTGGAAGGTTTAATTAAATTTATTGAGGAATTAATCATAAGGGAAATCCATTTTTGGAGTCAATTTGGATGTTAATTGAAACAAATTGAAGTTTGGGGACTGAAATTGAACTTTAAAAAGTTTAATTGGTCAAATCAAGGGCTTAATTGCATAAAATTCAAAGTCTGATGGGCGATTAAGGACTTATTTGAACAATTCATAAACCAATGACCAACTTGCAAAAAACGCGTGACTTTGAGAACTGGAATTGGTGAAATTAGGGGTCAAATCGAAGAAAAATAAAAGTTTGTTGATTAATTGAGGGTTCAATTAAACAAATAAAAAACCAAGGATAAAAGGTGCTCAAATCTAGGGTTGGCAATTGAATTTGACAGAGGTAAAATTGCATGAAATTAAAAGTTTAGTAGGGAATTATGAGTACAATTAAAAGAAATTGGAAGAATAGTTAATTGAAGTTTTTCATATCCCAAATTAAAAACCCTAATTTGTAGGGTTTAGCCGAAACGACGTCGTTTAGGATATTGTACTTTCAAGTATGTACTTTCAAGTGAGTGAATGCGGTATTTCTGACCACCTTTGAGGCTGTAACGACCACCATTCAACTGAAAAACATCTCCTCTACAACCCCATTTCCATGAAATCGAATGTTTACATCCTATTTTTTCCAATGATCTTAACAATATCTTGTTCCCGATCAGCCATCACTGCACTTTTAAATTCTATATTAATTGAGTTGACACTTTTAAACGAATGAATGTTGAGTTACAGTCCTCCAAATTAAGTAAGAATGGATCCAATCAAAAGGTATGCTCCGATGAAGCTACGAAACTGTTCAACCTAGTCAGCCTTAACTAAGACACCCATTTGCACAAAACAATCTAACTCTTTCATGTGTTCACACTTAAAAACTCAAAGAGGGTTCTTATCAAGGGTTTAAAACCCTTCTCTCAAGATCAAAAGGTTAGAAACACTTTACCTTGCCCTCCAAGTTTGTTACAAAACCGCCTAAATCCAAAACCATTGGTCCAGAGGTGAAACCAACCTAGTTTTGGTTTGTTAGAACCCTAACAAACTCATCTAGAAGCTTTGAATCCGCTTATAAAATGAGAGGTAATTAGAGGAGAAAATGAGGAAGAAATAGGAGAAAAAGAAAAGAAAGAGAGATTTTGATTAATGTTTAAGTGATTCATGGTCTTAGGAAGGGATTTAGCTTGTTATTGCTGACTTTGGAGAAGAGAAAGAAGAAGGCAACATCAAAAATCCATTTCTATTTGAAGATTTCAAGCTTGGAAGGTATATTCTTGCAAATCTTGAAAGTGGAGTCCATGAAGCCTACTGGATTGATTTTATTGTTTAAATGCCATGTTTTGAATGTGTTAACATGTTGCCAATTGCTTTAATACGTTATGTTTGTATCTAAGTTTGATTTGGAATTTTTACAAATAGGTTAGCAAGGGTATGGTATTCTTTTGTTAGTTCTTGTATGTTTCGGGTTCTTTGGGTTTTATATGGGTTTGTTTGGGGTTTTAGAAGACATTTAAATCTAAATTGCATAAAAATGTAGGTTGTTCTAGGTTGACAGTTTTGAAATTTGAATTTTTTTACATGTTTATGATGATTTGTTGTTTTTATTAGTTCTTTTTTATTCAAGAATGTTTGGTTATGATAATATGGGTTGCTGAGACAAAAAAAGTTTGGTTTGGAGGATTAAAATATGTTTTATGGGCTTAGCATTTGGGTTTGTGTTCTTTGTGTTCATCCGAAGAACATTGTTTTAGGTGCTAATTTTAAGTCTTGTTCTAATCCAATTCTAGTTTCTACAAGTTCGTGTATCATTATTAGTAAATAATCTAGGACTTTTGAGCACCAATAGCACATTTTTTAGGGTTTTAATTTTAGAGTTTAAATTTTGAACCGAAATCTATTTTTGATAAAATCATAATATTTGAGTAATAATTGAAGCAAAATGACACTTGATTCATAATCTATAATTGATAGGGAACAAAACTTTGCCTTTTATTGTTTGATATCTGGTATGGTATGAGAGTTGTGTTTGCTGGGTTCTTGATGAGTGTTTTTCATGTTCTTTAATTTTCATGTGTTTGATCCATTTTTGATAATTTTTTTTAAGTTTTTATGTTTTTTTGATGTTGTATCTGTTTCAATTCTGAGTTTTTGTTTTGGTTTGTTTTTTAGTCAACTTGATCGAGTCAACCTAATCGGGTCAACTCGGTCAGGTTAACCTAGTTGGGTTAAATTCGGGTCAGTCCTTAGGCCTTGTTTGATTTGCTTTTTTTTTTTTGTTAAGGTTTATTGGTTTAAGGGTGTGTTTGACAAACACCCTTTAGACTTGTTTTGAGTAGTTTTCATTTCAAGAAAAAGAAAATTGAAAGGCAAACACCAAACATTTATGTATAAAATAATAATAAAAATATCATTTTGCATGTTGCATATGGTCAAGTTTCTCAAAAATACAAAAATCATATCTTGTTTTTTTTTTAAAAAAAAATACATGTTATGTTTTATTTTTTTAGCATGCATATTGGATTTAATAATCAATTTATTGAATCTATAAGACTTTGACATATATTCAAATAATCACTAAAATTTTAATTCATGAGAATTAATTATCAATATTTTGGTATAAATATTGGACCTACAAGTGAGGATGATATTCAAATATTAGGAGTCGACCAGAAAATTCTTGGAGTTATCCTAAATATTCACCAATGTTTTGGAGTATTTTGCCTTTGTAATATACGAATTATGGAAAACCATTTTCATAAAAATTTATTTGGGTACACGAGCCCATAATAAATTCTTAACACCAGATTTATTCACGCGAATAAATCTCAATCCTAAGTCATAGACAGACTACCAATTAGGAACACCATCAAAATCTTTAAACCACATTCAAACAACACAATATAGCTTACCTCAGGGAGGGTGCGTTAGGTTGTAAATAACTTCCCTAGCCACAACCAATCTTTTACCCTTTGAATATCTGATAAAACCAGTACATTCGGGTTTTCTAGCAATCCTGAACCAAACAACTAGGTGGCAACTCCCATGATCCTCTGACGTTGCTCGCCCACAGGTGACAATTTAAATTAATTTCAATTAATAAGTTATATTTTTAATTAGCTTCAATCATATGTTAATTTTTTTGTTATCTTATTTTTAATCATTATGTCATTGATTTTTTTAAAAATTTATTTACTACTTTTCTCCTTTTAAAAAAATCATTTTAACTTTTTATATATAATCAATGGTTTGGATAATTAACCAACATTTCTGCTACACAGGGACAACTTCTTGATCACATAACCAACACTTCGGGGGTGTTTGTTTGCCCGGAAAGTGGTTTCCTGGAAAATACTTTCCAAACTTTCCTGTGTTTATTTGTCATTAGAAAAGTTGGTCAATGGAAAACACTTTCCAATATAAAAAAAATTTGGCTTGATTTTCAGGAAAGAGTTTTTCTTTTATTTTAGGTGGAAAACACTTTCCAGAAGTTGTGAAAAATTTAGAAATATAATATTATTTGCTGATTATATCAAATTTGATCCTCAAACTTTTGATTGATATATATTTTGTTTGAATCTTTTTTTTTTCAATTTCATCCCTTAAAATTTGATTTAATTTGTTTTTATATTAACTTTGGTCCTCATTTTTATGATTATTATTTGCTTTTCTCTTATCATTTTTTTAATTGAAATTTTTTATCTATCAAATTTGATCCTCATTCTTTTGATTATCACTTATTTTATTTGAAATAATTTATGAAATTGTAATTATTATTATTTTAATTTCATCATTCTTTTGATTATTACTTATTTTATTTGAAATAATTTATGAAATTGTAATTATTATTATTTTAATTTCATCATCTTTTATTTTTTTTATTTGTTAAATTTGATCTCCATTATTTTGATTATTATTTATTTTATTTGAGATAATTTATGAAATTATATTTTTTTTCAATTTCATTCTCATTCAATTTTTTAATTTGTAAGATTTGTTCATCATTATTTTAATAAACTTGAAAAAAAAAACAGTAATAAGCTATTTTCCAACTTATTTTCCATAACATAACCAAACACTAGAAAATATTTTCCAACTTATTTTTCATGACACTACGAAACATCGAAAAATAATTCACTTTTCAAGAAAACCACTTTCTAAAAGAAAAACTATTTTCCAGCAAATAAAGAGACGTTCGTGTTGCCTGCTATTATTGTTATCTTATGCATTTAAATATATTTTTAGGAAAATAATCTTGATTTCTCACCATAAGCATTATGGTTTACAAGCATTATCTGTGATTCTTATAGTTAAATCAGTACTAAAAAAATATGCTAAAACTACGTAAAAACAATTTATCTCAAAATTTATGAAAATTATATTTATTATTCTTATCAATAAAATCCAAATATTAAATCGACATTTATTAAATTTATATTAAATAAATATTATTTACATCAAACCTCGATACCTACACACAGTCTATAGTCTAATTTGGTAATTTGATATTATATGGTTATGAAAGGGTTTTAATTAACTTTTTTTCCCCATGTGATTCACTTTTTTTACTTTTAATAAATATAATCAATAATTTAACAAACACTTTAACAATACTATCCATAGATTTTATGGATAAAATTAACTATATCACAATAATTAATATTTTTTTTCCTAAATGATAACGTAAATAACTACTTGACCAATGTCTTATTACCTTTTGTTATGTTTTAATATGTGATTAAAGTGTGTACTTAACAATAGTAAAATTGTGTATTTAATGTTTTCTTTATACAAAAATCGTTTAATTTGTGTATGCTATGTATAATATAATTTATTTTAGAGAGAAGTCTTCATAATTTTTAAAATCGTTTATTGATTGAATCACATTAACATAATTCTCCAAATCACTCAATTCAATTTCTTTAGTATCAATAGCTCCTTGATAGTTTTAACATCAAACCCATCAAGAAAACTACACTAAACACCTTAACTTCTCTCTAAAACCTTGAAAAACTCATCTTTTCTCCTAATTGTATTCACATTAAACTCATTAAAACTTCCCCACATATTAACCTAAATGAAAACCCAACAACAAAAACCAAAACAGAAGCTGGAAACCATAACCCTATAACTCACAAGAGCATAAAAATACCTGATACAAACATAAAGACATGTTTTTTTTTTTAATCATTGACTCCTATGGAACCTAGAAATTTCATCAACTAGATTGACACGCCTGAGTTGATTGGTATTGCGGTAGCTGTTGTGGTTGTGGTTTGAAAAAAATTATTTTATAAAAAGTACTTTTAGTTGAGGTTGGTTTGAAAAAATAGATGTTTGGTTAAAACGTGGTTGAAATTGAGGTTGAACAAAAAGTAGTTTAATGTGTTTGGTTAAGAATGCTTTTGAAATTGAGGTTATAAAATAATTTTTAAAAATATATATTAATATTGATGGTTTTTAATTTAAATATTGTAGATTTAACTATTGCTATTTCATCATGAAATAAATAATACTTTATATAAGATATTTTTTATTGTTCCATTAAAATATCTACAATTCCATCACGTATGAAATACATCCGACAAGGACTACAGTTTTTTTGGTTTCTTAAGCGCGCAATAACATCAGGTAAAATATAATCTGGAACAAAATTGGGATTGCGATCAAATTCTGCAAATGCTACGTCATCAAGCAATCTCTGTCTAATTTATGTAGTGTCATTGAATAATGTTAAACACTAGTTTTTCGAATAAAACACAATTAAAAAATAAAAAATAATTTTTATTTTATCAAGTTGGACTGGTTCAATGCATTTTAAGCTTTGAACCAGAACCGGTCTGGCCGAAACCGGTTCGACCAGAACAGTATAGCTGGCTACATTGTTCATGTGAATAATGTAGCCAAGCTGCAGTGTTCATGCTAATTAATTAGCATGAACAGTGCGTAAGAATCATTGTTCTTGTTGAAACAAAAGCAGCTGGGAGCCGCTTTGTGAGAGCTGTGGTTGGAACACCGAAAAATGTGGGACCCATGAACAGTAAAATCTATTTTTTTGTATATCCAAACATCTGGTAGCTGCATAAACAAACACTTTCTGAGTCACCACCACCGAGTCCTAAGTCATCCCAACCACTATACATGTCTAAAGCAAATGCTTTTGATTCACTATCAAATTTAACAGTTTTACTAACATAAAATTACGTTGGTATTTACACTAGTAGTTCATTGGTATGTATATTACCAATGGACTCATGAACGAAATAGTCCGTCGAAAAAATTCTCGTTGGTAATTTATGAACTGTCAGTGAGTCCATCGGTAATAAATATATATTACCGATAGATTTACAGACGAACAAAACGAGTCAAAAAAATGTACCCACTTTATTCTTTTGGTAGATCCATCGGTAAATTTAGCATATCAACGACATGAAAACTGTATGTAATGCCATCGGTACTTTTATTTGTTATTCGGTATATCCATCGGTAAATATAATATATCATCGACAGAATATCTTTTTTAATTCCATCGGAGCGTTAATAGTAGCAATGACATTTGCAGTAATTCTTTTTCAACTCTTTGGAATATACAGCCGATCTAGTTCTGTTGGTAACCCCATCAGTAATAGTGATATTTTCAGTAATTCTTTTCCAACTCTCTGAAATATATCAACGAAGTTGTACCATCAGTAGCCTCGTTAGTAATAATTTTTAAAAAATATATTGAACATAATTAGAAAAATAATTAAAATAAAATAAATTAGTATAAAAATAAAATATTTATTACAAATTTAAATATTTGTACATTCAACAATAAATCTAAAATAGAGGTGACGGTGGAGGAGAAGGAGGAGGTTGGTCGTCGCTGGGATCGTGGGGCCAATTAGGCCCGCACATGAACCACTCATCTATGATCTCATCTCCATTACCAATCAACAGAGTTCGTCATAATCAGCAGTGAATTGTTCACATTTATCATTAAGATGGGTTGTTTGAGCCTGTACTTGTTGGTCTAACATCGCCGCGAACTCCGAAGTTTTAGTTACAGAGTTCATGCACCCAATTTCTATCAACTCCACCGGACGATCCTGCCTCCAACCACAAATCCAAATCGAGATCTAGATGAGTCGAAGGATCATCCCCGTATCTCTCATTTAACCGATTGTTATATGTATTCTAGAAAGAAAAAATAAATTCATCAAATTCAAGGAAATATTAATTTAAGAAAAAAATGGTTGAAAATCAACATACCACAAAGTGCTGAGCTCAACTATCTATAAACTGTTGCACCCCTTTTTAGCGGTCATCGCTCCACACATGCATTTCAATAAAAAGCTCCATCGGGGCTTGGCATACGTCCAAGAACCATAGCTTGCAAGAAAAAATATTGTTAGTTAAATATATTTATAAAAAACAACTAATAAAAAGATGGATGTAAAAAAAATCCTACCATCTGCTTCTCATGCAAAACAAACAGAACATAGCTGATGTTGTGCGTGGTAATGAAACCGTGAACATGCCGGTTATGATTTTCACACCAGACTGTGACCATCGTGTAAAATGCGTGAACCTCACGTGCTGAATGTATTCCGCTCCATACAGCCTTTGAGACGTACGACAATGTTAAATCCTACCAAACTATCAAATCATTCTAGCCTGAAAGCTCTCTTTCTTTCACATATTTTTTTGGCTTTCTTTTGCGCCTCGTACCAAAAATCACGCAACCTATATGGTGCAAATTAATTATTTGTTAGTAAACGAAAAATAAAATTTTAATATTTGAAATAAAAAAAATTTATCCTGAACCTAATTACAGTGTGATTCTCTCAAACACTCCTTACAACATTATTATCAGCTCTCTCCCTTTTAATTTTTTCCTTGAAGTAAAATTTATAAAAGAAAAATTTTAGTAATTTCGATAAACAGTCCAAATTAACATAAAAATAAATTTAAGTTAATATAAACCTTGAACCTTGAAAACCATGCATCGACCTGCGGTTTCTATTTAGGATATTTGGAAACCTGACTCCATTGAAACAATAGAATTTTCATCGATGATTTAAAGGCCAATGTTATTGTTCTTGCAGCCTCAATGTTTGTAAACCTGAAATTACATTCGTTAAATGAAATTAGTTTTTTAAAAATTATTAAACATCTCATTGTGAAAGTAAAACATATTTACATTAAAAAATCATCCTTCCACTGGGCCTTGTACTTATGGGTAAATGGATTCTGTTGTGAAGGGATCCCCCTCGATGTTGCGGTATCGCACTCGACGAGCCCGCATCGTGAGTCGATGTTTGTGCCTGATGTGCTTGTTCTTGATCGACACCTAATGACTCATGGTCGTCCGTATTGCTGCTAGAACAACTAGCAACAATCATGTCCCCGCAACATTCAATAAACTTTCCTTTAGGCATCTACACAAATTATTAGATAAAAAAATAAACGATACCTATTTTTTTTAAAAAAATTGGCAGCACCTCCCCTATATAAGAGACTATCCAAAATTTTTAAACCTACAAATACACAACATATATGCCATAAACCAGTTGATTTTATTTAATTTCTTATAACAATTTAGCATAATTCAATTTCATAGAAAATTTTTATTTTCTATGTGATAATATTTTTAATCATGAATTTACAAAAAAAATATTCTAAATTTATAAAAATTAAAAATTAAAATTAAAATTAATCCTACATATTTAATAAAAATGGAACAACAAAATTGAAAAAAGAAAAATAAAATTCAACAAAACAATGCAAAAATTATTACAATAACAACTAAAATTCAACACAATTATTTCTAAGTGATTATATTTTTAATCCTGAATTTTTTAAAAAATATTCTAAATGGAATAAATATAAAATAATAATTAAAATTAATCATACACATTTAATTAAAATTGAACAATTGTTTTTTAAATAACTAAAATTCAACAAAATAATGCAAACATTATTTCAATAACAACCAAAATTCAACACATTTATTCATTTATTAATTCATAAAATTATTAAGAACACAAAATTGAAACAAAATAATGATAAAAAAACATAAATAATGTAAAAAAAAAAAAACACACACATAGAAAAAGGAATGAAAAATACTTACCTTAATGCGTGTTTAATTTTGGTTAATAATGAAAAAAAGAAAAAACAAAAGAAAAGAGATTGTTAATAGACAAAAAAAAAAAGAACAATATGAAGAAAAATGAAGAAAGACAACATACCTGAAGATGAGAAGAGGAGAATGTTTGATTTCGGCCAAGAAAGAGAGAGAGAAAAGAAGAGAAAGAGAGAAAAATGGTGTTGTGAGAGAAGAAGAGAGAAGAAGATGAAGCCCCGTTTGTTCTGATTCTAGTCTTTTAATTTAGTTTTTACTGATAAAATTACCAATGACTTTTTATTCTATCGGTAAAGTCAAATGAAAATTTGTGATTTTCACAAAATATTTCAAAAAGCCCTTTAAATATTACCGATGACTTTTTATTTTGTTGATGATGTCGTTGGGAAAAAGTCATTAATCAAAAGAACATTAATTATCAGTGCATTGATAAGTGAATAGTTCTCATAGTCTCTGTAATATACCAACGGACAATTCCATCGGTATACCCGTATGTAATGAACATCATAAACAGTGTCATGGAGAAGGGGAATAGTCCCCCTGGTTTCTGAAATATACTGACATACACATTTCATCGGTATATTCGTATGTAATGAACATCGTGAACAGTGCCATGAAGAAATGGAACAATTACTATAGTCTCTAGAATATACCGAAGAATACTTTCTGTCGGTATTTCCATCGATGTAAAACAGTATGTGATGCCAAATTATATATGTATTCACTATCTATTCATCCTGCAAATACTTAAATTCACTACTACACAAACAACACAATAACATCAGTTCACATCACAATAATAAAATAAATATTTCCTTATCATTCAATAATAAATTAACATAATTGTCATTACATTAAAGTGAATTTTGTCCATAAATATTATATTATAGTTTATGGCATTACACATTCATGTTTTGCAAATTAATCATAATTGTCTTCTTTTTTGTTAGTTGACTCATCATTATCTTTATCACAATCTTCTACGTTGATTTCATCGTTATCATCTTCATCGACTTGTATATGTGTACTTGAGCTCAAAACATCATTCAACTCCTCATCGTCAACATTCAACAAAAATATTCTTGGTGATGCAAAAAATTGATTTTTTTTCTAAGTTATTGGACGAAGCAACTTGATATGGATCAACTAACTCACCAAGTTGAAATACATCATCTCCCACAGTTAATTCATCGTTTTCATCTTGAACAACCTCGACACAACCCTTGGGTTTGGTTTTCACTATGAATAACTAATCAACTCTTGAACAATCATTTCTAAAAGAAGGAGTGTATGTGTAATAAACTTGTTGGCATTGCTTGGCGAAAACAAAGACATTGTTGACATTGCAGAGTCTAGCCTTCGAATTAATTTTGATCAAACCATGATGGAGATCTACTCTGATTCCTTTATCAATAGTGTCATACCAATAATATTTGAATAAAAATACTCTATTTTGCTCGCTATGATACTGCAATTTAATGACCTTTTCTAACTTTCCATTCTAGTGAACTTCAAACTCATTACAAGTTGATTCTTTAACACAAACCCCACTATTATATGTTTTTCTACTATGCTCATATTCTTCAGTATGAAACACTTGTCCATTGAAGAAATACCTAGGACCCATACTTTGTAAAGACAAAGTAACACTAGCATTCCCTTGCAATTGATAAACATGTACATGAAGTACAATTATGAACAATTAACGAAAAATATGTAATGAAATTAAGTTTCCTAAGAGATAAGAATAATTAAACGGTACTTATATGTGTTCTAAACCACATAGAAAATTGTTCATCTTGTAATCGAAAGATTTGAGATTAAGTCAGTTGTGAATTTTGGGATAGTAAATATTGACGATGTTGCCTACAAAGAATTTAACAATGTATCAGTTTATGATATTATAAGAGATAAATTGTTCAAAAATAACATGTTAAGTAGTATACTTACTGGATAAAAGGTCACAATTCATCACAGTTAAATAACACATAATTATATGTCTATCTGAATTCTATTTTTGATAAATATCTTCCCCTCACAATATTTTTTGGTATGGGTCATCAAGGATGAGAAAATATTGACAAGTTCCCATACGAAGGCACTTCCCTACCATTGTCATACCTTAGAACGCATTTGATTCTTGTTCTCAATTGAGGCTCCAAATAGTACGAGATCAATGTTAAAGATCTCTTCAACAATATAGGCCTCGCGTATCGAAGCTTCAACATGCGCTTTGTTTTTTTTACTTTTCTCTTAATGTTGAAGAAGTACCTGCATGAAATTAAAGGAATGTTTTAAAATATACAAAGAAAAATAATAAAATTTTAATTAAGATGTGTCGCACATGTGCGGCGTCGCGACGATCGTCCACCACTCAGGAAAATGTAAAGGTCTACCTGGAAAATATGGAGAGATAAGGAATTCTTGTCTCTTATCAGTAAAATATGGATTGAGAGTTGCCACCTAGTATTCTGGTCACTAGGAACCCTAACTAGTCTCGGAGATGGGGTACAAAGGCGGTTGCGTAAAGAGAAGGTATTAGCACCCCAACTACGCCCTACCTAAGGTAAGCTGCATTGTTTTATTGTCTGATAAAATCTAAAGTTTTGGTTGCGTTTTCTAATTGTTGGTTTATCTAAAGGGTCAAGAAAAGTCCTTCTCTATAAGGAGATCCTTATCTTATCAGGTAAAACCTAACCATTCTATGTCATCAAAAGAAAAAAAATTTAATATCCGGATTACATTTTACGTGTAATGTCGTACTCCGAATACCAAAAGACAAACAAAATAAAATTTTTGTTGTTTTTGAAATTTTGGCCAATGTTCTCTTAACTTTTAATAAACTGGTTATTAAAGTCAAAATGCATGTTAAAACATTGCTTTTTGGTGTATGAAAAACACAATATGATTTTTTAGCTTTGAGACACTTAGCCGTATGCACAAAAATATATATATATTTTAATTTTTTTGTATTTTGGAAGTTTTGACGAAAACCAGGTATTTTAATACCAGATTTTTATAATTTTATGACATAAACAACATACCGATATTAAACAAAATAGCGTAAAACAAAACTTGTGGAAATCGCAAATATATATATATATATACTAGGCCGGACCCGGCCCACCATTGTTGGGCTGGACCAGACTCAGCCCAAGATCCATAGGCTGGACTGAGCCCAACCCACATCAAGTGGTTACTGTGCATGAGCACAGTAACCAGCTTCACCTCGCCTACATAGACGTGCACCGTGCACATCTTGCATGGCGAGGGAAGAAATAAAAGCAACAAAAAAGGGGCGGAGGGTTTACCTGGAGAAGCCTCAGTCGTTAGTGATGGCCAGCGGTGGCGGTGGTTCTAGGCGGCGGTTCGTCTTCTTCCCTTCTCTGCGTTTTTCTCTTTTTTTTCTCTGTTTTTCTCTTTCTTTTTTCTTTCGGTCTATAGACCATTCTCCCTTTTCTTCTTTTCTTTTTTTTTTCTTTTCTTTCGGTCTTCCGCCTCTTACGCTCTCTTGTGCTCTTTTTTTTTAATGAACAGTGTATGAAACGACGCTGTTTTGGACAAAACACGCCGTTTCATTTAAAAGGAAAAAGCAGCAAAAACATATGTCAAAGTCCAAATCAGTCTTCAATTTTTAATTTGTTCAATCAAGTCCTAAATTGCAATTTTGATTTAAAAATCAATGCAATTGCATCCCCGCTTAAAAATCAAACAAGCTGCCCTAAAGTTGGCCGCCTTTTTCACTTTGGTCCTTAGTCTTGAATTTATGCAATTTGACCCTCAATTGATCAATAAACTTCTAATTTCTTCAATTTGGCCCCTAATTCGGTTTAATTACAGCCCCTCTATTTAAGCGTGTTTTTCATTTTGGTCCTTGGTTTCAGATTTCTTTAATTAAGTCCCTAATTGGCCATCAAACTTCAATATTTATGCAATTAAGCCCCTGATTTTAACAAATTAACTCTAAAAAATTATAATTTGACCCCAAAACTTTAATTTCTTTCGATTAAAGCCTAAATTAACTTCAAAATCAATTTTTCTTGCAATCAAACCCTCCATAAATTCAATTAAACCTTTAATTGAGTCTATAAATGTCTGATTTTGGACTATTCTTCCTCAAATTGAATTTTCTTTGTTAACAGAGCTCTCATCAGTCAACAAAATACTGTCAAATTTTAATCTTTGAATTTTTAAACCTTCTCAACCAATTTTTGACCATTTTCTGAGTGTTCTGGCATCCTCTTTTCACTGTTATATTTTTTATTTTTCTCTATTTTTTAAATAGAGAAAAAATATGAATCGGGGAATAACCCAAAAATGAATTATGACATGATGCATGCGTAATCCCTAACCTCTCGAATCGATAAATCCATCTATATTGGACTAGGCCTTCAACTTTTTCCTCAAACGGTAAATCTATAGGTAGATGCTCTATCGTGTCGAAAAACAATGTAGAAAATATCATCTCAAGTTTACATATTATCTGGACAATATTCATTTCAAGCATCTCCACATGTTATATCTCTAAAAAAGTGATTGATCTCCATAAGTGCATCCCATATCCTTTTTGACAATAAATCCAGATAAGCTAATGAAATGAGTGTTTGTATAAACATGTGGAAGTCATAGCTTTTCATTCTATATAATCTACAATCTTCTAAATCAATTAACCTTGATATGTTCGAGGCATGTCCATCAAGAAATCAAAGACTTTTAAGGTATTAGTAAACAAGTAACTGTGCATTCTTGTCTAACATAAATCAACTCTATATTTTTATGGTGACAAAACAAAGTTATATCTATTCTAACCTTAATATTGTCCTTTGTCTGCCCCTTCACTTCCATAACGTGTTGAAAATGTTATCAAACATGTTCTTTTCTATATGCATGACATCAAGGTTATGGCAAAGGAGATAAGGAACTTCTAGAAAATGCTTTGTTTTACCTAATTGTGGGTCAAACCAAAACCAAGAAACTTTTGCTTACTGGATTGAAAACCAAACACAATGTCACCGTACTCCGACATCATGTCATACAATTCTTCAACCAAAAGAAGTGGTGATGCAACATCCCTTTCAACTCTTCTAATAAAGAAGTCCTTTATGTTCTTTCTGAACTTGTGATCTATTGGCAAGAATTGTCAGTGATAGCAAAAAATGATGTTTTGTTGTTATTTGTTAGTGTGAATGCCTTATTATTTTCCATACAGTATATACATTCTAGTTTTCCATACATGCTCAAACTAGAAACCATTCCATAAGTTGGAAAATCATTGATAGTCCATATCAAAGATGTCTTCATCATAAAAGTTTGTTTCCTCAATACATCATAAGTCAAAGCCCTGTATGAATGCAATTGCTTCAGCTCATCAATCAACGGTCAGAGACAAACATCCATATTCCGACCTGGACTATTAGGATCAGGTATGATTGTAGATAAAAACATGAACTTCAACCTCATACACAATCCCATTGGTAAGTTGTAAACCATGAGTATCACCGACAACAAGAATAAGGAGTAACAAATGACCTAAATGGATTGAATCTGTCTTTACATAACCCAAGACACATGTTTTTTGTCTCTACTGAAAACTGAGGATACACGCTATTAAAGTGTTTTAAGCTTCACTATCGAAAGGGTGCATCATCACTTCATCCATCGTATAATGTGATTGGTGCCATGTCATGTGCTCAACAGTCTTTGGTGACATAAATAACTTCTACAATCTAGGTGTGATTTGAAAGTATCTAAGTTTTATGTGTGCAACAAGAGTCCTTCTCCTGCCAGTCATGAGTTTATAATGAGAATGCCCACATAATCTACACTCGGTCATCTCTTTATTTTCAAAGTAGTACAACATGCAAAAGTTTAGACACATATTAATTTTATGGTATCATAGATCGAGGAGTTTCATCATAGACTTAGCAATATAAAAGTTCTCTTTCAGCCTGTTCCTTTTAGGTAAAATGCTTCTTGCCCATTCAACAATTCGATCATAACCGGCCTCACTTAAACTATGATCTGACTTGGTGTTGAACATCTATGCAACAACTGATAATTTACTATAATTTGTGCAATCATGCCATAATGGTTCGTCAGAATTTTCAAAAGATTAAAAAACATCGTCGTGTTTGTATTAGATTCTTCATCTACAATTGGATATTGACCGACATGACCTTGATTCATTCTCATTGTATCTATAATGATATTCCTATGATGATTATTGTTGTCATCTATAACTCCATGCACGTTACTATAACTAGAATTTGACTCAACCATTTTTTCTACCATGGTATCGTGAGGAAACATATGGTTCTTCGTGTGCATACCAACACATATATTTCTCCATGAACTCTTTTTGTAGAAGATGCATCGTTATAACATCTCGATCGAGAAACTTTTTATTTTTACACCTCTTGCATGGACATCTAATACCCTCTCCATTAATATTTCTCGGATTAGATAGTGTATAATTAATAAAACTTTGAACCCTATAATAATAATCCATTCTCCACAACCCTTGGGGTGAATCTCTATACATCCATGAATGATCATCCATTACTTATATCAAACCTTTATAAACTAATGATAATAACATGTGTTAATTAACTACGTCACCTAAATAATTTGCGAAAATATTAATTTAGCTCAAACATATTCAATCTATTTTAATAGTACTCCTAATTCATTATTAATTATCTACATAAATTTAAATTTCTACATATTTACCGAAAATTTCATCTCGGCAATAAAATTAATAAAATATAAAACAGACCTGTAAAATAAGCTATTATTTATTTCATCACAAAATACATAAGTGAGAAATTCAATATAAGTTTCATCAATTTACAAACAAATACAATTTTACAAAATTTAAAACAAACCCTAACATGTATAAATCATAAATCCATACAACAAATTTGTATGAGAAAAACTATATATATTACAAAATACAAATATTACAAAAAATATGCAAAACACCTAAGTAAAAAATTCAACATAAGTTTCATCAATTTACAAACAAATACAATTTTATAAAATTTAAAACAAACTCTAACATGCACAAATCATAAATCCATACAACAAATTTATATGAGAAAAACTATAAAATAAGTAAGCACACAAACCAAATACATATATTACAAAAAATATGCAAAACACCTAAGTAAAAAATTCAACATAAGTTTCATCAATTTACAAACAAATACAATTTTACAAAATTTAAAACAAACCCTAACATGTACAAATCATAAATCCATACAACAAATTTGTATGAGAAAAACTATATATATTACAAAATACAAATATTACAAAAAATATGCAAAACACCTAAGTAAAAAATTCAACATAAGTTTCATCAATTTACAAACAAATACAATTTTACAAAATTTAAAACAAACTCTAACATGTACAAATCATAAATCCATACAACAAATTTATATGAGAAAAACTATAAAATAAGTAAGCACACAAACCAAATACATATATTACAAAAAATATGCAAAACACCTAAGTAAAAAATTCAACATAAGTTTCATCAATTTACAAACAAATACAATTTTATAAAATTTAAAACAAACCCTAACATGTACAAATCATAAATCCATACAACAAATTTATATGAGAAAAACTATAAATAAGTAAGCACACAAACCAAATACATATATTACAAAAAATATGCAAAACACCTAAGTAAAAAATTCAACATAAGTTTCATCAATTTACAAACAAATACAATTTTACAAAATTTAAAACAAACCCTAACATTTACAAATCATAAATCCATACAACAAATTTGTATGAGAAAAACTATAAAATAAGTAAGCACACAAACCAAATACATATATTACAAAAAATATGCAAAGCACCTAAGTAAAAAATTCAACATAAGTTTCATCAATTTACAAACAAATACAATTTTACAAAATTTAAAACAAACCCTAACATGTACAAATCATAAATCCATACAACAAATTTGTATGAGAAAAACTATAAAAGAAGTAAGCACACAAACCAAATACATCTATTACAAAAAATATGTAAAAAACCTAAGTAAAAAATTCAACATAAGTTTCATCAATTTACAAACAAATACAATTTTACAAAATTTAAAACAAACCCTAACATGTACAAATCATAAATCCATACAACAAATTTGTATGAGAAAAACTATAAATAAGTAAGCACACAAACCAAATACATCTATTACAAAAAATATGCAAAACACCTAAGTAAAAAATTCAACATAAGTTTCATCAATTTACAAACAAATACAATTTTACAAAATTTAAAACAAACCCTAACATGTACAAATCATAAATCCATACAACAAATTTGTATGAGAAAAACTATAAAAGAAGTAAGCACACAAACCAAATACATCTATTACAAAAAATATGTAAAAAACCTAAGTAAAAAGTTCAACATAAGTTTCATCAATTTACAAACAAATACAATTTTATAAAATTTAAAACAAACCCTAACATATACAAATCATAAATCCATACAACAAATTTGTAGGAGAAAAACTATAAATAAGTAAGCACACAAACCAAATACATCTATTACAAAAAATATGCAAAACACCTAAGTAAAAAATTCAACATAAGTTTCATCAATTTACAAACAAATACAATTTTACAAAATTTAAAACAAACCCTAACATGTACAAATCATAAATCCATACAACAAATTTGTATGAGAAAAACTATAAAATAAGTAAGCACCCAAACAAAATACATATATTACAAAAAATATGCAAAAAAATAATTAAGATTTTAAAATTAAGTTCAAATAAAAAAAATGTAGATTTGCTTACTTAAAGTGGAGAATCCTCAATAAATTTGAATTAGAACATGATAAACATGCTTTCAACATAAAATAACAGAATACTAGCATACATGCTAAACATATATTTGTTGGATTCCTAAATATCATACATGTAGCAGAAACAATAAAACATAATTATTCAAAAGTTCCTAGGATTCCTAAAATGAGATCTAAAATGTTTAGGGATTTATTACATGAAGATCTGATTTTCTTCGACTTTGAATAATTATTTAAAGGCTTGGTTGTTGCAAACCACAAGCCGTCTAATTATTCAGCCTTCAACGGCAACCCACACACGAACCACAAGTGAGAAACTTCTAAATCCTTATTTAAGAGAGAGAGATTACAATGCCTAGAGTGCTAGCTCTCTATTCTGTGACTTAAGTAGTTCTTCTGTCTAACAAACAACTTCACTTTTAAAAATAATAAGCATAACTTACTATTTATAAGGAAATTTAAAACCCCTTACAAATCAACAAAATATGAATTTGCCCTTTAAATAATATCCATATATTAATTCAAAATAATTTTAGAAATTAACTCAATCAAGTTCTTACTTGATTTTGTAGGTCTGAAAATATAATCCTTGTATTAATTATATTATAGTCCTTAATTTCTATAATCAAGTCATACTTGATTAAATTATCTTAGTTTAATTTCTAACTAAAGGTTCTTAATGTGTGTGACCCATTAGGTTTCTAATATATTAACCCAAATATAAATTCTAATTCTAATTAAATAAAATAAAATAAATTAATTTATTATCAATTTAACAATTGATTAATTTATATCTGAAGATCAAGTGCGATCCCACAAATATTAGAAAAGTCATTAGTAGTTTGGCTTAACCTTTTAATAACTAGTTTCTTAGTGTAATTAATATCCTTTCATCAATAATATTCTGATTTAACATTAAAGCATGGAGTATGTCTGCCATGTTAAATCATATTTGTTCTCTACTTAATAGTCATTGATCGTTTGAATTAGATTTGAAACTTTTTTCAAATCTTATTCCACCTTATCCAAGGATTTCTCAATCAATACTATTTGAGAATAGATGAAATATTTTTCCTAATTTACCTAGGGTGATGAATCATTTCTTGATCACTTAAATACCTTCATATAGTTCATGTTATACCCAATGTCTGCCTCTTTCGTCACCTCGATTAAGAGGATTACTTACACAACTGTCACGTAAGCCTTTCCATACATATAGATGATCTCTCCATATATAATTCTCATGTGGGCCAGTTCAGTGTACATATCTTATGACAAGCACCTACATATTAGTTCTAGGTATCACTTATACCTCAACTTATGAGAACAACTGCTTCCTTTCATAAAGGAAAGAACATAATATGTATCAATCTTTACGGCTCTAATGAATGTCCAGTATTTAAGAGAGTATCAACTAAGAACATTTTAGGAACAATGTTTTGATGCAATTAGAATCTCATAATTATAACAACTTTATAATTTTCTTTGCAAAACATTTTGTCCCATGAACTTTATCTTTACTATAGATTCATAAATCAAATATTAGATTCATTAATATAATATTATATGACTGTTAAAGATAAACTAAGCTTTTATTAATAATAAATATGTATTTATATGAATATAATAATGCCACATGTAACCAACTGATTGGCTACAAGGCATATTAAACTAACAATCTCCCATTTGTACTAAAGTTAATCGCTCATGTATCTAATATCATATTGCTCCATATAACATTAATGCTTTTGTATGGATAATGACTTAGTATGAGGATATTCTAAATTCTCTTCGGTGGGTGCTTTATCTATCTTTACATCTTTATTTCATTGATTTATCAAATCAAATGGAATTTCTTAAGTACTTGTTTTGATCATTGATTATACCTCGGTCCCTTTGCTTATGCAATGGCTCCATTATTATCACAATACATGATAACTGGATCAACAATGCTAGGAACCAACCTAATTCATTGCTGAACTTCTTAATCCAAACAACCTTTTTGTTTCCTTAAACGTGGAGGTGTACTTTTATTTAGTTGTAGAATCAATTGTGCTCTCTTGTTTGGATCTCTTCCAACTTAGAGCACTACCATTTAGAGTAAAACATATATTAACTAGTACTTACTATTTTCCAACATTTCTTTTAAAAAATCTTATTTCAAACAATTTTAAACTTTTAGTTTATCTTCTCCATTGATGGATCCTATAGCCAAGTATAGGATTCCATTTCCATCATATATCTCTCAATTTGTGTCTTAGAACACACGACCAAATAAGGGGGCAAATTGAAGAAAAAATAATGTTTGATAGTCAATTAAAGGTCCAAATATACAAATCAGAAACCATAGACCAAGATGAAAATGGATCTAAACTCCGGGGTTGATGATTGAGTTTGACAAAAATGAAATTGTATGAAATTAAGAGTTTGGGAGATAATTATGGGTGCAATTAAAAACAATTGGAAGAACAGAGACTAAATTGAAATATGTCAAATCCCAAATTTAAAAACCCTAGAAATTAGGGTTAGCATCTTTCAAGAGCTTGTTGTGACGTTCTAGACCACTAAATGACACGAGGGTTTTTTTTTCAAATGGAAGAATAACATCCCCTTTACAACCCTATTTCCATGAAATTTGATATTTTCATCCCAATTCTTTCATAAAAGTCTCCAACATGTTGTCCCTAATCATCTATCACTATAATTTCAAATTCTAGGCTAATCGAGTTGACATCTTTGGATAAATAAATGTGAAGCTATGAGCCTCCAAATGAAGAAAGATTGGATCCAAATGAAATACATACATCTCTTCTACCAACTTCAAGTTGTTTACGATGACGTTTACATTATTGTTGCTCCGACGAAGCCTTGAAAGTGGCCAACCAAGTTAGCCTATACTGTGATATCTATTTTTCAAAAACCACCCATTTTTTTTCATGTGTTCACACTTAAAGCTTCTTAAATGGTTCTTATCAATGGCCTTAAAACCTCCCTCTCAAGATCAAAAGGTCAAAAATAGCTCATTGCCCTCAAAGTCTAGCAAAACCACAAAGTACACTTAAAAACAAAATCACTATTGCAAAACCAACCTAGTACAAGAGCTTCATTATACACATTGTCTAGAACTCTCTCATTTCAATCAAAGGACTAAAATTTGATCAATATTTAAGGGAATCCACCATAACACCTAGAAAAAAACCTAGAAATCAAAGAAAGAGAAAAGAAAAAACAGAGAAAATGTAACAACCCGACTTTTTCAAGGCCAAAATCAATGGAATTTTTTTTTATCGTTAGGTTCTAGATGTTTTTCACCATATCATTCTGCAGATTTACAATTGCATTCCATTCATTAACAAAGCACAATCCACGTAGGATAATGTAAATCAACATTTCCATAAACTGGATTCTCAATACACGTGTCTATAATATTATATTTTCGTACTCATAGGTTTACATCACATCATATTGACATACTCACAAATTCACATTCATGTTTTAGTCTCGTTAACATCACAAGTTCATACAAGAGTGCTGAACAACAAGTTACACAATTAGTACTTTCGTTATCCTAACCTTATGTAATTTCACAACATGACATCCCCATAAGATGAATACCTCATATGTATATTTGTACACATCATATTAGCAGGTTCACACATTCACATCCGTGTTCCATTTTAATTTTTCATTACTAGTCTTTACACAAGGGGTCAGACGACTAAAACAATATTAATGTTACATTTTCATTCATAGACCAAGATAGCATAATTATTTAATTTCTCCTTATGTAAATACCACAATTAATAATTCATCAATTATCGAGGCTAATTACAATACTCAAACCCGGACATCCATCTCAAATACCGTTAGCCAAACTAACATTATTCTCTATTTAAATTATAACAATCGTAGTTCTTTGATATACTTGGTATATACAAAACATAGTATACATGAATGTATCAATTCTCCAAACTAACTCATAACTCTCAAATCCGGCTATCCTCTTAGGATGCCATTAGCCGAAGCCAATCGCTTATTCATTCCGGTTATCCACTTAGGATGTCATTAGTCAAGGCTAATCATTTGCTCATCCTGGTCATCCACTTACGATGCTATTAGCCGAAGGTAATCATTTCTTCATCCCGGTCATCCATTTTGGATGCCATTAGCCGAAGCTAATCATTTATTCATCCCGGTCATCCATTTAGGATCCGAAGCAAATCATTAACTCATCTCGGTCCCGGACATCCATCTCAAATACCGTTAGCCAAACTAACATTATTCTCTAATTAAATTATAACAATCGTAGTTCTTTGATATACTTGGTATATACAAAACATAGTATACATGAATGTATCAATTCTCCAAACTAACTCATAACTCTCAAATCCGGCTATCCTCTTAGGATGCCATTAGCCGAAGCCAATCGCTTATTCATTCCGGTTATCCACTTAGGATGTCATTAGTCGAGGCTAATCATTTGCTCATCCTAGTCATCCACTTACGATGCTATTAGCAGAAGGTAATCATTTCTTCATCCCGGTCATCCATTTTGGATGCCATTAGCCGAAGCAAATCATTTATTCATCCCGGTCATCCATTTAGGATCCAAAGCAAATCATTAACTCATCTCGGTCATCCATTTAGGATGCCATTAGCCCAAGCTAATCATTTATTCATACAGGACATCCATTTAGGATGCCATTAGCCGAAGCTAATCATTAACCAATCAAGCGTTCCAGAGGTGGTTTATGAAATCACTATAACATGGTAATAACCTTTGAAATGCTCATTCAAACGATTCATAATAGCATTCACTATAACATAATAGTAGACCCTGCATAATACTCGTATAGACGTTTCGTAATAGTTTAACGTTTGGTAAACACGATAATGGATCCTTTGTAATATACAAACAAACATTTCATAACAGTTTACATTCAGTATAGCACAACAGTAAACCCTTCGTATTACTCATCCAACCATTCATGACAGTTAATGTTCAATACATCACAACAATAGATCCATCGTAATACTCATAGAACCATTCATGACAATTACATTCAATATAATACAACGGTAGATCCTTCGTAATACTCATACAACCGTACGTGTTAATTAACATTCAGTATAATATAATGGTAGATCTTTCATAATACTCATACAACCATTCATGACAATTACATTCAATATAATACAATGGTAGATCCTTCGTAATACTCATACAATCATTTGTCAGCAGCCCAAATTAATTACAGCCCAGTCAACATCTCAAAGTCGGTTTAATACTCATCACAACGCAATAATATATCCACCTTAAACAGGTCATTTCAGAACATTAACATTTTCGACATCGTTTCAACATTCATCAAGAACTCGATCAACATTTCATAGTCGTTTCGACAATCATCAAGAATTTAATTAAACACTTCATCGTCATTTCATCATTCATCAAGGATTCAATAATATATCATCATAAGTAAATCATTTCAAATCATAAACATCATACAAGAAAAAGGTGGGAACCACCTAGTTGTTCCTCCTGCGGTTTGTCTTTGTCTTGATGATGGTTCCATCCCGGCCATTCCACATAAAAGATCAATGCCATAAATCAATATATTTGCATCCTCAAATCACATTCATCATCATACTTATTTCAAGAATCCATATGTCCACATTCAAGTATTACACATTTTACATCATCATACAATGAAATTGTTACAAGCATTTAAGTCATTTCTGACCAGGGAGTCTATTGTAGAACATCGGTAGCGAAAACTGGTTCGCTGCTGGCCGCACAATTCAGTAGCGAAAACTCATTCGTTGTAGGCCACATAATTCAACAGCGGAAACTCTTTCACTATAGGCACTTCAATTTCAACAGCGAATGGTACTTCGTTACAGCCAACACACTTTCAGTAGTGAATGCTAATTCGTTGCAAGCAACTCAATTTTGGCAGCGAATTGAAATTTCGTTGCAGTCAATACACTTTCGACAGCGGACGCTGATTCGCTGCATAACAACTTAACTTCAGCAGTGAATGCTAATTCGCTGCAGACAACTCGATTATGGCAGTGAATCACAAATTCGCTGCAGAACACACACATTTGGCAGCAAACATTGATTCACTGCAGACAACTTTCAACACCGAATCACAAATACGCTATAGACAACACACTTTCAGTAGCGGACGCTGATTCACTGCAGACAACATCATTTCGACAGCAAATAATAAATTCACTACAGAACACACACTTTTAGTAGCGAACGCTAATTCGCTACAAACAACTCAATTTCGGCAGCGAATCACAAATTCACTGCAGAACACACACTTTCATCGTCGAATGCTAATTCGCTGAAAACAACTCAATTTCGACAGCGAACGCTAATTCACTGCAGAACACACTTTCGACAGCGAACACTAATTCGCTGCAGACAACTCAATTTCGGCAGCAAATCACAAATTCGCTACAGAGCACACACTTTCGGCAGCGAACAGTAATTCACTGCAGACAACTCAAATTCCAGCAACGAATCACAAATTCACTGCAGGACACACACTTTCGGTGGTGAATGCTAATTCGCTACACACAACTCAATTTCAAGAACGAATCACAAATTCGTTGTAGAACACACTTTCGGCAACAAATGCTAATTCGCTACAAACAACTCAATTTTGGCAGCAAATCACAAATTCGTTGCAGAACACACACTTTTGACAGCGAACGCTAATTCGCTTCAAACAACTCGATTTCGGCAGCGAATCACAAATTCACTGTAGAACACACATTTTCAGCAGCGAACGCTAATTCCCTGCAAACAACTCAATTTCAACAACAAATCACACACTTTCGGCAGCAAACGCTAATTCCCTGTAGACAACTTAAATTTCATTGACGAATCACAAATTTGTCAGTAGACACACACTTTCGACAGCGAACGCTAATTAGCTTCACACAACTCAATTTCGGCAGCGAAGACAACTCAATTTCGGCAGCGAATCACAAATTCATTGCAGGACACATGACACGATAAAAAAGTTAATGTCTTATCCCAAATGTAGGAGTGTCAAAGTAATAAATAACCCGGCAAGACCGGGATCGATCCACATGGAGGTCAGCTATATAAATTATAAATAATATATATAATTTAACAAAGAGTTAAAGAGATCTTAGAGATGTGAGATTAATTTGAGGATTAAACAATGATAAAAACAATTGTCAAGGTTAAAGGATCCACTAATGGTATTAGTGTAAACTCTTTTTATTACTCAACTGGAAACCACACACAAAAGAGGTTCCAATCGGATGATTTACCTTAATATTTTATTATAAATTTTTAACATGATCATATTAATTATCTTATTTTAATAACACCATACTTTTAAATATTGTCAGGAATTCATGATGCTAACTTATGTTAACAACAAATCAAGTTCCTCTCATAACAACGATGTCGGTCGTAGACTATGAAGGATCAAGCATTTATTGTACCAAGTATTATACAACACAAATCTAGATTAATCATTTAACAAGAAAGGTATTAAGAATTAGTAAGATAAAAAGATAAGACATATTAATAACAAACTTTCTTGGATATAAACATTGAAGTCCATGTTGAGTTTATATTATACATATTCTAACACCATTAGTGAAACCTTTTCACCTTGACATAATTGACTTAGCTAAACATTATGAAGAAGAGAAACATTAATAAACAAGATAATAACATAATTATGATATAAGTTAACTAAGAGTAGTAAAGGAAATGAAAAGCATAAACAAGAGATTAATGAAAATATAACATGAAATAAAACTTGAACATTACAAAGAGAGAAAGCAAGAAAATAATATTGATCTGAAAATCAAGATGCCTAAATGAATGGCAAATGCCTTCTTTTATAGGCCAAAAAGAACTATTCATTTGGTAATTAACTATTAAATTAGTGGCCAACTATTGGCTTAGTGGACTTGGTGGTTTAGGTATGGATTTGTTTTCCAGACGAAATGGCGTTGTTCCAATCAGAATTTGGCAACATGGTCTTTATAAGAGTTGTAGGAATCTGTCTCAACTTTCCACCAAAAGAAGAATGAGCTCATTTAGACTTCTAGAACCCGAGATATGGACTGAACACTGAACAGTATCTGGGCTGTAGGACATATTCAAACTTCTCTTTTGATGCTAAGATTTGGACTCTAAAACGATAGAATTGAGTCTTAGACTTTGAATGAATGTTTTAGGCCTATGTCTTAGCTTTCTATCCATATAAACCAAACTGAAATCCAAGATCTACAACTCCAGATATGACCCAATTACTGAATGGTGTTCCAGTTTGAATTGAATTAGCATCTCTTCTCTAAGCCTAGCCCTTCCTTTGTCCTTTCACTTTCAATAGTTAATCACATCAATGAATCATTTGAATTGTGAGATATGCTTGCATAAAATAAGCATTTACCATAAATTTAAGCTATCTTATATTATCAGACTTGTTATTATAAAACATGCTTAAGTTGGAGAATTTAATTATAGTAAAAGTACAATATGATGATATAAAGCCTTAATAACAATGCACTTTTTAAGTACTAATCAACACACATTTTTGGCAGCGAACGCTAATTCGCTACAGAACACACAGTTTCGGAAGCGAATGCCAATTCACTGCAGGCATGTAATTTGTCATTAGGTTCCAAAAACATCACATGATTTTAGCATGAACACACACATGCATTTTCAATTCCACCACATGTTTATCATCAAATCACAGTAGAGTTACATGATCTTAACATGAACACACACATGCATTTTCTTACACAATGCATTCTAGCCAACCCCATAACTAAGGCCGGCCCTCTACCATGTTTTGTTCTTTCCATTTTATTCATTTTCTCTTTGTTAGATATTCTGGAAATTGGCCTCATTTCATCTCTATTTCCTTGTCCTCTTAGTTGATTTTGGTTTCCTTCACAACTAGCATAAGGGTCTTAGGTCAATTTTATTAGGGACTCCTTCATCATTTTTTATTTTGGGTCTCAAGAACAAGGGGGAAAAGGAGACCACATGACCCTTGCCTTTCAAATCTAAATGGGCCTGGAAAGTTTGCTAGTATTCCTTCTCTTATTCTCCTGGTTCTCCCCCTTTTTCTTCTTCTTCTTCCTCTCTCGGTTCTTTTTTTTTTGTCGGTTTCTTCCCACCCGTTACAACCCCTTCTCCCTTTCTTTAAACAACCTGTTCAGCCTTTACTCAAGGTCTCAACTCTCTCTCTTTCTCACACGTTTAAAGAGGCACTCTCTGCTAGTTTGGTTTAAGTTTTTGTTGGGAAGGAGGAAGAGAAGAGAGACATGCAATTGAACATGCAACTGCTGCAGACAATTTTAGGAAGAGGAAGGGTTACCTTCTCTCTCTCTCTCTCCCCTTGCATTTATACTCCCTATTAAATGAGGTGGGGTGTTTGGGGTTGGTTTAGATGTGTTCTTATCCCTGTTTTGGTCTGTCCAAAACCGATTTTACCCCTCCCTCTTAGCTCCTTAAGACAGTCTAGTTTGTTTCCTAAACTTTTAATTAGACTCGCCGCTACCGATTCGTAAATCGACAAAGCAAAAACTAAGATAGAAATTGGTGGTGAAAATTGCGTCGCTGCCGATTCAGAAATCGACACCCATACTATGCCGCTACCGATTCGTAAATCGGCAGCAAAAACTGAGATAGAAATTGGCAGTGAAAATTGCGTCGCTGCGGATTTAGACACCCATACTATACCGCTACCGATTCAGAAATCGGCAACCAAAAACTGTGTCGCTGCCGATTCAGAAATCGAAAGCCCAACTTTGCCGCGCCGATTCAATAATCGACGCCAAAAACTTTGTCGTTGTCGATTCGTAAACCGGGCAAAAAGCGTGGTGTCGCTTGATTTAGAAATCGGCAGCTAAAAACTGTGTCGCTGCCAATTCAGAAATCGGCAGCAAAAAACTATGTCGCTACCGATTCAAAAATCGATAGCGATGGTGGAGTCATTTCGTCATTACTTCTCTTTTTTGTGGGAGTTTACATTAAAACATGAGTAAATACCCTCTAGAAAGACCTTGTTGTGAAGGTCCAAGAGCCTAATACAAAAGGTCAGGCAAACTTTGTAAATAATAGAAATGGAAAGGGAAAGAAAAAAGGAAAAGAAAAGGAAAGTAGTAGCCTATAACCAACAAGCTTGGAGAAGGTATAATCTTGTGAAAACTCAAGGGAAGTGTCCATGTGGCATGCCTATTCATGCTTTTTTCAATGTTTGATGATATTTTTAAATCTTTTTCGCATTATTTTGTGTTTTAGCATTTATATTGATTGATGAATGAAAATGATCAAATTAAAAGATAAAAAGAACAAATACTGAAAAAAGACAAAAATATTTTCCCTAATTGTGCAACTTAGCCCTAAGAGTATAAAGTTAAAGGGCCATAATATTTGTCAATGTCTGAAATTCGATCCTCAAAACTTTAATTGCTATGAGCCAATAAAATTGAATTTTATTTTGCAAAACCAAACACCTTATGAGCAACAAAATATTTCCTCACACCTTAAGGTCCTTATCCGTAAATGGATAAATTAACCCACAACCCATATAGTTGCAATGTTAGAGGGCCATAAAAAATAATAAACTGAAGAACTAAAATGTAAAAAAATAAAGACAAAAAAATAGGAAAAAAATAATCCACTATGAGAGAAGCTACAGTAACTTCTCTTTCAAATTTAGTATTTTTCTTAATCTTAATCTTAGTATCGCATTCAAATATGTCATAAAATTCAGCAAGTCAAACAACAATATGCACAAAAGAGATCATTTTAAGGAGGAATCATTAATAACAAGCATAATTTAAAAACACTAACTAGTTTAACTACCACTCATTAAATATGTCACAAGAGACAACAACCATATACATTAGTATCATATTTGACATATTCCATGAGTTTAAGGGGTAATATAAGACTATTCATTTACAATTACATTTTTTTTTCTGGTTAAGACATTTACATTATTTAAGGAATGATATTTAACTCAATCTGAATATTCAAAATAGTTTATAGGATAATATTTTTAATACCAGTATTTATTATTAATATCTTATTTAGAAAAGGAATTCCACTTAAATACTATAATATAAACTAAATATTTGATTACCATTAGTTCAAAATAATATTCCAATTTATTTGTTTATATATATGTCTATGCACACACATATGTTGTTGGAAAAAAAAAGTAAGCTAAGTGCCTTAAATATTTAAGACTAACATAACATATAAATTTTTGAAGAAGACAATGAGGTGGTGTACTGTATATCCATGAACTTTCCATATAAAACATGGAAAATCCTTATTTCAAGTCTTTAAAATCTAGAATAAGTTGTGCTATAAGAAGTAATATTATATCATAAAGTGCATGGCATGGTCCGGTGTAGGAGACCTCCACACACTAGGCATTAACATTTAACAATGCACTCTCTCCATATGCACAAGAGACCATCTTTTTTAGTATTGATTAAAAACATTGTCATAACCTATTTTTAGGTTATTCTCCAAATTTATTTTTTTCCAACCTAAGAAAAAAGAGGAAGAAAAGAATGGAACATGACACGATGCCATTTTGAACCCACGCCCCTCACTTACCACCAGATGAAAAAGCAGAGGGGACAAGCCCTATGGGCGGCTACCCAGTGGTCGCCTAGCCACCCTACTACCCTTATGCCATGACTGGACAAGGGTAGTAGCTCTCTCTCCTCTTTTTTCCCTTATAAATACCAACAGAGAGAGAGATGAGCAAAATGGAGGGGTGAAAAAGAGAGGAAAACAGAGAAGTGTTGAGAGAGAGGAAGATTTGGAGAGAAGGTTGAGGGAACGAAAAAATAGGGGAGAGTAGAAAAACAAAAAGGTTTTAGAGAGAGACGAGAAACAAGAAAAGAGAGAAGAACAGGGGAGAGAGAACAAAACATAAAGGAAAACATAAAGGGAAAAAAAAAGGAAAAGTAGAGGATTTTGAGAGTTGAAAAACAAAGAAGAGGATGAGAGAATATAGAGAAATCAAACAGAGAAAGACAAGAGAGAAAAGAAAAAAAAAGGAAGAAGAAATAGAGGCAATACACACAAAGAAGAAGAAGAAAAAAATTATCGGTCGGTGAAGCAGCTCCCTGGCGCACGACCACCTTGTTTGGAAGAAGAATTACCAGCAATACTGCCACCGTCATCGCCACCGCTCGGTTAGTTGCCCCCTTCCTACCTCCTCCTTTTCTTCTTCTCCTGCTTCATTCGCCCCCGTCTCCACTGTTCACGTGAATAGTGGAGAGTTTTCCCATTGTTCACTGGGTCAGACCTAGTTTGGCCCAAATCAAAATGGCTGGGCCAGGTCCAGCCCAGTTAAAAAAATAGAAAAATTTCCAAAAAATCCTTTCAAAAAATTTATGGTGTTCTCACGTATTTTTCTACCCTTTTTTTATTAATATTGGTTTGTATTTTTATACTATAAAGATATAAATCCAGTATTAAAATACCTGGTTATCGTCAAAACATTACAAAAAAAATTATATAAAAAAATATCTTATTTTCATGCATACGGCCAAGTCTCTCAAAGATTAAAAAAAATCATATCATATTTTCATACAATAAAAATTCAAAGAATATATGTTTTGGCATGCATTTTGGCTTTAATAACCAGTTTATTAAAGCATTGAGAACTAGACCAATATTTCTAAAATACCAAAAAAAATTGTTTTCTTTTAGTATATGGGATTATGAATTTATATGTAAAACGTATTCCCAATATTAAAAAAGATAGTTCTTTTTTATTGATATAAGAACGGTTAGGTTTTACCTGATAAGATAAGGATCTCCTTACTGAAGAGGACTTTTCTTAAGCCTTAGACAAACCAACAACTAGAAAAAACAACCATATCTTAGCTTTTATCAAACAATCAAACAATACAGCTTACCTTATGTAGGACGTATTTGGGGTGCTAATACCTTCCCTTTACACAATCAGTCTCAGTACCCAATCTCTAAAACCAGTTAGGGTTCCTAGTGATCAAAATACTATGTGGTGATTCCCATTCCCTCTTTCCACTTATAAAAGACAAGAATTTCTTGTCTTCCCATATTTGCCAGATACATACGAGAGTGGACGATCATCACGACGCCGCACACGTGCGACAAACATGACGTAAATAATAAAACTATTTCAAAAGTTTTTTTATCTCATATTAGAAAAACACAACTTACTTCTTGTGAACATAGAGAATATATAGGGTTTTTAATCTCACATTGAAAAAATAAGACCCTCATCTAGTTTATATAGTGAACTTTGATATGAGATAGTAACCAATAAGGAAAGGATAGTGAGCTCACGTGTATAAGGTTGAGCCAAACAAGAGGAAAACCTCTGATTGCCCCTCATGCGCACGAGGCAACGCCTGTACTTTCTAAACCTTTTGTCTCCAATAATAATTTGTTTTTGGCCTTTAAACTAAAATCACAATTTTTTCAACACTTGGAATTAATTTTCTAACAGTCGTAAAATCCTAATAACTCTTTTATTTTAAAACTTTTGTAACAGCTACAACTCTTTAATTCCCTGACAACTTTTTTTTTATTTTTTGAACTGTTGTAACGACTCTTTAATTCTCTAATTTATTTCATGTCTGGTTGTTACATGCTAGCAGCCTATATATACCATGCACTCTTACAATTAAGGTGCACTTAAAAAAACTATAGTATTTTCCTGTATTTACAAAGCTTGCTAGTATTTCCTTTCAATCTTAGTCTAGCTAATTCTATAACCCTTGTTTTAGAGGAGGAACTTGTTGAATCCTGAAGGATAGCCTTGTGTTGAGGAAATATCCTTAAAGACAGTGTTTGTACATGCCTCAAGTTTTATTTTGTTTCTGTTCTTCATCGTAGTTTATTACAACAATCTTAAGAATGTTTTAGTAACATGGATGGAAACACTGTTGCCGACAACGCTGCTGCCCTTAATAATGTTGTTGAGAACTCTGTTGCTGCCAACTCTACTGCTACTGACTTTATATCATTAGCTAAGCCATTCCCTGATATTTTAAAGATTGAGGTTTTTGTTGGAGAAAACTTTAGAAGGTGGCAAGAAAGGAACATTGATGTCCTTGACATGCATAGAGTTGTTTGGGTTCTTATCGATATCAAGACCAATGACAATGTCGAAGCTTGGACACATGTGAACAAGGTTTGAAGACACTTCATTTTAAGTACTCTCTCTAATGAGTTATTTGATGTATATTGCATCTGCAATGAAGCAAATGAGATATGGAGTAATATGGTGACCAATTATACTGTTGAAGATGTGGGAAAACAAAAATTTATCAGAATTTTTGGTTTAAATTCAGATGAGATTAAATTCACTAGTGGCTATATCTTTATTCTTGGTGGTGGTGTAGTGTCTTGGAAATCATCTAAGAAAAGTTTAATCGCTCGATCCACCATGAAGTCAGAATTTATAGCTTTGGAATCAGCAGGAAATGAAGCTGATTGGTTAAGGAATCTTTTAATTGAAATTCCATTGGGAATAAAACCAAAACATTCTATATCCATGCATTTGTGATTGCAAAGCGGTAATAGCCATTGCTAAGAATAAATCTTTCAACGATAAAAATCAATGTAACAACCAAATTACTGGGACAACACACCAATCTTAATATAGGAAAAGACATGGTAATTTGTTTTTACTTAAAACCAAATTCATACAAAGTCCACCGAAATTTCTACCAAAATTTCGACAGAGTCTCTCCTATACCAGAAAATCTCAAGTTATCGATAACAACTTGTTACACTTCTATTAATCATTATCCAATCATAACTCAATCATCTTGGGTTTCAATTCCAACAATCCACATCAACACAAACACAAATTCTCAAACATTAATATAATAGAAATAAAGCATTAAATGACACTAAATAAATAAACAAACTTACATGTGAATTATAAATACATGAAAATAAGTTCATACATTCAATTTAAAAGAAATTAATACAATTTAAGTCACGACAGTTTCTTAAGATACAAAATACATGAACATTCAATATAAACTAGATAACAAAAGAATAGAAAGATCTAACATGCACTCCTAACATGAGTGTGACGGACCTGAAACAAATATAACATTAGATAATAAATATCATGGAAAAACAATATTAACATTGGTAATTAAGTAATGTATTCAAGACTAATATACATTCATACTTCTTACAATTCTCCATTTGGTCCTTTTAGGATTTCTTTCCTATGAATTCACTAATATTTTTCTATTCCACACTAAATTTCCAACCAACATCATATATTAATATCAAAGGACAATTCCTTCAAGAAAGTATTTATACCAATTTATTGGTATTACTAACTATCCTTCAGCGAATAGCTGATCAAATCTTTTCTTTTCTAAGAATCTTTGGATGGTAATGTCAATGCTAAAGAATCACATTAGTATGATTAGTCTCGAATATCGAGACCCACTAATCAAGTTTGTCATGAATGTCGATATCAATGTGTAACATCCCTGATTTTTTTTACATCATTTTTTTTATACATTGGAAATTTTAAGTAAATATTTTTAATTTTTTTATACAGGTTCCACAAAAAGTTTTACCAAAACTTCGGCAGAGTCTCCCCTATACTAGGAGGTCCCAAGTTATCGATAAATTCATATTATACTTTCAATTTCATTTCACAACCCGATCCAATCATCTTGGATCTCAACTCAACTCAACTCATCATCATCAACACAACACATCTTATTCAATAACATCATACAATTCAAGTTCACAAAATAATAATGCATAATTCAATTGTTACATCATATCATGATATAAACTATATCTTGCATAATATATCATATAATGTTATTCAAGTGAAGGATTCGATTTCAACTATAAACAAGCATGGTTAAATAGGTACTTAGAATTACAAACATTAGATTAAAGTCATACATCCAAATTTACGGGTTAATATTACATTTCAAGTTTTAAGATATAAGTCTCTTAATTTACAAATAATTACATGGTCGAAAGCAAAAGGTAACTAAACTAAGATCACTCGTGATGCGACCCTGATGAACCTAAAAATAAAAATTAACATGTACATATAAATATAAAAATGTAGTAACAAACAATAACAATGACAGGTAATAATTTCTATGGAATTTCTTTTGATACATAAATTTAGGCATAAACCTCTTTTACAACCTACATTTTCCATCTATTACCAATATCTATCTAATATCCTATCCCATTTACTAAGAATAATTTCATCTTGGAAATCTCAACACAACCTAATGGTTTCAAAAATCATGTCCTTATAAATCAATTCTCACTTGATACCAAGGTATTCCTCTCTTGGTATCATTAGTTTATCCCATTCTTTTGAAATAACTAATCAATACTTTCTCTTTCTCTTTCTCTTTCATTTTCTAGAAGGTAATTGCCGATACTATTGAATCTTATTAGTATCATTAGTCTCTCGGGTTAGACTAATCAATTCCATTTAAGTGTTGATATCAATACAACCGATTGATATCATTAACTATTCCTACCCCAAAATAGTTAATCAATTCTTATCCATATCTGGTTTACCATCAAAGTTGCTGATGTCAAGAACCATTGATATCATTACCCTCCTTACCCGGAGTAGCTAATCACACCATAAATGGTTGCCGATACCAATATGACCCATTGATATCATTAATTATTCCCGACCCGGAATAGTTAATCAACTTATCTTTTTTCCTTAACCAGGAGTAACCATGCCGATGTTAGAAATCTTTACTAAAATCATTAGTCACCCAGTTACTTGGGATCGACTAATCAATTTAAGGAATGTCGGCACCAATGGAATCCCATCAATACTATTAGCTATCCAAACTTGGATAGCTATCAATATCGTCTGAAATGTTGGTACAAATGGAATCCCATCAATACCATTAGCTATACAAACTTGGATAGCTATCAATATCATCTAAAATGTTGGTACAAATGAAACCTCATTAATATCATTAGCTATCAAAACTCGGATAGCTAATCAATGTCATCTGAAATGTCGATACCAATGGAACCTCATTAATATCATTAGCTATCCAAACCCAGATAGCTAATCAATGTCTTCTCAACCTTCCATTTGCACTAATCCCTTTTCATTCTTCTTATTAACATCATATACATTATAACCTAATTACTTGGGATCGACTAATCAATTTAAGGAATGTCGGCACCAATGAAATCCCATCGATACCATTAGCTATCCAAACTTGGATAGCTATTAATATCATCTAAAATGTTGGTACCAATGGAACCTTATTGATACCATTAGTTATCAAAACCCGGATAGCTAATCAATGTCATCTGAAATGACAGTACCAATGAAACCTCATTGATACCATTAGTTATCCAAACTCAAATAGCTAATCAATGTCTTCTCAACCTTCCATTTGCACTGATCCCATTTCATTCTTCTTATTAACATCATATACATTGCAACCCAATTACTTGGGATCGACTAATCAATTTAAGGAATGTCAGCACCAATGGAACCTCATCGATACCATTAGCTATCAAAACCCGGATAACTAATCAATATCATCTGAAATGCCGGTACCAATGGAACCTCATTGATACCATTAGTTATCCAAACCCAGATAGCTAATCAATGTCTTCTCAACCTTCCATTTGCATTAATCCCCTTTCATTCTTCTTAATAACATCATATACATTGTAATCACGGTTGCCAAGTATCATTCACACACAACCTTAGTTATCGACACTACGGTCACTAAACATTATTCACATAACCTTGGTCACCCCCATCACAGTGTCACGTATCAATTTATGCTCTTAGCCACCCTCATCATGGTGCTAAGTATCATCGTAACGTATCCTTAGCCACCGACACTACGGTGACCAATTATCTATCATTTCTCCTCCAATCTCCAAGTCATTGTGTATACTCAATCCATACCAAGGTATGTAAGATAATCACGTCTATCAATGTATGCAAGGTAATCATATCCATTCTAATAATAACATAATTAATTTGATACATAACAATGCACATAAGGTATTAATGTTCGTTCAAACATTATCCTAACTAAATTTGATCCATACCATTGTACACAAGGTACACTTGTTCATTCAAACATTATCCTAATTAATTGATCTATACCATTATACGCAAGGTACTCTTATTAATTCCAAAAATATCATCACAAGTTTGATACATATCAATGTATGTAAGGTACTCATATTCATTACAATTATATCATAACTAGTTGATACACATCAATGTACGCAAAATACTCATTCATTCCAATGTTTAGCGAAGCAATTAAACAATAAATTCTGAAATTTATCAATGAGTTTTCATAAATTGAAAAGATAAATTGTGATGCACCTACCTATTTCCCCAACCGACCGAGTCCCTTCAACTACTGATGACCCTGCTCTAAGCATCTCTTGTATTTAAGAAACAAGAGATACAATTAATATCCTCTCATAATTTTATCACAATGTGCGTTCTCATACTATTGCAATCTCATTCACATGAATTCATAACCATGTTTTAATTTCATTTTTCGATTATTTCCTTCAACTACCTCATTACACTTCCTAGATCAGTTTTCACTTGAGAACACTGTTTACCATTTAATTCGTAAGTAAAGTTGTAGACTTCGGTTTTAAGTATAGCTTAGCTTCTTGGAAAGGTAACACACAGTTCTACAACTCTACTACAGGATCAAAAGCCTAATTCTATACTTGACACCCCTGAAATTATCTGTTGTAGTACTCAACATAATTTGTCCAATACAAGATAGTTTGACCCTTCTTCCATTTTCAGTCCATATTTGGAGTTATATAACTCCAAATTACATGAACTCAGATTGTTTTGAAAGATAACCTCCATACCTATAACCTTTGTGAATAACCTAATCTGTAATTTTATCATTTGGGTGCCCTAACCTCAGCTAAAAGGTGGATGATCAAACTATTCAGTTCCAATACCTCCTTTTTCCTACTATCAATAATCTGGATGAACATGCCTAAGGAAAGACACCAAGGATTGTATTCAATTTAAATCATAATTAGCATGCTTTTGATGGTTAAACACAAATTAAGCCACCACACTTTCCATTATTTCATTCTTGCTAACCTAATTTAAACAAATGTTTCAGTAAGGTTCACATTTCTCCTAAGTTAATCATAACTAATGAAATCCAAATGGTGAAGTTAACCATCATTAAGTCATGCAACACATACCAAAACATCAGAGCATTTTAACGGATAAATCTTCCTAGATCGAAATAAAACCAAACTAACCTGAAAATTGACAATATACTGTTCACCGATGAATAACTTCTCATCGCAGTCTCTAATCCCGATCTCTACCGTTCAAAATGAAGAGAACATCAATATTCCTAACATATCAAATATTAAGTAGGATCTAACGGTAGACGGAGGTGGAAACTACTAGTGACCGTGGATCTCGACCTGTGCAAGTTTTTCTTAAAATGTTGCGAGGGCTATATCTCTCACACAAAACCAGAACGTTCGGATCCCAACGGTCATATGTTAGAGGGTAGAGAGGAGCATAATATACCCAAAACCAGCCTGATCCAACAGTGCAATACAGATATATAGCCATTTGAGTTTCTATTCTCAAGATACTCTCTCTATTTCTCTCTTTTTCTTTTATTCGGCCATCCTAGGTATTTTATGCATAATTTTGCTTTTTATATAGCAAATCTATCCATATTTACTAAAACACCCTTATGTCAAGTTTGGGTATCTTTTTCGTTCAACCAAATGCCTTTTCTTAGTCCGTTTTTAAAATACCATGCGAAAAATCTCTCTCTCTAAAATTTATTTTCTAATAATTCAATACTATTCCATTTTATTTTATTTTAACTAACCCATCTCATTTCCGATTCTAAATTATCAATAATTTTATTAGCATCATAAAATTTGATCGGGGGTTTACAATTTACCTCAATTTCTATTTTATTTCTCAATATTTAATTCATCATGGTGAAGTCTTTTGTTAGGGTTTTATAGAGATTCCATTGAGTCATCTGCATATTTAAATTATAAATTTCTGGGATTTCACACAATATAACCCATTGATACCATTAACTATTTCTAAACTGAAATAGTTAATCAGTTCCAACAGTACCTTAAAATATCCTCGGAAATGTCGATGTCAAGGATCGTTGACATTATTAGTCTCCATACCAGGAATAACTAATCAAGTTTTCATGGAAATATCAATATCAATGTAGTCCATTGATATCATTAACTATTCTTAACCTGGATAGTTAATCAAATTCAAAATCCTCCATGTTTCATGGTGATCATGATGATGTTAGCAAACTTTACTAGCATCATTAGTCGGTTCCGGGTACAGTCTCCCATACCCGGAACCGACTAATCAAATCCAAATACCAATATCGAAGGAACCCATTGATATCATTAACAATTCCTAACCGGGATAGTCAATCAAGCCTGTTTCCATTTCTCATCTGTTTCATTAGATATTTCCCTTTTTAGCAACACACACGCACATACACACATGATCATGGATGAATTCTACTCAATAAAACATCGTCAATGATGACTTAGTTTAAAGCTTTTTTGCCTATTTCTTTCCTTTATTTTTATGTTTATATTAAATATCTTTAACTTTTAGTGTTTATTGAGATGTAAAAAAATACTACATATAAAAAAAAAGAAATTCATTTTTATGTTTATATTTAATTTTGTTTTTACTTGTATAAATATATCTTGGCCTTCTAGGCTAAAATTTCTAGTTTCGTCCTGCTTGTTACTCTCTTGCAAGACAAGTAGACAACGGTATATGAAATATAACCTTATCCTTTGGGGAAGCTGATGCTAATGACAACTGATTAGAGGAAATATTATTACAGGCGTTTAAATTGGCTCAAGGTAAGCATAAGAGCCTAACATATATTTTACAACATATGAAGCAACATAAATAAAAAATGATGAAATTATAAGAATAATTTTAGAACCTGGAGGTACCAGGTTCATATATCAAGAGTTGCAATCTTTTAACCCTGAAGGGTGTGACTCAAATGGTCAGGCCCTAGGTTTACTCCCTAGAGATCACCAATTTGAGTCCCACAAACTTCAGGGCCACTTGAGACTTACATGGTCGTTAACTTCAGGATCCGTGGGATTAGTCGAGGTACGTGCAAGCTGGACCGGACACCCACGTTAATCTAAAAAAAAAGAGTTGCAATATTTTTTCTTTCTTTTTTTACCAAGTCAATGTTTGATTTGCTGGCCGAATTAGCTAGGTTTTACTAGGTTTGATCAAGTTTAACTAATTTTGATGGGTCTAGTGCAATTTCAAAAATTTAGTGTCAACCTAAACTAGTTAGATGATTAGGTCATTGGACTTTCAATGGGATATCTTGGTCCGAGTTTGATAACACTAGTAAAAAATCACTAAGATGCTTGGTAATGTTTTGATGACACAAGATCATATTCTTTTCACACTTTTTTTTTTGGTTTGGGTACAACTATAAGTGGTTTTTGTAGATAAACTTGCATGTCAATCGAAAATAATTTTTTTTTTTTTGTAACCGTGGGTGTCTAGGCCAGCTTACATGTACCTCGACTAATCCCCGAGTCCCTGAAGTTAACAACTATATAAGCCTCCAATGGCCCTGAGGTTTGTCGAACTCGAAATGGTGACCTCTGGGGAGCAAACCCAGAGCCTGACCAGTTGAGCTACACCCCTGACCAGTTGAGCTACACCCCTGACCAGTTGAGCTACACCCCTCAAAGTTGAAAATAAGTTTTTTTCTTAATTCCTCTAAGTGTTATCTGCGAGATCATTCCTTAAAATTTTCACGCCTAAAATTTTGGAAGAACAATACATAAGTTTTTCTTTGAGACAAAAGCATCATCAATACTAGAACAATTAACTAAATACGTGTTTGGTAATGTGGTGCAAGGTTCTTTTTAACTGAAAATACATCAAAATAATATTTTTTTAGGAATTTTTTTTTAACATCAACACATCAAAATCATTAAGAAACACTTGAAAATGCATCAATTTTATGCATTTTAAGGCAAAATAATAATTTGAAAAGCACAAGTTACCTCAATGTCAAATGGGTATTGCACTCGTTGCACTTTTAAATAAGCGTGAGCAAAAAACCCAAAAAACTTATTAAATCGAGAGAACCGAAAAAACCGAATTGAGAAAAAAAAATTAACCGATTAGAAAGTCCAAAAGCATTTCCGGTTCGGTTTGGTTTTGGTTTTAAATGCCTAAAATCGATTGAACCAGAATGAACCGAACCGGTTCAGCCATAACTCTAAAAAGATTATATAAAAAAAAGACTATAAGAAGATAGTATAAAAAGTCACTAACCTAAACCATAAAGCAACACTCCAACACTCGCGGCCGCCCCCGCCCCCCTCCTTTTTTCTCCCTGCCTGCATCTTATCTTCTCCATCACATTGTCTTCTCTCCCTGGCAACAAATTCATGAACTTCACCTTTTACTTCAATCAAGCTAAACTACATGTTGGATATGTCCATCTGCTTCTCTTTCAAATGGAGTCTTTGCTCAATTGTTGCTTTTTCAAAAAAACTATGGATAGCATAAATATTTGATAGAAGTACAAAATTTGAGCTCTCATTTGGATACAACTCGTTCACTATGGGCAAAACCTTTTTCCTTCCAATCTTGATTAATCTCTAGTTTCTATTTTCCTTGATATTTTGTGGGTTTTTTGCTTTTTTTCATTATGTTGTAATTTATGACTTTGATTTTGCTTGTATTTTAAATAGAATTCAATCATGTCTTGGTCATGTAAACTAGAACAAGTTCTTGAACAGCAGAAACGGGATTTGCTTCTTGGTTTTATTGGTTTTTAAACAACAAAAAACAGACCGAAACCAGTCGGTTTGAACTGGTTTCGGTTCGGTTTTAGTTTTAAATTTTTAAAAATAATAATTTTGATTTGGTTAATTTTTTCATGTGAAACCGAACCGAATCGAAAATGATCACCCCTACTTTTAAGTTGTAACTGTATATCTTTTCTCTCTCTTCCACTTTTTTCTTTTTTTTTTCTTTTAAGAATATGTTTTAGGCTCAATAGTTTTGCAAATACCTCATACTAGGGAATGATACCCACTTTAGAAGATTTGCTTAGGCTCCGATTATTTCTATGGTGCAGTTTGTATTTTGCCCCAACTATAAAATTAAAAGTGTTTAGTTGATTAATACACATTACAATTTTGCATAGATTTCATTGAAAACTCTCTTAAAATCTTAATGAAAAAAAAAAACTACAATTTATAGTTTTGTTTAGAGCCTGATTGGAAATCACCAATTTGATTGTGATTGTGGCTTTTAAGTGTTTAGTAACACTTTAAAAGCTAATATTGATATCATTTCCATTTGTTATTTTTAAAAGCTATAATTTGTTGCTTTTCAAAAGCTAAAGCCACAACTTTCCCAAACAGATACCTGTTTAGAAGTGCAATAACTTCTGCTTTTGAATTCTTTTCAAAAGTATATTTGCCTTGAAAAAGTATTAAATTGATTATTTTTAATGTTTTTTTATGATTTTTATGTGCTGGTGTCGAAAATAAAAAAAATCTAAAAAAAATTATTTAAATATTTTTTAAGTAAAAAACACTTTATACCACAATATCAAACACATAGTCAAATCAGATTTCATGTAACAAGAATAAAGTTTTTTATACATGGATTACTATTCTTATAAAAAATTATTTCTATCAACAGGTAAAGTTTAATTTTAATTTTATAGATTCATTAATGTTTTACATCTATTCTTTTTAAAATTATTCACTGTTACCTCGTTAATTTTCTTAGAGTTTCAATATAACTATTAAATAGCATGTATTTTAAATTTGGTAAGAATATAGCTTACCAAACATAAGTTGTAAAATCCAATTATCAAATAAAATAAATGTTTATTTGATAATACCATAAAAGTAATTAAAATATAATTTAAAAAACACTTTTAAACTTGTTAATAATAACACCATTGTCCAATTCCCAATTCCTAATACATATAATACAATACTTGTTTATATTGTGGTATACAATACACTAAGTTAGTGTGTTTGGCATTAAGGTAACTTTTGAAATTATAATTTTAATAAGTAGATTTTTAAAAAGTTATAACTTTTTTATAAGCAAGATTTTAAGAGAGTTTTCATAAAAACCCGTGCAAATTTATAATGTGTATTAATTAACCAAATATTTTCAAATCTATAGTCAAAACAAATCATAATTTCAACCATGCATCACCATTCTACAAAATAAATCCTTAAACTTATTTTTTCATATCAGAACCGCAAAATCTATACAATGCGAATAACACTTAAAAGAATATATAAGCTGTAGTGTAAGAGCAAAATTATATTATAAAGTGCATGGTAGGTCCAGCATAGGTTCCGCATAGTAGACATTAACATTTAACAATGTGCCCTTCCCTTCTATAAATGCAGAGTTGTCTAACCTTGAAGCTACCAAGTAAAACAATCTTCCTTAGCTTTCACTAAAAATCTGACATATTTCCGAATTCTGTTTCAATGTCTCCTGTTTCAATGGCTCCAATTAGGGTTGGTCATTTTGATGATGTTCAAGAGCGTAGAAAGGACAGGCCAACAACAATCCCTGAAAGATTTGTTAGGGATATGACAGAAAGACCAGCACCAGCCACAGTTCTACCATCTCTCAGTACCATTCCCACCATTGATTTCTCAAGGCTTGCTGAAGGCAATAAAGATAAATACAAAGTGAGATGTTGGAGCTGACAAGAGCGTGCGAGGAGTGGGGATTTTTTTCAGGTACAAGTTGATATGTTTCTTTTTGCCCTTTTCTTTGTTAGTGCAGGATAAGATGGACGCGAAAGGTGTCTTTAAAATGTTTTATCAGGTGATTGACCATGGGATTGATCTGAGTTTGCTGGAGAGCATAGAGAAGGTGGCCATGGATTTCTTCGTGCTGCCTTTAGGGGAGAAGCAGAAGTATCCAATGTTGCCAGGGACTATTCAGGGATATGGGCAGGCCTTTGTGTTCTCTGAGTCCAAAAGCTGGACTGGGTCAATATGATTGCTCTTGGGCTTGAGCCCCACTCTATAAGGGTCCCAAAACCAGGGCCAGCAAAGCCACCCAAGTTCAGGTAACAGGGTACAAATTCCATTTCCTAAAGAATTTTAGGTGGCGAGACTTCAATTCCCTAAAATGCTACTTTTGCAGTGAAACTGTGGAGGAGAAGTGAGGAGGTTGTGTCAGCATCTACTGAAATATATAGGCATGACACTAAACATGAGAGCAGATGTTTTTGAAGAGATGTAGTTTGGGGTGGCTGTGCAAGCCAGAAGGAGGCGCAAGACCGGACCTTGTTTTAGGTCTGAGTCCACATTCAGATGGAAGTGCCCTTCCAGTGTTGCAGCAAGGGAGGGGTAGTTCAGTAGGACTCCAAATCCTAAAAGAAAGCACATTGGTGTCTATTCAAAATGCTTTGGTCATCAACGTTGGTGACACTTTAGAAGTAAGAAAATTAAACCTAGGCTTTCCCTCTTTCCATCATGCCCGGAAATATTGACGTTAATTCTACAGTTCACTAATTTTCTGCATGTACAGGTTTTAACAAATGGAAAATACAATGGTGTGGAGCATTGACTCACAGGGAAAAAGACAGACTCTCTCTAGTCACATTTTATGCCCCTAGCTATGAAATAGAGCTTGGCGCAATTCCAGAGCTGGTGAATGATGAGAACAATCCATGCAAGTGTGGGAGATACAACCATGGAGAGTACAAGAAATTAACACTATGTAACTAACAAGCTGCAAGGCAAGAAGAACCTGGAATTAAGAAACCTACTTAAGAAGGCCCCCCCCCCCCCCCCACCTACCTTGTCATAAGATTTCGTATATATATGCTGTCGTTTATGTTTCGATTCTACAAGTCTTCTTCTACTTAGAATGTAAGCCCAAATTAATCACAAGTTGGGTAGCATGTCAAAATAGGTATAGGACTCTATATCATTGATGGGATATTGCACTATTCTTATGTTGAACTCCTTCGTGTTAGCTCTTCAATTAATACATGGTAGTGGGCTCTTGTTTGTTCATAAGCATTTCTTGTCCAATGTGCTTGGTTGTGGGAGTGAGAAGCAGCAAGTAGGATGGAAAACTAGAATCAAAACACAGAGTAATGTCACTTTAACTGTTCATATTATATCAGATTCCTTACAGGGAAAGACACTGCAAAGCCATATTTCTGCAAGAATCAAAACACAAAAGGGACAAAACTATCGGTCTTAATTTGTTTAAGGGGATCGGAAAGCATGTTCTCATTGGTGGGAGAGAGGAGAGCCCACATGTATCATGCCATGCATGCTGGTCAATTGTTAATGTTATTGGTGTGAGGGAGGCACTTAGCAAGCAACTTGCCTCCCCTCATTACTCTATTCATCAGAAAAACATGAGGAAAAGCCTCTGGTAACTCTAGAATGGAAATGGTATTTCTTTCCGGGCACCAGAAAATGCAAGAACAACTAGTTGCTCCAGGCTCAATCTCACCAGATAGAAGTGGAAGGATGTATGGAACAACAACATTTCATATAGTTCAGCAAGAAAAGATCGAGCAGAAAGTTTCTTATGCTAGCTAGAAGAAATTATCTACATCAGAAAAAAGAGAGAAGCCTTCCATGATGACATTTGACAACCAACATGGAAGAGTAAAAGGGTGCAAGTTCTTGCGTTTTCCAACTGGCCATTACCGTCTGCCATAAAAGTTTTCCTGACGCAAGGAAACACACCAACAGTAAAGCACTTCAATACCTTCTTTTTTAATCAATTCCACGTCTCAGTTGAGTTGTTTCGTGTGAGGAATGCTGAGGTCGCGAGTTTGAGCTTGTGGAAGCATTCATTTTCTAAGATGAACAAAAACGAGCCTTTATATATGTTTTAATCGAGCAACGTATCAATTCCACGCCTTAGCTAAGTTGGTTCCTGGGCGTGGGATGTCAAAGTTTACGAGTTTGAGCATTGGTGGAAGCATGCATTTTGGCCTAACCATTTTTTTTCCCTTTTTTTCATTTCATTTGTTTTCTTTGGTTTTTTTTAGCACTCAAATCTTTTTTACCAGATTAGCTTACTCTGTTTATAAATATTATTAAAAAAATTATCTAAATTTTAATAAAAAAATTTCAATTATTATGTATATGATATTAAAAATAATAATAAATTGTTCGTGAAAATCTTATTCAAATTATTATTTTTTTGTTCTTAGAATTTTTAAATAAACTTTAAACATGATTTTTTTATATTTATGATTTTTTTATCTTTTAACCACATTTAAAATATGATTTTGATATTTTATTTTTTGTTGTAACAATCATATTTTTTTTAACAAAAATAATTATTCTGATTAAAAATCTTGTGTTCTCTGAGATAAATAACAGATATGTTAATAAAAAAATTGATATTTCAGGGAAGAAATTAGAAACAATTGTATTTTAGGGTTTGATAACAATGATAAAAAAAAAAAAAAACCCTCTTATCTAGATATTTTTTATTGTTTAATAAAAAAATCAATCCCCCACTAAACATACAAACTAGCTGAACCTAAAAAAAAAAAAGGATTCAATGAACAAGGAAGACATCAACGAATTTTAGAAAATCAAATCTTTAAATATGTCTAAACCCTTGTGACGTAGGAAAATCAAAATTCTTAAATATATAAGAGAAATATAAATAAAATTCAAAATTAAAGTTAAAAATCCAAAATTAAATAAAAATAATAATAAACCGATAAAAACAATATTTTCTAAGCTTAATTTGAAAGACTTTTCTAACCTTGATCGATTATAATGAGTCAATCTATAAAATTAGACCGGTAAAATTTTTCTAAAAATAATTGAGCTCATCGAATAAATAAATATGCTTGTTTTTATAAAATAAATTATTCATGACCAAATCTTTTCATGAACTTTAAATTATCCATTTAGTCTAATATATATGTTAAGCTTTAATCGTATTAATCAAAACCTCATGCATCACCTCCCCTTTCTTTCATGATCTCTTCTGCATTAGAGTGATCTCAGTAAAATGGGTCCAAAAGGCATGCGGAAATTCAGCAGCTGCAATAATGATTAGTAGAATGGTGAACGCAAGACTAGATGCCAAAAAGAAGAGAGTAGGGCACAGGCAATACATGGAAGGACGCGACCGCTTCCTAATGATTGCTTCTCGATTTGGGAAAGCATAGAGAACCGTCGGTTTTGCTTCATTGGTGGCCATTCTTTTTTTTTTTTTCTTTTTTATAATTTGGGATGTCCGGACTAGTTTACACGTACCATGATTAATTTTCAGATCCAATAAACACCCCTGCAAGCCCAGTAAACAGGTAAGACACCATGAGAATGACAGGCATACACTGAGGCATGAACCCAGAATATAGAGATAGATAAACCCTGTCAAGATCGCTGGGCCACAAGCCTCGGTGCATTGGTGGCCATTCTTGGACGACCCTGTTGCTGCTTTTTGTCCAGATTCCAAATCTATGTTTGCTTCACGCACATTCATCGGCTCTCCTTGCAACACATCATCTGTGATGAATTTTCTTGTCTTACAAGCTCAACTTAACTGAGAAAAATCCCCTTTCTCCTCTAGATAATTTCAAGCCTCGGACATCTGGCTACAGGCCACAGCTCCAGCTCTCAGCTTAATGCTTATGGGGGTGACAGCAAGCTTCTTCATGCACTCTTCTGGCAAATTCGTCTTCCATGAAGGATCAAACAATCTCCCAAGCAGTTCAAGCATAACTGAGATTTAGAGCAAATGGTAAGCACAGTAAGTCGATCACTTTTCTGGGACATATTTGGCTGGTTCCGTGTTTGCCCACCGAGGTCAGGAAGAAATTTGTCTTATGTTTGATCACATAAAACAAGTCTTTGCCATTTCAAATCAAACCAGTGAAAACGTCATTTCATTTCTCACCATTACATCAAAACCACAAATCTTCCACGTTATTAGAACAAATCTTGTTGAAAACAACTTCCATCTTTCCCATTATAGCGTGCAAGATAGACTGCTTAAGATTTCGTTGAACTAGAAATTCCTTTTAGAAACCAGACTCGAGCATGCACAACTCCAAACTGCTCCGAAGAGCCTACCATGTTGCTTCATGAAAAATCATTCTCTGATTGGATGAACTCTTGCTGAAGACCTCCAGGGCAGAACTGATGCAACACCAACCATCGATTCGCCCATCTACACTAGAGTGCATCGGTTAAACGGATCCTTGCGCTCTTATGTTTGACAAAAACATGCCATTTCATGCTGGCTCAATCCAAAATTTGATTATATAAAGACCGAAAAACTAAATTTCTGAAGCTCTTTTTTATTTAACAAACATCATAACAATCCATAATAAAATCAAGGAGGTGGATTAAGCTTTGGGTACTATTGAATGCTTGAATAGATTACTTAATCCCAAGAAAGGGCAAAGAGTTAGAAGTGAGGATGGTGTATCAAGTGGAAGTCAGACAATTTGACAGACAATTCTCTCATTACTATCTACAGGAGTTACGAAACAGGGTTGTAGGGTTATATCAACCAACATATGATGCTGTGGAGCTGTCATGTCCTCTAGCAATCTGGTCTCCAATGAGATATATGGTATAGAAATTGCATCATGGGCAGTAACCTTTGACAGAGAGACATTAACATGTAGTGGAATATGATGCTTATGGTTTGCTGCTCTAGTAAAAATGATCTTTCGGATACCAATAGAAAAAATAAACCTTCAATAAAATGGGAAAAAGTTATGCCCCCATCAATAAAATGACACGACTTCAAGCAATTCCAAGTTTGATAAAAGTTTAAACAATCTAAAATAGTCGATAACCAACACATCCATCACATAAAATAATGGAAACTCAGAGTTGCTCTTACAGATAATATAAAGAAATGCATAAAATGGCACAGGAAATGTTCACATTCGAAGACAAACCATTCACCTGATAGTTTCTAGATCTGCCATACAAAATGTCTCGTAAATAGAACTAAAATACATTTTTTTCCCCTTCCATTGGAAAAGCAAAGCACAATTAACAAACAACCAAGTCATGCAGTGGACTCAACGTAACAACAGGGTAAAGCTACACGATGGTCCCATTGGCGCATTGGACCTCATTAGGGAAACAGTTACAATTCTCCAACATGGGATCACAATCTATAGAAGTTGTTCATACCTGGCTCTAGAGGCAAAATATACAAGTGTTCCGGCTCCTGCTTCCAATCAATCACCGAAGAGGCACTCATTAGTTGCATTTATACACACCCGTGCTACTTCAACCTTGTACAGTTGCTCTTTGGTGTGATTTGCAGCAACAAAAGTCACCACTTCATTATTAATGAATGATCAAGCATGCCGCTTTATGCCAAGTATCTGAACAAGTTCGGGTTTTCTTTGTCCCTTTCAAGATAGTCTCGAGTAATCAGATCTTCAATCCGTTTTTTAATTGCCTTGAAATCAGGCTGCAAATCCACATTTCAATTTAACCATTAAGTTCAAACAGAGGAATAAAAAGGAATACAGATCATGAAGAGTAAACTAAATGTCAAAATAAACCTTGAACATGCGGCCCAACTGCTCAACACACTCCATAACCAATTGCTGGTGACCCAAAACTTTGCGACTCTTCATGATGCGCACAATTGAGGCATCAATAGCATACCTTCTATCCTTGTCAACATCTTCAATTACTTTCTTCTTTTCATCTACAGGAGGCAGAGGAATCTGCAAGTTGAGCAGAGAAGAAGGTTCATTAGCATTCACATAAAACAGAACAGGAACAAGACATTGTAGAAGCTCTCAGCACCTTGATCCTCCTCATTTTGTCAGTAAATTTGGAGTTGAATTCAAAGTGATCAGTAGGAGATATTATTTTTGTATTTGGCTCTTTGTTTAGAATCTTATACTTTGCGCATGACAGCGAGTGGAGCAGTCTAACAACATCATCATCGGTCAAGTTCAATTGAGTCATGATCTCGGAATAACTTAATCTATCTGAGGAGTTAAAAAGTAACAGTGCAGATGCCTATTATCAAAAAAAAAAACAATATTAGAAATAAAGAAACTTATGGAGAACCTGCACTTCTACCCTGCAATCAGAACAAATAATAAGGAAATATGCAGCTAAATTCATTAACATAATACCTGGTAGGTTGTCACAATCAACTCCATGGTTTTTTGTTCAAATTTTCCGATAAGATTACAAGTACCCAAAGAGTATATCCAGGTAAGTTTCCTGTGCTTTGTTTTTATTTGATAAAATTCCCTAAAAACTTCAACACACTTGACCTAAAGCAGCAGCAACAGAAAAAGGTGTGCATTAGTGACTTTGCCAAGATGCTAACCTTGGAAAACCACATATCAACCAAAATGCAATGACCAGTTAAACTAAGGCATAAATTAATGAGTATACCATCTCTGCTGGAAGGTTCAGATCAAAAGACTTGTAACTAGGCCAGAAGCCAGTTGTCAAAACAGTAACTGTCAAGTCAATCCCAGGATTTGCATTTGGGTTATTGCTTAGATACTCCTCAAAACTGGTTTGGTTTTCACGTGCTAATGTCAAATCCGTAACCTAGAAAACAAAATCCAATTACAAGAAAGAATAACAGTTTGCATCCCAATCTTACATGTGTGCATAGCAATATAAACTTCCAACTAGAAGAGATGATTCAAGGCAACTGACCATCCCCTCCATCTTTGAGGTGAATTGCCCACCGCATTGCTGTTTCAGCTTTGTCAAAATGCTTCTCTCATGGTCATCATTTGCACTCTTATCAAAAAGAAGCCGCCGAGCAAGTTTTTTCCTGCCAGAAACCATGCAGCAAAAATAATCCTCTTAAAAACTTCTCCATATAATGTTCAATTAAAGAAGCTATACACCAGAAGATGACATTACTCACCTATAAAATTCAGCAAACAGGTCCTTGTCGCTAATATAAGCAAGCAGCTTGACCACCTATGAATCAAGTAGATTCAATTATGAAGTTATATAATAACATGAGCAACACAACCAGGCAATAAAAGCACAACAGACCTTCTCCAGTGTTTCCTCAATGGCCTCATCACTCAGTTTCTCACTCCCACCTTTCTTAAGAATGTTATCGCAAAAGGTTGCTAGTAATTCTGCACTTGAACTTCCAGCAACACCCTTGTTGCAAAAGACCTCAAAAGCTTCCTTGAGGGCCTAAAGAAGGACAAGATTCAGACACAAAAGACCAAGAAGGATATGTTTGACCTTAGAATGTCCGAAATAAATGTTCTGCACAAACCTTGTGGAAGAGAGTGTGGTTCTGGAAACAATCATTGACATATGCCAGATATTTGTCATGCAGCTCAATCACCTTCCTGACAAAAACCTGAAGGCCAATAAAATCAGCTTCAATCCATTTCAACATTGCAGTCAATATTTGCATTTAGAATTGGAAAACTCACCTGTTCTTGCAAACCAACCACATCCTTTTTATCTGCCTGTTAAAAAAAAATAGCAGAAAGCTGGCATGAGAATTACATGAAAAAAAAAAGATGAGCATTCCCAAAATACTATGCATGTTTGTGAGAGTAATGTGGCATGCAACCAATTTTGTAAAAAGCTCATTGATATTGCAAAATTTGTGTTCTGCTGTTTGAAAATGATCAGATAATCTCAACGAACCAAAACAGACCTGAACCACATGCTTGACTGATTTCTTAGCCTAAAATAAACTCATAAAGACCCTTTAACTCCCAGGTAGTAGAAACTAAACAATAGCTGCATTAATCAACACTAGCTGTCTCGGAGGCAAGTAGGACAAATTCAGGCTATCTCTAAGTGAAGAATAAAATTTGTGTTGTTTTCAAGATAGATCACAGACCATCTCATTAACCTTAGGCAAGTTCAGAAACCATGATGCCAGGTTTTTAACCCGGATGAATTCATCTATGGTGCACCAGAGAGCACCTATCCTCAAAATAGCCCCTTGCTATTGGTAACAGTCTTTAGACCCTTACTCCGCTTATCTCTCAAAAGAAGTTGCTTGGAGGGCCGTGCAGGGAGGTGTGGTTATTTTCATACATTTCTCCTTTCCTTACTGCTTCCTTCATTCTGTGGTTTTGAGTCTCTCAAAAAATTGGATCGGTTGGACTTGACTACTGGAGCCCCCGGAGTGAAGGAGGCACCGAACATAGCAGAAATGTCTCGAAGAGACTGGGGGAGCTCTACCTTGACTCCAACAGCTATCCTTGACATAAGCCATCTAGTTACATTTTTTATGCAGTATCAAGTAAGCCAGAAAGCACTCTAGTCAAAGTCTAGAATATCCAATTCAAAAGCCCTCAGTAACTGTTGTGGCTTTGCATCAAAGCAGTTAGGTGAAAGGCAGTGGATGCATGGTCTCCATGTTTATTAAGGGTAAAAAGGGATAGAAAGTGGCCTCAAACACTTTTGTGTCCCCGAAAAGATCCATAAAATTAACTGAGGGTCCCAGCAACAACAGCTTCGATTAATCTATAAGCTTTGGGCTACCATCTTCAGGACTATTCAGCAATGTTCAATGGCAGAGATATCATCATCAGTCTGATAGATCATTCATTTCAGTTTTGATGGTCTGTCTTCCTACTTTCTGGCATATTGTAAAGACAAGAAGAACCAGCAATGATTCAAGATTAGCACACACTCATTCAAGGATAATATGCCAGGGTAATCAGATACCCAACAAGTATCCAAGGAACTATGACTAGGGTATGTAATTAAAGATGCAGAGCAGAAGAAACTTTAGATCCTTAAGCTTGCCAAGGTTATTTTGCTAGCCTTGCTCTTTTTCTAAAGAATGATATCATTGCTATGAATAGTGAGCAAAATATTTTTAAATTGACAATGCTTCTAATTCTTAGCAAACTACAATGGTGCAAAAGCAAGCACCAGTTTGTCTTGGAGGCTGATGAGTTAGGGCCAGTGGGTGGCAGGGTTGGATGATGTGATAGAATTGGATTCTGATATTATTAAGACTTTCACCAATTTTTGGAACTTGAATTTGCTTTTCTTCATGCATTCCACAGCAAAGTGTCATATTCGCATTAGATAGGCCAGGACAGCTGATTTTCAAATTCAATTTAAAAGCAAAGCAAAAAAGGGGTAGCTAATTATTGACAACTGCATTAGGCAAAACCAGCACATATTGTATGTCTTACCATCCTCACTATAGCCATTATTATAGAAAAAAACTACTCACCAAATGAAATCTAAAGTTCACCTAAAATCACCAGACTATTAGTGAGAGATTTATGCAAGCTGTTCAAAGTTTATTTAAAGAGCATAACAAACAATCTTAGACACCAAACTGCACAGATTGTGAACTAAGAGAAAAACTGGATTTTTATCTCTAATTTTTATTGGGTGGGAGGGGCAATAAAATACAGATAAGAGAAAAGAATTTCACCAGAAGCCATATTAAGTAATTTGCAAATGTAAGAATAGTCATTAAAAGACCTACCTTCTTATTGCTTGCTGCATCTTCAGCCTGTTTGACCAAAGCTGTACCTTCAGCAGTGACATGCTGCATTTTGAAACGGAAACCATCTTAGAGCAGAGGAAAAAAGAAAGGGAGAAAAAAGAAAAGACAGGATCAACAAATGCTTATTTCAGATTGCCCAAGGAAAAGAAATATTAATGCACGCCTACCAACCTGCTTAAATATACCAGAAACAGGATCTAAGCCTCGAGGTATTTTAGAAAAGAGCCTGAACATTCTTGATAAATCCTCCACCTAAAACAGCATGAAACAAAGAAAGAAAGCAGCAACTTTTAATTAATTTGGAATTGCTCTAAGGAGAAAAACAGTTAAACAAATGTATTAAGAATACCTTGTCATCTCTAAGCAAAGCATGGCATCCAGAGTGCTCTTTTTCAAGCAGTTGGGTGGCATATACAGACAACAACTCATGTTGAACTTTCTGCAGAGAAGAACATACATCTTCTAATACAGCAATAAGATTTCAAAAAGAATAAAAACAAGAGCAGCACTTTAAGTTGGGCCTAAAACCATGCAACACAGCTGTGCTTGCACCCCTGAACTGAAATCCCATTTTACAAGGTTTTCTAGTATTTCGTGTGACAATACCATCACTAATAAGCAACTAACTACCCAAAAACATAAATTCACAACATGCAATCAACTACAAACCTCCAGCAATTTTGGCTCACTACTGGAATGCAAGTAATGAGAAACCCTATCTTTCTCCCGTTTTAGACACTCCTCAGCCTGGAATCACCAACAAGATGCATAAGATACTATTTGCACAAAAGACCATTTCAGGGGGGGGGATTCTTTTTAACTCATTAACAGCATACATATCCTGTTTACCTTTAGCATGTAATCTGGACAAGAATCATCAAGGATCCAGTTTGATGCCTTCCGAGAATAATAAGCAGCTGTATCTTTAAGCATCGCTGCTTCAAAGTCATTTTCATAGTAATCCATCTGTCCCATTCCAATTTCAACAAATATATCTAAAACATTCTTCAATAAAGCTCTGTCAATCTGCTCTCCTTCACGCTCTTGATCAATCTGATTAGGAAAATCATGCTAACTAACTTGTCCAAGGGTTAAAAAAAAAAACCATACATTTAGGAGAAACAATATGACCCTACCAGAGAAATTACAGCATCCCTCACTTTCCCATTCAGTTCCTGGTACACCTGGAGTCAAAAGACATGATCCATAAAGTTACATTATGATGTATCTTTTTGAAAGGGGATCATCAAGTCAAACAGAATAAAATGTAGTTTCAATTGGGACAATGGCTCAAGAAGCAATGGAAAGAAAATATTTCCTTTGTCAACACAGAATACAGAAAAAAACATACAATAGCACTCAGCCATGACATACCAGATCACGGAAGCAAGTAAGTCCAACTTCATTAAGTGGTGGAAGTGACCTCCGGGCAATGAAATAGCGGTCAAGGTAATGGAAGAAACGAGAAAGCCACCGAACCATGACTTTATGGTTTGCCCACCTTTTAACTAGCTCTCTTAACATAAACTCATCATGCTTCTCCCTTAACGATGGCAATACCTGAACCAGGAAAAAGATAATTAATTTGTGAGAGATTGAGAGGAACTCATTAGCAAAAACACAGCAGATTATTACATCTTTAATATAATCAAAAGAAAAACAAGACCAATCCATTATACATCTACATGTATTGTGTTGACGTAAACAATTACCAGTGGTGGTAACGGAGGTTGAAAAGGTATTATCTTCTGGTAAAGGAAGGTTCCATCAACATTTTAGTAATCCATATGGAGGAATCTTAAGTTTGAAACAGAAGACCAAAAGAATAGAAGGGGGACATCATTATGGTGTTGAAAATGTGCATAAGAAGATTTCTCACTCTCCCAACCTACCTACCTAATGTACATAACACATCATTATCCCCTTTTGAAAAGGGAGGTTATTTTGCTCAAGAGTATCAATAAATGGAAATGCGTAACATGTGTTTTTGGAAAGGGATAGAAAGTTCAGATGAACTTCTCAAAGTAAGGGTATTACATCAACCTGGCTCACTTTTGAATCAAATCCAAAACTGATTCCCATGAATGCATGAGACCCACCCAACCCAAACGCACAACTAGCCAGGGGGATTGAATTTAAGATGCCTGATTTCTGAGCCACTGCCTCACCTGCGTTTTTCTAGTCCATGATCATGAAAAACATCACAGTTTCAAGAAGCAGTTATGTTTTCCAACCATGTCATTCGGCATGACATAACATAAAAGACACGGTTGATTCACCAAGATATTTCAACTCCAGCAATAGGAGATGCTATCAATAATTGGTAGACTACACTAACATTTAAAAATAAATATTTCCGTAAAAACAATCCATTAAAAACCATAAATAGCAACTTCTCAACCCCCAGGCCATATGGTATTTGACATGAAAGCATATGCCAAGCGAACAAAGTTTTCAAAGCTGTAAAAACTAGACTTGTAGTTTCTTGGTCAAGAGGCAGACAACAGAAACAAGTTGACATTTCTTCTTGGTGAGAATTAAGTTTGATTCTAAACATGAAGAACAAATTTATGAGCAGACATAATTCTGCAATTTTGATTATACGCTCCTCACCGTTGAAGTAATGTATTCTTCAAAAGACTCCCGGTATTTGTCGTATAGCTGCTGGGAATAATCATGAGGGGGCTTCTGCGTACACATGTTGTAAATGGTTCTGCAAACAAAATGAACGAAATAGCAACATCATCATCAACAACAACAAAAAAAAAAAAAAAAAAACAAGTCAAAACAAACGCTAATTCACACAGGTAAACATCAGCAAAAACAAAATGTGGCATAAAAGCGTTTACGTGTATAGCATCATGTAGTCCTCGGAGCTGAACTGCGGCTCTTGCAACCCTTCTAGGATGTTCTTCAGCTTAGTAATTCCCTTTTGCATAAACTCCCATCCTTGTTCAAGATCAATAGTCTTCCGCTCATTTATCGCCATACTTCCAAAACCTCAATTCCAAAATCCGAATACCAATACCTGCAGAATTACAACAAACAAATCATATATCTCATTTCACATCTTAACACAAAACCACAATATATTCTACGAAAAACAACGAAACAAAAAACACTTAGCAAGCAATTAAATTCACCCAAGTTTATAAGCAAATAGTCAATATCCAGCCACAACAAGCTGGAAATCAATCTCATCAGGAATGAAAATAAAAACCCTAATTTTATTTTCAACAAACAAGAAATCCCACAAAAATAATTCACAACCCCTGAACCAAAATGTCTGTAAAAAAATCCCCCTTTTGACGCAAAACCCTAATTCTCCAGAGCAAGACCAAAAACAAACTAACTATAAAACTAAAACCCAGTTCGATTCACGATCAGAGAAACTACCCTAACACTAAAAGTCTTAATTTTTCACACATTTCAAGCGAATCCTAAGAATTCCAAAATCAGAGCCTTCAAACATAAACTATCAACAAAATTGATTAGAGGGGAAAAAAGGCAATCCATTTAACGTACAGTAACGATCAAAGAAAAGAGATCGAGAGAATTAATCCCAAATCGATCGATTGAAAGAGAAGAAAAGGACCTGATTTTAATTTATTTTTTCAATTTTTTGAACGAAGTCATAGAAGAAAAAGAAAATCGTGGACAGAAGAGGAAGAGGGAGAGGTCGGATTCCGACAGGGCATTGATTTAAGGAAAGGTTGGTGAGAGAGATATATTATTATGTGTTGTGTGTGGTGGCCTTGTTTTGTTCCATTCAGTTCTTGGATCCTCCCATTTTCTTCTCTAATTATTCACTTACACCTTGTTTGTTTGGCGGAGTTGATTATTTTCCAAAGAAATATTTGGTAGTGTCATTTTAGATGAAAAAAATACTATGAAGTTATATCATGAATTGAAAATTATTTACTAATGTTTTACTTTTTAAGTTTATTAAAAAAATAAGATCTAATAAATAAATAAAAATTAAAGATGGATGAAATTAAAAATATATATATTTTATAAATTATTTCAAATAAAACAAATAATAAAAAAAACAAATTAAAGAGTTGTTTTAAAAATTTGAATTAATTAAGAAGAAAAGATAAAAAAAAAAGATTGTCGATATCATACCAAAAATTGATACACAACATGCACTATCTAAGGAGGGAGGTGTCGTTGAGATTATTATAATCACATCAAAAAATGAAATCTTTGGGCATAAAACACAATCTCATGCATTTATTGTCTAATATACGTGCGAATCACTTTTTATTTTTATATTATATTTTATATTTATAAAAATACTAGATTTTCTCTCGGTCAACTTGATTATTACTCAGAAGTTAATATAGAAATACAATAAAGCCCTTGAACCCCAATTTAACAAATTTTGATTTTAAAAGTAATTTAGTCATCTCACTTTATTTTATTTTTTTGTTAAAGATCTGAAAAGTATTTTTTGTTTTTCGAAGTTGAAAGAAAGAAAACAAGTTCTTTTAAAAAGGCTTATGTTTATTTTAATTAGAAATCACTTTTCTTTGATCAACTTTTTTAAAATTAAACAAACATGAAAAAATAGAAGATAATTTACAAAAAAGTGTTTTACATGAAACAAATGCTCTATTGGTAAGTATTACATCTGATATGGCATAAGGTATGGTTAATGGATTGGTCAAATTAATCTAAAAAAATTAAAACAACATCATTTTAAAAAAAATTATTGTTTTTAACCGAGTTGATTCATTTTAAAAAAAATTATTGTTTTTAACCGAGTTGATTGAAACACAAGTTGATCCATTAGGTTAAACTAGGTCAACTCTTGAATATATTTTTTATGCGGGAGGGTCAAGTCTCAAGTCGACCAACCTAAGTGATTCAATTAGTCCTTTTTTAAGAAAAAAAAGGGTATGAGTTTGTTTGTGTGAAATTGAAGCCCACTTGTGCCACCGTGATTTGTGATTTTTGTGTGAAAAAGAAAGTTGCAAGATTAAGTTTTTGTTTGATATTGTAATAATAGTTGTTTTTCAAATTATTTCTCGACTTGAAAATATATTAAGATATTTTTTTATTTTTAAAAATTTATTTTTGACATCAGCATATTAAAATGATCCAAAAATATCAAAAAATAATTTTAAATAAAAAACTCAATTAAAAAAAAAACATTGTTTCTACTGTAAAAATAAGCATACCAACAAGATATGCAAGTTAAAAGAAGTTATTAATGAAGAAGACTATCCATTCAACCTTTGTAAGAATTTATTAATGACAATTGGGGATAAAAAATAGTGTAAAGCCAAAGTCATAAATGAAGTAGGTTAATAAAAAAATTAAAATTTAAAATAATATTGTTTTGATAGTTTTTTTAAATTAATTTAGGTTATAATCTTGTTTTGACAGATAAAATAATATCCGGTTTTTTAAGAACATTAACCAACCTGGCCTAAAAAACAGGTCAATCAAGTTAGATCAATGTAGTATATCGGGTTGGGATAAAATAATATCAAGTTTAAATAAATTTTTTTTAACTAATTGGTGTAAAAAGCAAGTTAATTAAGTTCTAGATCAATGTACTATATCGAATTGGGATTAATAACTATAATGAAAATAGAATCATGAATCTATAATTTTTTATCTAAGACATGGTATGATTTGAGTTTGAAATAATCTAAAAATTTTAGATCAAAGAGATCAAACAAATGCGTTTGATCTCATGAGTCAACCGTTGTATAAAGTTTTAAGTTTATAAAATCCCATATATATTATTATAATAAATAAAAAGGTAATTTCGAGTCTTTTAAGTTTTCATTGTTCCCAAATTTAAATGGTAAGATATGAAAAATGAAAAACCAAACCAAACATTTATTTTTCTTTCTTGCTATTCTTGAAAGAAAGCAAAAATAGTCTCAAAACTCCACCGATTAAAATTTATATTCTATCATGTTATTGTTGTATATTGGTCGAGATTTTTTACATTTTTAGTAGTTTTGTTTTGTATATATGAATAATTTGCCAAAATATGTGTGTTTTTCCTAATATTTGTTTTTACCATGTTATCCTAATATAATTATTGTAAAACATATAAAAAAAATGACACTAAAATGTATGTGTATTTGTGAAAATTATTCCTTCTTATGTTATTTTTTTCAAAGATATAATTTTCTAATAACAATGATATCTTATGGTATTGCCAAAAGATGTGCTCTTGTTTTTTATTTTATTTTTAATTCAAGTGTGTTTTCTTTTATTTCTTCTATTTGATTATTTGAACTTTAAATTTTTTTTCATAATAAAATGGTTCCTTTATAATATGTTGATGTATAGGTCAATCATGCTTGAACTTTCTCTCTTTAATTCTATTTTGAGTGTTTATTATTATTATTATTATTAATAAGTTTGTGTGCTTTATTCTCAACTAAAAGAGTGTATGTAATTTTATCAATTGATTGTTTTTAATTTTTAAAATTGTCAAATATATTCATCATATCCTTATGTAAATTGTATTCAATCATGTAAGAAAATTAAAAAAAAATAAAAACAATAAATAATGATTTATTCAAATTAAAAATATAAAAATAAAAGGATAATTTTCCAAAATCAAATGTGTAGTCTATGATTGACTTGCTAAGAAAATAAAAATTCAAAAGAAATAAAAAAAACACAGGATTTCAAAAGTGCGTGTGTAAACTTGTACAACTTCCTAATGTACCTTCTCTCCAATCAATTATCTTTTTACAAGAAATGAAAAGGGATGCATGGGCCTTGCCTATCGCGCTAAAGCCCTTTTAAAGAGTTCTTTAATTTTAATTTATTTTTTTTCTTTTTAATGCAATTATGGTCGACTTCCACCACAACATTGTTTAAAATATAACTTTTATTTATTTATTTTCTAATTAGTAATGCAATATTTTTATAAAAGTATTTTTTAATTAAAATAATTTTTTTAATTTTTTAATATCAACACATCAGAAATATCGAAGATTACTTAAAAAATTATTAATTTGATTTCTTTAAGATATCATTCATGGTATATTTATGAACTGTTTGTTTTTGCGTTTTAAAAATATTTTTGAAAAAAAAATATTTTTTTATTTTTTTCTTTACTTTAAATTAATATTTTTTTATGTTTTCAGATTATTTTGATGTACTGATATCAAAAATAATTTTAAAAAAATATATAAAAAATATTATTTTGATTCATTTCCATATAAAAAACACTTTAAAAAACAACCACTATTACACTCTCAAATATTTATTCAATGCATTGTCAATATTGATTTGATCGAAAGTTTACTCCCGAAAAAAAGTAACAATTTTGCAGTGATGTCTGCTCAATTTATCAAACAAACAAGGACTTCTCAAGGGTAATGTTTGAGATAGGTGGAGGAATATTTCGAGTCTGTTTGGGAACGTCGTTCCTTTAAATTTTAAATTTGTTTTTGTTTAAAATTATTTTTTTATATTTTTATATCATTTTGATATGCTAATCTTAAAAATGATTTTAAAAAAATAAAAAAAACATCATTTTAATATATTTCTAAGTGAAAAGCATTTTAAACCGCAACCATTATCACAATCCCGTAAAAGCCCTTCAAATGAATTGTGAAATACGGTCTGTGCTCTGAAAGATGATTAGTCTCTTTCCTCCCTGGTATAATCATGATTAACTTTTTTCCATCTTGTATTTATGAGTAATTCAATGTCCCATTTAAAAAGTTTGAATCCTATTCAAAAAGCTATGAAATTATTATATCCAAACAAATGAATTATCAATTTTTAGATTAAAAATTATTTATTGTTTGTTTAGTATTGCGATGTAGAGTATTTTTGTAAAATTATTTTTTAAGTGAAAATACATCAAAATAATATATTTTTTAATTTTTATTTTGACATCAATATATCAAAACCATTAATGTTTTTTTAAAAAGTCAATTTAATAATTTTTTAAATGAAAAATAGTTTGAAAAATTAGGTATTGATAAGTTGATATAACACAAGTAATATTGTAGTGCGTTTGGTATTGTGGTGGCTGTTGTGGTTGTGGTTTTATAAAAAGTGCTTTTAGTTGAGGTTGGTTTAGAAAAATATATGTTTGGTTAAAACTATGGTTGAAATTGAGATTGAACAAAAAATTATTTAATGTGTTTGGTTAAAAATTGTGGTTCAATTTCATGTTATGGTATAATTACCTAAAAGGACTTCATTCATAATATTAATGAACAATTACATAAAAAATAACATTACAACAAATAAATTTTTATAATTGTATAATTGTGTCATTAAACTTGCAGCAATACCATCACGTACGTAATCCATTCGCGAAGGCCTGTGGTGTCCTTGGATTTGTGAATGTGGAGCCACATCAGTTAGAAAATCATCAGGCACAAAATCAGAATGACGATCGAACTCCATAAATGCCACATCTTGTATTGAAGTTCTTCTAATGTAATTATGAATTTCCATGGATGCGACAACAATTTGAACTTGTGCCTTGTAATTAAAGGATGACATATTTTGTAGGATTCACCATCTTTTTTTCCAAACTCCAAATGTACGTTCTATCACACAACGTAATGAAGAGTGCATATGGTTGAAAATTTCTTCACGCGTTTGTGGTTGTCCTCGCCTCCTAAATTCTTGCAAATGATATCTTTGACCTCTATATGGACCTAGAAATCCATATTCATTAGGATATCCCGAATCAACCAAATAGTATTTCCCTATAAATACATATAATTTTTTTAAATTGAAAATTGCAAAAAAAAACAAAATAACATTAATTATCACACACACACACACACACACACACACACACATTACTACCTTCTAGTGGCTCTACGTAGATTGTTAATTGCCTCAAGAAAAATTTGTGTATCGTATGCACTATCTTCCCAACCCGCCCAAACAAATGTGAATTGCATGTTAAAGCTACATGCAACCATAACATTCTGGGTCGGCACACCTTTTCTTCCGATAAATGGAATTTAGTTTTCTTAAGAAACACATGCACGCACATGTGTACCATCGATAGCTCCTACACAATTCTAATATACGATAAACCAGCAACAAACATCAATTTGAGTTGACTAAAAAAAATAAATTTCGCAAATTCATGTAATACCATCAATAAATACGATTAATGACATTACCTTGAAATGTGGCATATACCTTGGTGTTGCTACCCAATTTTTGACCCATGTTTTGATAAATTTTTAGAAAAAATCTAAAAAATAGCGAAAAACAACAAAAATCCAAAAAATACATTTTTAAATATATTTGCATCATTTTTAGCATTTTTAGCATCGTCTCAAAAAACGGGGGGGGGTCTCTACCAAAAAAGAAGCCGCCGGCCCACCCAGGCTTTTGATTTTCCTTCACCATAGTAGCCGACCAAACACTACCCCTCACTTTTCCCTTTTCCCTCGTCAGACCTTCCCTCTCTCAGCCTCTCCATCGCCCCTCTCCCCTCAGCCACACACCCGACAGAAACCAGAGCTCCCCTTCTTTTCTCACAGCCCCTATTTCCACATATCTTCCCTCTCAGCTGCTCCCTTCTCCAGTCGCCAGCTCGCCAAGACCAAAAGGGGGGCAGAGCCGTTCCCCTTCACTCTCTCCTCTTGTTGGCCGTTTCAATTTCTTCTTCTCCAATCGCCTACTGAATCAGGCCTCCCTTCCATTCAGCCACCAGCAGCTTCACAGACACGGCATAAACTCAGCTACCAGCCGTCCCCCATATAACCCACAGACCCACGATCTTCACCGTCAGCCGTACCAGCGCCTTCTTCATCCAGCATCGCCAGCGGCAACCCTTCTTCCTCCAGTGGCGCCCACAGAAGCAGCCCCATTTCCAACCGAGAACCGACGACCGGATCTGCAACCACCAGAGAACAACGAACCTAGAGAAAGAGAGAAACCATAAGAGATCAGATCAAAAAAGGGGGGAAGAACCGAGACTTTGCTTGTGTTTTTTTCTTCTTTGCAGGTGACGTTACTCCTCACTGCCAGTGCAAAAGGGAAAAGGAGATAGAGTCGAGTTGGATCCACCAGTTGTTTGGGGTTGTCTACGGTGGCGGCGCGTGGAACAGACGTGCCGCCACGAGTCCTGCAGTTCCAGAAGTGTTCCTTTGCAATTCCTGGATTTTTTAGGGGCTATTTTGTAAATTTAAAATTGTGTAATGTAATTTTTCTTTAGTTGTTTTGAATTTGTATTTTGAAGTGTGGATGTAAAAAAAAAGAAAAAGGAAAAAAGGAAAAAATATAGTAAAAGTGTATGTGTGTGTTTGTATGCTTTTTATGGATGTTTTTTTATGATAAAATTGCAAAGATTAAAGAAGAATTTAATATTTTGATTTGCTCACGGTCAAGAATTATGAACTTACACGTAAGTCGTATTTCTAATATCCGATGAAAAGACAAAATTTTTAAAACTTCTTTAACACTTTGAAGCCACGAAGCAGTTTACCTCAGGTAGGGTGCGTTAGGGGTGCTAATACCTTCCCTAACTACAACTAGTCCCTTATCCGTGAATCTCTGACAAGACCAGTACATTCGGGTTTCCTAGTAACGCTCAATTAAATACTAGATGACGACTCCTAAGAACCAATCAAAGCAAAAAATCGCCAAACTAACGCCACGCAGGTGACGTGCGACACTTGGATTGTTCACAATTTCACGCGGTGTGTTTACGAACCCGGGATCTGCAGGTTGTATTAAATCTGTAGCGAGTGAACAAACTGATCTAAAAACTTCATTAAAGTACCTACTAATTGTTTCTCCTGAATGTTAAAATCTCTCCTGAACTTCCCTGTTGAAAGCACCCAAAGCTATTGTATAAAGAAATATTCCAACTTTTTCAAAAACACACTTTCTTCTAGATGCCTTTAACTCATATTGGTTTTCAAGTTGAAAGCAAAGACTCTGAAATGTCATCGCATCCATCCTAAACATGTTTACACAGCGCGTCCAATATCCATGTAATATTTCGTTCAACCATTGCATTCCAGTGTTGTACGAATCCATACAGGGTTCCTTATATATATAAGTATTATAATATAAAGCTAGGGCACCTGCCGTGCATAAAACCAATTTCTGATGATCAAACTCCCTTTTCCAAAACAACTCACCTTCTTCATCTAAATCGTCGTCGTCCTCGTCATTATCAGAACTGTGATTACCACTGGAATCTCCATTGTTAACAGAAGAATTACCATAATTAACGTAATCGGCAACGTTATTCATTACATCATCATAACCCCCGTCAAAAAGTGCTGAAAACCAGTGCGAATCCATATCTATCATGGCATACAATTTTTTTGTGAATAATAAAAAATTTTAAGACTGGTTAAAAAAAAACACAAATGGATTATGCAGACTGAAATACTATATTGTTCCATTTCTCCACGTTTAATGCAGTTTTGCTCGCCTTGAAAATTTTAGGAGGCTATATTTGTTTGCAATTCAGTCTTTTAACTCCCTTGTAAGTGAAATTGAATTTCGTTTTCCACAATGCCTATTATCTCTAATCAATATTTCCAATTCCACCTACTATAAACAACCTAAAAAATATTATTTCAAGATATCAAAATGGGAACTCACGAAACAATTAACAATTAACATAACTTTGTTGCATCTGAGATGTGTCCCCACCAAATCTTACAAGACTCCCGAATCTTCCATGCATATTTTTCAGAGATGTTGGTAGATTTTCATGCACACACAAATTGTTTTTCCTTTTCATTTCCTGCTTTCAATGTTTCATTTCTTGTGCTAAATATAATGTCAAGTGTACTATATAGATTTGAAAAGTTCATTTGCAAAAATGATTAGTAAGTGGAGCATTAATATTCAAACAAGATAAACTTTTAATATTGAGGATTCCTTTTCATTTCAAAAAAATGGATCAATAAATAATCAGCATGTTTGCCACCTTCCCCCAAGATTCAAACCAGTTCTACTTATGGAATACTACCATTACATTTTGTATAAAGAACTTGTTTAGAAAATTGAACAAGACAGTTAATATAATTGTATAGAAGAAGAATAAAATTACAGAGGTCTAACAAACTAAAGCTAACGATTTTCTACCCCTTCACTCTCCCAATGAACATCATAAACAGACATTTAAAAACCTAAGAAACTAACCTGAATTTTAATGAATGTCATAACATTGAAAGCAATCGGCTGCAACCAATAATTAATTAAATGGAATTTACCTATTACAGATGTATAAATACCAACAATCAGCAACACCACCAATTAGAAACAACCACACCTGATTGCAAGTACTAACACATTCGGTTTCAGATAAGGAAATTGACAATATGCAAGTGAATACTTTCCTATACTTACTGCTATTTATATACAAATACATAGGAATTGAAGTAATATTCCAAAAACTGTTACCTAACTTTCAAAAGCTACCATTCAAGAGCAAGTAACCAAACATTCAAATGTGGCATACACCAACTGAAAATTTTGATTTTTGCAACCAAAACCTACCATTCAAGAGCAACTAACCAAACATTCAAAGTGTAAGAGCAACAAGCAGCAATCTCTGTTTCAATGTATTCACCAACCATTTAACATCAAGTAACCCAATGGAAAATTTCAAATTTCACAACCTAAACCTAACATTCAAAGTTACTATCCACGCATTTAAGGTCTCCAATTTAAAAATTAACATCCATGAAATTCCAACCCAACAACAATATTTAGTCATACATAATGTCAAAACATACATGGTAATGGTGTTCCAAATACTTGGCTACGGAAATACACCAAAACGTGGACAACTTCTTCTATTTCTAGCAACAATTGCAGCACATGAAGTCTGAAAAAACAGTGGAAAAGATTTTAGACAAATCAAAATGTTACTAGATTATAGAATTCAACATAAATGCAAAGACATGAATAGGTTAAAAAGTTAAAAACTGACATTATCCATCTAAGTTTTTCTTTGTTGGTTAAGCATTATTTTCAGCCATTATATTTTTCTATCAATACAACCCATTGTAGCCCATATCTCCCTCTTGCTCCTTGCACAAAAGAATTGAGTTGCAAAGGTATGCAATGCACTACCAAAGGTAACTCCATCAATAAAATGCAGTTATTCCATTACCTCTTCAATGCTACAACTTTTTTTTTTTTTATCTTTAGAAGGAGCTGTGATCTCTCTAGCCATTGAGATAGTCTCAACAAGTTGATCCAGACGTGCAACTAGTTGTGCTCCCATTCTAGTTCCCCTTTTCTTTTTTCGGCATTGAGGTGTGGTATGATGTGCACCGTTTTTCTTTGCATTCTTTGGGGTTTGCCTACTGTTTGCGACGTTGCTTCCATGACCATATTGCTAACATCATGTATGAAATCAGGGATTGCATCCTCTCTAGAGTCGCCACTTCCTTCTTCCATATTAGTTTCCGTATTGGTTGTATTTCTCATTCCAGCAGCCCCATTATCTTCATCTGATAAGAATCCTTGTGAGGGAGTCCAATCATATTCTCCCGTGGCCACTATGTTAGTAAACATAATGTCGTACTTGGCACACAACGAGGGCTCTATACCGACATGCCTAAACTTCTTTTCTCCTCTCATTTCCTGTGTAATGACAGCTGGATGTACTTAGCAATGATAGTAGATTAATAAATAATACAACACGACAAAAAAATTTATGAGGCTATTGCTAATGAAAACTAACCTGAATTTTTGCTTGCCACCATTCATCAGTTGCTAAGAAGGTCCCAAGTTCAGTAGACCAACCAACTCCAGTTTCAGTTATTAATTTTTTCCATACCCTCCAGTCCTTTTTAATCCCATCCCATTTGTTTTTAAGCTGAGCTTTTGTTAATGAAAGTCATATCTGATCTTTGAATGATTGTATGACAAATTTCCACCTAGCTTTGTCGAAATGTGTGTTTGGTCTCATGCCTCTCTCAATAGCTTTAATGCAAATGTCACAAAACGTGTGCAACATTGCCTTGGTCCAAGAAGCTTTATCATGTGTGTTGTAACCCAATTTTAGCCCATTGGCTTTTAATTTAATTTTTACAGGGTTTAAAATGTAAAATTAAAAGATCAGAGATTTATTTCGATGAAAATTGTGATTTGTCAACTTGCGTGAAAATTAAGGACTACAATGTGCTTTTGTCATTCTATCTTTATCTTTAAGATAATCCCTATGTTCAAGATAATCCTTGTCTTCAAGATAATGATAGTTATCCGCTTTCAAATTTGATTCTTAATCAAATTCAAACTTCAAAGAAGAGAATGAGTTTGATTGAAACTTGGTTTCTCACACGCAAAGGGACTCTGGCACTATAAATACAGATCTCAAGGTATGAAAGAGGAGGGATTAGAGAGAAACCCTAAAAGAAGAGACCCCAAGAGGAGGCCATTACCAAAAACCCTAAATGAGAGACACATAAAAAAAGGGGCGGCGAACCTTATACTAGCCGCCGCCCCCTCAACCCTTTTTTTTAGGCAGTCTCCCTCGACTTCGCCTCCAGCTAGCCGCACGCCTAGGTAAGTTTCCTTCCTTGCTAAAATAATTAACCGATCATTGTTGCATGCATGCGTGAACCTTTCACGCATGGTCGGGCTAGATCCAGCCCAAAAAAAAAAAAAGAGTGGCCCGGGTCTGGGCTTTCGGCCTAACCGACCCAAATTGTGTTTGTTAAGGGTGTGCTTGGCAAAACACACCCTTATGCCCATTCTAATTTGATATTTGACCAAACAAACCCCTTTTCGATAACAAAAAATTCCAAAAATATTTGAGGCCTTTTTTGATTTATTTGTGGGCCCCTTGCACTTTGTTTTATTTTTTTTCTTTGTGTTTGTATTTTTTGTAGATGTGCTCAATCTGTGGACTATTACTGTTAAATGCAAATATGTCGTGCAATGTTTTTTTTTACTTCCATCTGAAAAGGGCAAATAATAATAAAGGATAAACAAGAAAAAATGACATAGAAAATTTCTTCTTCAAATTCATTTTTTGCGAAAATATTCACTGACACCAGAGTCAGGAGTATCGTATTTTTTGGATTTGTGCGATATTTACCAATGCCAGAGTTGGAAATATTCGTAGGAATTGTTCACTGACGCTAGAGTCAGGAACATGAAAGGAAGAATAAAAAAAGGGAAAAAGGAGAACAAATTCTTAGCAATTTTAGACAAAACCAACAATGTAGCCTGCCTTAGGTTTGACGTTTAAGGGGTGATAGCATCTTCCCTTTTGCGTAACCAGTCCTGTACCATAGAATCTCTGTTGACCAGTTAGGGTTCCTAGTGACCATAATACTAGGTGGTGACTCCTTGAACAAGACCTTTTCCCCTAAAAGAATAAGATGCCAAATATTTGTTCCTTTTCCAATCGAGAGATGATTTTTAATTGGTCGCCGCGATGTCTGGGTGTGACAGAATGACGACTCCACTTGGGATTAGAGAGAAACCCTAAATGAAGAGACCCCAAGAGGAGGCCATTACCAAAAACCCTAAAAGAGAGAAACATAAAAAAAAGGGTGGCGAACCCTATACTAGCCGCCCCCCCTCAACCCTTTTTTTTAGGCAGTCTCCCTCGACTTCGCCTCCAGCAGTTGCACGCCTAGGTAAGTTTCCATCCTTGCTAAAATAATTAACTGATTACTGTTGCATGCATGCGTGAATCTTTCACGCATGGCTGGGCTAGATCCAGCCCAAAAGAAAAAAAAAAGAGTGGCCCGGGTCTAGGCTTTAGGCCTAACCGACCCAAATTGTGTTTGTTAAGGGTGTGCTTGGCAAAACACACCCTTATGCCCATTCTAATTTGATATTTGACCAAACAAACCCCTTTTCGATAACAGAAAATTCCAAAAATATTTGGAGCCTTTATTGATTTATTTGTGGGCCCCTTGCACTTTGTTTTATTTTTTTCTTTGTGTTTGTATTTTCTCGTAGATGTGCTCAATCTGTGGACTATTACTGTTAAATGCAAATATGTCGTGCAATGTTTTTTTTTACTTCCATCTAAAAAGGGCAAATAGTAATAAAGGATAAACAAGAAAAAATGACATAGAAAATTTCTTCTTCAAATTCATTTTTTGCGAAAATATTCACTGACGCCAGAGTCAGGAGGATCGTATTTTTTGGATTTGTGTGATATTTACCAACGCCAGAGTTGGAAATATTCGTAGGAATTGTTCACCGACGCGTAGTTAGGAACATGAAAGGAAGAATAAAAAAAGGGAAAAAGGAGAACAAATTCTTAGCAATTTTAGACAAAACCAAGCAATGTAGCCTGCCTTAGGTAGGACGCTTAAGGGGTGATAACATCTTCCCTTTTGCGTAACCAGTCCTGTACCATAGAATCTCTGTTGACCAGTTAGGGTTCCTAGTGACCATAATACTAGGTGGCGACTCCTTGAACAAGACCTTTTCCCCTAAAATAATAAGATGCCAAATATTTGTTTCTTTTCCAATCGAGAGATGATTTTTAATTGGTCGCCGCGATGTCCGGGTGTGACAGAATGGCGACTCCACTAGGGATTTTAGGACTAAGCTTTGCTATTTGTGTTTTTATTGCTAAACAATATTTGTCGTATCGTTTTTTTTCCTTGTTGTGGTGATGTTGAGTTTATCAAAGTTTTATTTGTTTTTGCTCTTTTTACTGTTTTAACATGCACAGTTATTCATGTTTATCATGTGTGTATATATATATATATATATATATATATATATATTGGATATGGATCTAAGGCCTTCACACATCACTCATCTCATTTTTAAAATACGCATGATATCAACTTTAAGATAAGTGGAGGAGTAACGGCACCTCAATGGCTTTAGCCTGGGTAAGGCTCGCGAAACTATCCAACTCTCACATGATTGTTTACTCGATAGTGGTCAATATGCTGAACTGATATTACTCAGGGCCTCTATCTTCACGCTGCTTGTAAACCTCATATCAACCTTTCGAGGGCGATCACTAAGCATGTGAAAGACCGTTGAGACTAGATGGCAAAACTACCTGATGCATTTAATGACTAGAACCTATCCTTTAGGTTAATCCTTGCATAAATTCACTGAGATAAGCTTAAACGTGCTTTTGCGTGACGTAATGACCGCTATTCCTCAGATAACAACTGTTTAGTATGGACTCGAGTCTGAATCCTTGCAAATGACCGAGGGAGATTGCCCTAGACTGGATGTCGGTGAGATACCGCTACTCAAAGACATTAGATGCATAATGAAAGACACCAAGAATGTGGCTGAAAGCTCAGATGATAAAATGCTAAACAGATCTCTTCTCGGCATTGCAATGAATATCAGATTCGGATCTGACCACACATTTAAAGAATAACGATCATTATGTCACCCCTAAAAGGCGAATTCATACCCAATATGTTGTATTCATCTTCATGCATGTTTGAACATACAATTATGACCTATCATAATACTGCACACTAGGTGAAATATAGGTCCCCCATACCTATAACACTCGACTGCAAAAAAAGACATGGAAAACGAAGAAAAAAGCTCAGTTGGAAGCCCAACACCGAAAAGAGATGGAAAGTCTTAGAGAAGAAGTGCAAGGCTTACTAGCCTACTCGAACGAGGCCTTGAGATCTAAATCGAAGAAGCAGAATTTACTGCTCGGCTGAACCTATGCTCGTAAATCCACGAATCCGAGGGCAAATAAGGCGTCTCAAACAGGCTATGTAGTCCCAATTTGCTCAACCAGCATATCCATAAGAATGTCATCTACCATTGACCTTACAAAGAAGGAATCTCAAAAGAACAAGATAGTAAAAGAAGATGGCCTGGACAAATGGGTTGCCCTAGAACATAGGCTGATGGCATTCAAGGGATCTAACTTACATGACTATATAAAGATTGATGAGATGTGTTTGGTACCTAACGTAGTCATTCCTAAGAAGTTTAGGGTGCCGGAGTTTGTCAAATATACAGAAACTTAATACCCTAAATCATCTCAAGGGATACTGCAACAAAATGGCTAAGGTGGTCCATGACAAGAAACTGTTGATTCACTTCTTTCAAGACAGTTTGAGTGATGTTGCCTTTACTTGGTATATGCGGTTGGACAATACCAAGATAAAAAAAAAAGACTTAGTTGATGCCTCCATTAGGCAATATAAGTTCATTATGGATGTGGGCCATGATAGGTTAAACTTGCAAGCTATGGAAAAGGACAACAATGAGTCCATAAGAGAATACACTCAAAGGTGGCGTGAGACTGCCGCACAAGTTAATCATTCTTTATTGGAAAAAGATGATCAATTTGTTTGTCAACACTCTCAAGGCCTCGTACTTTGAATAACTATTTGGAAGCTCTGCACAATATTTTTCTGACCTGGTCGCTATAGCTGAGAGGATCAAACAAGCTATCCATTTAGGAAGGGTTGCTGACTCGACTAAGAAGAAAACATTTCACTAGGGAAAAGAAAGAAACCGAGGTTCACAATGTGAATGGTGGTTACAAAAACGAGAAAAAAGAGCTACTAAAACAAAGACATCTAGAGGTCACTCATCCTGAAGACGAAGCTACAGTGTCACTAAGCCAAGACTGGTCTATGTGTGACCTTAACTGACTATTGGAAAGGTGCCCCTGTCAAGGAATTCAAAGGAGAGGGATGGTTGGAAGATTCCAGAAATTCCAATCGATGATTACTAAGTGTTTAGCCCTTTTATGTGTCACCTTGCTAGTATAAGGTCTTTGTTTTTGTCCTTCAATTGTGTCTCTTCCTTTGATTTCCAACCAAAATATCCTGAAAGGGTTTCCCTCTAAGAATTCACAAATACACTTTTGAAGCCTCGCGTGACCTCATAGACGCAATTCATCTCTTTTGCCAAAATCAGTTTCCCTATTGGAGTTTTGAAAAATTAAACTTGCATTTTGATTTTAAAAATAATTTGGTGTTTATTTAAAACAATATTTATGATATTCTACTTGTAGAATGACACATGAATCAAGCAACTCCTTTATTGAGGTGACTAAACTCTAAACCAAAATGCACGAATAGAAAATGAACTGTCATCCTCACACCATGACTCTTGAGCCGTGTTGTTTTAAATGTATGAATAATGGTATGTAGTGAACTCATTGCTCATAGACTCATGAAATGCATCTTTTTGTAAAGACCAAACCATCATATTGGACGAGGCCAAAGTTTATGGATCTTAACTGCATGAGTTTGAAATGAGGAAAGGCTATCTTTGTTATTCCTTTCACATTCTAAAAAGTATATCCCTTACAAGTCCTTTTTTGAGCTCGAATAATTTTTTTTTTCATGAAAAAACCCGACTAGGATCACACCCCACACTAGGGGCAAATGAAAATTTTAAGGAGAAAACATGAAAAAACCGTGAGAAAGCCGAAAAGGCAAAAGAGCACAAGAAACTCAATGAGTAGGGGGCATGCCCAAATCACAAGAAAAAGTGATAACCAAGATAAAGTGAGTATGCCCTAGAAAAGCAAAAAAAAAAAAGAAAAAAGAAAAAAAAAGGGCGAATCAAAGAAGAGCGGCAAAAGAAAAGGAGGAATGACACAAAGAGTCAAACTGCGATAGTTGTTGTTACCCAATTTTTGACCCACCTTTTTGATAAAATTTTCGGAAAATCCAAAAATAGCGAAAAACAACGAAAATCCAAAAAAAAATACGTTTTTAATATATTTGCATCGTTTTTAGCATTTTCAACGTCGTCTAAAAAAAAATTTAACTTTTCAAAGGTTTTTTGAACGCGTTCGACTTTTCACGCGTCATTTTTAAAATCATTGATTTTCCTCATTTAAGTCGACGTTGATATTGCTCGTTTTCAAAAAATACAAAAAAATAAGAAAAATCAAAATTTACAAAAAAAAAGAGAAAGTTGAGGGACCAATTTTGAGGCCCAGACAATATTTTACCTATATATAGCAGCCTTCAACACACATAAAAAGGGGGGCAATTTTGACAACATCGAGAAAAATACAAAAAAAAACCTAACCCTAAACCCATTTTTTCAAGGGCAGCCGCCAGCCCCCCCTCTACCCCTTTTGGTTGATTTTTCTCCGCTCCCTCAACCGCACAGCCGACCCCAACTCCCCACTGTGATCTCCCTCCCTGATCTCACCACACCTGAGGCGCCCAGCAAAGGGGAAGGAAGCCTCATTCTCTTTTTTTTTTTCTTCCCCACAGCAGCCCGCTCAAGCTCCCCCTTCCTTTGAAAACCAAGCCGCCGCCCAAAGTTTTCCCTTTCTCTGAGTCAAAGCAGCTGCTACACCAACACCCACTGGTTCCAGCCCCCTTCCTCACTAGACCTTCCCTCTCTCGGCTGCACACAGCCCAGTCTCTTCCTCTCACAGGCGCCGACCCGTTCGGCCTTCACAGAAGACAGCCCCCCTCATCTCCATCCCGGCGGTTCCCTCCAGCTCCGAGACCTTCCCTCTCTCGGCAACACAGACGGAGACCGGCTTCGCACCTCCCCATAGCTGCTGGCCACTACAGATCTCCAACCAACCGGCCAGCAGCAGCGTCGCCTCATCCCATCAGCGTAGTCCACTCCGGCGAGCACCACAACACGGCGAAGGAAGACCATCAACGCCAGCCTCCGGCGGCAGCAACCATCGAGCAGCCTCCACACCAGCGGCGCCGTCCTCCTTCCCTCTCTCGGCCGACCAGCCGTTCCTCGGCTCCACCATCGGATCGGCCATCGGCGAAGGAGCAGCCACCGGGAAGGAGGGAGCCGATTACGAGATCCAAAGTTGAAGAGAACGACCGGAGGAAACAGATCTAAAAAACAGAACAAAATAAAATCTGCTTGTTGCGTTTTGTGTGTTTGCAGGTGACAGTGGCTATCAATGCCGTTGCAGGAAGGGAAAGGAAGAAGAAGCTGAGCAGACCCGCTCATTCCATTCTTTTGCGGCGGCGTGTGAACCCACGCGCCGCCGGTGGCGGTGGCGCGTTGGGCAACGCGCCGCCACATCTGTTCTGCGATGGCGAAGGGCTTCCCCGCAATTTCGGAGTTTAGGGACTATTTTGTTTTTTTTAAAATTTTGTAATGCAATTTTTGTTCAGTGTTTAATTTTTTATAATTTTGTAATGTGATGTACAAAAAGAACAAAAAAGGAAAAGAAAAGAAAAGAAAGAGGAAATAATAATAGAAAAAGATACGTGTGTGTGTTTTGTGTATTTTTTATGTATGTTATTGAATAGAAAAAAATGAATTTAATATTGTAATTTATATGCACAAATATCTAAAGGACAGAAAAATCATGTTGTATTTCCATGAAAATGTAGAATATGTATCTACATATATTTTTGGAACTAATAACTGATTTATCAAAGCCTTAGAATTGGGCTAAAATTTTATTTTTTTTAAAAAAAAAACACATCAAGTACACGAAGCAGCTTACCTCGGGTAGGGTGTGTTAGGGGTGCTAATACCTTCCCTAACCACAACCGGTCCCTTACCCGCGAATCTCCGACGGGACCCAGACATCGGGTTTCCTAGTAGCCCTCAATAAATTACTAGGTGGCGACTCCCAACGAACCAATCAAAACAAGCAAAACGAGAAAGAACGAAAAGAATCGCCAGCCGACGCCGCGCCCTGATTTTTTTCGACGTGCGACAGAATGGCGACTCCACTGGGGAAGGTATTGTTTTCAACATTATTGGACTAAGCTTTGTATATTTGATGTGTTTATGTTTTTGCATTGTTTTTTTTATCCATTCATTTTGTAGAATTGTCTCGTGCATCACATAGTGTAATTTTTTTTAAAGCACACAAGCTTCAGGTTAGGAGGGGGACTAGCAGCTTACCTTATGACTTTTAGTCAAGGTTTAAGTTTGTGTAAACCCCAACTCTTCGTTGAGTGCTTAAACTGGTAACAGTTGGTACATGTGCCATCTCATTGCCTACTGGGCCCCTATATTGCCTTCAAGAGGGTGATCACTGGGACAACGAGAGACCCTTTTTAGAGACCAAGTAGTAAACCTACCTTTTGTCTCACTTAAAAAGATTAGAACCTGCCTTTAGGATGTGTGCTTCGTATACATTGTTTTGCATCAGGGCAAACCCTTCTTGAAGCATCTTGAACTCAAGACTTTTGGGTGACCCAATGACCGTCACTCAGAAAATTTTCATTGTAGAGTTTGGGCAAGAATCAAGATTCTTGTTTCATCATACAAGAGTTACGACCATATGTCACCCCTAGAAGGGCAAGTTCATCATATAGATTACATAATCATACATTTATCATGCATGTACCGGGTTGAAAGGTAGGTCCCCCACACAAGCTGTGCTACACGCGAATGAAGAAAGATGATAGAAGCGAAGAAAGTTGTCAGATAGAGGCTCATTGTCAAAATGAAGTTAAGAGCATCAAAGGTGAAGTAGCTAGACTCAGATCTCCCTGAACAAGTGTTGAGCATCAAATGGAAAGAGAATGTCCGCACGGTCTTCACGTGGAAACACCGCTTGTCCACGTCCAAGTGAAGCCGCACCTCTCCTTTTAAGTCCCGAACAACAACAAGCAATGCCTTCGGTCATCAACTAATGACAACTTTGGTTCTTGTTCGGTTGCACCGCTGCTAATTGTTCATCGCCTTCACATCTTCCAATGGCACTAAATAATTGTTAGCCTTCTGTGCATGGTGCATTAGCCTTATACTGAAGTTACCCCCACCTGTGAGATCAATTCCAGTTCAACATGATTAGACACTTGAACTTCTACGTGGCGAGCTCTTTCGTAGAGATTTGTTTGGGGATCTCGCTAGTGAGAAATGCAAGAGGGAATGTAGTATTTTCATATGCTACAAAACTTTGCCCCATCAATTTCAGAACCGAAACACTAGAGTAGGCGTAAGGGTCAAACACGGTCCGAAAACATGAGCCGTCATTGAACTTCAACGTGGCGAGCTCTCTCCACAAAAACCCGTTTGTGGCACTGCAAGTGGGGAATGTAAGAGGGGATGCAGTACTTTCAAATGGTACAAAACTTTGGCTCATCAGTTTCAGCACTGAAACACTGGAGTAAGCCGAAGAGTCAGACCTAGTCTGAAAACATGAGCAGTCATCAAACTTCAACGTGGCAGAGCTCTGTCCACAAAAACCGGTTTGTGGCTCTGCAAGTGGGGAATGAAAGAGGGGATGTAGTAGTTTCAAACGATATGAAAAGTTACCCCACCAGTTTCAGCATCGAAACACTGTAGTAGGCGTAAAGCCGGACTTGAGCTAGAAAACAGGAGCAAATATAGAACTTCACCGTGGCGAGCTCTCTCTGCAGAAATCCGTTTGTAGCTCGCATGTGGAGAATCCAAGAAGGGATGCGTAGTTTCGATCATCTATAATTTTCTCTCATCGATGTTAGTTTGAAAATGCAAAAGTAGGGAAAAGAGACAGACCTCGGCTGAAAAATAGAAAGAAGATTGAAACTTCAACAGAGCAGAGCTCCCTCTACAGGTGTCTGTTTGATGCACCGTCGGTGAGGAATCAAAGAGGAGACAAAGGAGTTTTAGATCCATCAAGTTCTCCCCTAGTTGAGACAACGCATGATTTCACACATCAGCAGTGGCAGTCTTTGCATGTTTCTGTGCGCTGCCAAGATTACTTAGCTATTGGAAGGTTTCCAACAATCCACAAACGACCACAACAACATGGGAAGATTGACATGATGTTGTGAAGATTGTCGAAAGAATTGAACGAGCCATGAAGAAGTGAAAGATTGAAGGTTCTGCCATGAATTCCGGAACAATGAAGAGAGATGAATAAGAAGATAACTCTGAAGGCGGAAAACCTTATTCATGTGGTTTAGCCAGGTCTCACTGTAGCATCAACTGCTCAAGTACCTTTGTTAGGATTGACTTCCCTTTGCCATTTGAGTTTATTTACCAGCATCTGCCAGATTCTAGACTTTCTGCCTAACGCTGTTAAATCCCATGCAACCACTTGTTTCCTAAGTGGTATAAGCCGGACGAGATGTGTAAATCATTATGGGCTCCTCGGCCATTTCAATTGAACATTTGTAAGAATTTCAAGAATCGAGACCGGAAGTTGGTGAGCAAAAGACGAGAGGAATCTGTGAAGGAGCTTGTCATCGATCATTTTGTCGCCAGAACATCCTCAGAATGACGAGTGATCGAAATTGCTTGGCAAAACAGAGATATTGCCAAAGAGGCTGATCTAAGAAGGGGTTAAACTGTCAATCATTTTTGTTATGGATTTTGCCATCTTGCATTTTGTTTTGGGGTCACATCTCATCCTTGAACGAAACATGTCTTTCCTTTGTCTTCATGTTGTTTTGAAATCAAGAGATGCTTCTTTCAAAGGGTATTTTTACAAAATATTTTGATCAAGCTCCAACATGCGATTAAGATTAATCAATCCTGAAGATTAAAAGTATTTTGATTGCAGAAAATAACTCGATGCTTGAAAATGACATGGGTGACTAAACAATTTTGAACCCATACCTCCTGAAACTGAACCACACATCATGTAGCTAAATTTTAACAGTATGCATAATGACATGTAGTGGATTCAGTAGTTATGGACTCGTGAATCATTGACTCTTACAAGTCCCAATCATTACACTGGATGAGGTCAAAATTTATCGGTTCTAACCGACCTTGCTTGAAATGAGAAAAGGCCATCTTTGTTATCCTTTCACATTTCTTGAAATATTATCCCTTGCAGTCCCATTTTGAGCCTGGTAAAGTATTTTCTTTCAAAAAGAAACCCTGACTAGGATCATACCCCACCTATGGGGGCAAATGAAAGATATTTTGAAGACACTAATAGGATTAATGGATAAAAGAAAGGCTTAGAACAAAAGTCCAATGATTAAGAAAGTGCTAGAAGAAGAAAAGCCATAGATTGAGGGCCATCCAAGAAAACTTTGAGGAAGGCTATGTAAAAGTCAAAAAAAAAAGAAAAAAGAAAGAAAAGTGGAATGGAAGGAGAAGACCTATCATTTCTAAGAGGAGCAAATGAAATTTCAATCAAGGAAAGGCACAACAAATGCCAAAAGTCAACACCAGAAAAAAATCAAGTTTCAGGTATTTTGGTGTGTCTAGGATGAAGCCTCTAATGTCTTCAAAAAGATTAGATTGATTATTCATCAAAGAAAAGTGGATTTGCATTATGACTTATGTTAAGAGAATTCTGATCTTTGAGATTAACAAGGTTATATGTCACTTTCGCCACAATGATAACAAGAAAGAGAGTTGATGAATAATTGATGTTGATCCTAGGTCTTTGAAACCCTCAAACACCTTTTGAGTCTTTGAATTTCCTTTCTTTCATAAGCCATGAACCATAGCCTCGCATTACGTGCTTTTAAAAGCCCTTTTTGATCAAGTAAGCAATTTGAACCGATAAATGGCGCTCTCAAAACTTGAAGAGTTTTTCCATAAGAGTCGTGGCTTCATGGATTAAGCTACTTGTTATTATGCATCTTGATAAAATTGGTGCTAAAAAAGAAAACAATCTTTCTTGATGAATCCTCAAGTTTTGACTTGAGTCTTTTGTTTCTTGAAATTCACGAGAAGGTCACCTCATCGCAGACCGTCAAAAGATATACCCAAGATCAAAGGTTAAAACTCGATACAAAGAACCATGAAAGAAAAAAAAGCCATTTTAGTCTTACAACGGGTCGAGTTCTGTTTTCAAAATACATGACAATCAAAGGACTGTATATTTCGAATAACGTGTGTTGGGTCTTTGAAAAAAAAAGCTTGATTTTCAAAAGGTCTTTTCAAAAATTGACATCTCTTTGATTTTATTTCAATAAGACTTGAATAGACATGATCTTTGAAAGATGAGATTTGATTCCCAGAACAAGAAAGATTTGTCAAACAAGAAGAACATCAATTGAATTTGCAAAATCCACGACAAGAATGACATCAACACTTCTCGACACTCCTTGAAAAGTTGACCACCTGGGGGCAATACGGTGGACCTTGAGAAGGAAAACAAACGTATTCGGATCGGCTAGGGGCAAAGAAAGAATCGAACGATGAGTTGGCGAAGTCCATCAAAGTCATTCCTGGCGATCACAAAAAACCATTTGGTTATAGACGAGAAGAATGAGCATGTTCGGATCATATTGGGGGCAATGTTGTTCAAAGACAATCCATGTTTTAGTGAACTTCAACGAGCAATTGATGGGCAACGCTGCACTTGAAAGATATTTTCATATCTTCATCTTGGTTTATCATCCCCAACATAGCTATGACTTTTGAACGATGTTATCACATAGTCGCATTTGAATGAATGTTGGAAGGATGCACCCCCTAAGACTGACTGTGGGGCCATTTGTTTTGAAGCTCAAATGCGCACTTCACCGCATGAATATGGATTGAACATCATTGATGATGCCAGTGCAGTTCTTTTCATGATCCGATTTGACAAGCTGAGAGGAATCCATGGAGAAGAACATTGAGTTTACAATGATGAGTTTTTTATTGCAAGCTATGAGATGCATGACCGGATGACTTGGCAATTTCCAAGAAGGTTGATGATAACATATACTTGAAAAGTATTGCTTCAATTGGAGGCAAGTTCATGACTGGTCGACCATCTTGATGGGTGTTGGCATGATGCACACAACCAATCGAAAGATAATTTTCGGAAGAATCCAGGAGAGAAAATCCTTCATGATGAATCAAGCAACACCACACTTGGGGGCGAGTCAAGCTTGATAAACAAGGAGAGCAAAGGAACCGTCGAAGACAACCTAAGATAGGCACTACATTTACAACCGAGGAAGGCTAGCACGCAAATGAGCCAATGCATCGAAAGAACAAAGAAAGCTTTGGAATGCAAACAAAGGCACCCTATGACGATGGATCATCAAAGGGGGGGACCTATATTTCCCATCAGGTAAGGATGCATGCATGTCATCTAACCTCAAAGCATTGCACCTACTTGTGATTTGTTACAGAAAGATTCTCAATGAAGTCCAGCAAGATTGTGGACAAAGAAAGAATCATTGAGTTGAGGATGACAAAGAATTGGTTTAGATCCTGGAACGAGAAGAGAATGAGATGAACCCTGTCAGTAGGAGAATCTCAAAGAAACGAGGAGATTAACCCCGTCATCAAAAGGAGTCTTCAAGTCAACCTGCAACCAGAAAGCGCCAAGTTTGTTAGCCTTATCCTGCCAGGACTGCTCCAACCAAGTCTTTTTGCCAGGTGAGTCACATTCTATCTTTGGGTAGGTCACCCGTAACAATGAGACCATTTTTTTTGAAAAAAACATCATTTTTCTAGGTAGGTCACCCATCACAATGAGACTACCATCTTCCATTTGGGTAGGTCACCCATTATAACACGACCACTTCATATTTTTTTTTTTTTATCTTCCATCCGGGTAGGTCACCAATTATAATGAGACCGCACTTCACATTCTTTCCATTTGGGTAGGTCACCCATCATAATGAGACCGTTTTCCACATTCTTTCCACCTGGGTAGGTCACCCATTACAATGAGACCATTTTGTTACACATATTCTTTATTTTGGTTTAATGAGGTCGCTGAGATGGGATCTCATGTAGCTTTGGTTAAAGGAAATCGCGGGATGGGATTTCAGGTTGACCAAGTTACACACTCTTTTTTGGTTTTGATTGAATGAGGTTGCCAGATGGGATCTCATGTAGCTTTGGTTAAAGGAAATCGCCAGATGGGATTTCAGGTTGATCGAGTTACGCACTTTTTTTGTTTTGATTTAAAGGAGGTCGCGAGATGGGATCTCACGTAGCTTTGGTTAAAGGGAATCGCCGGATGGGATTTCGGGTTGATCGAGTTACGCACTTTTTTTGGTTTTGATTTAAAGGAGGTCGCGGATGGGATCTCACGTAGCTTTGGTTAAAGGGAATCGCCGGATGGGATTTCAGGTTGACCGAGCTACACACACGGATTTCGGTTCCGGTTAGAGGGGATTGGCGAAAGGAATCTCAGTCTATCCTAACCACAGAAGCTCTGGTTAGAGGGGATCGGCGAAGGGATCTCAGTCTAGCCTAGCCACGAAGAGACTTTGGTTATGGTTAAAGGGGATTGGCGAAGGGATCTCGGTTTAACCTAACCGCAAAGGATTTTGGTTCTGGTTGGAGGGGATCGGCGAAGGGATCTTAGTTCAGCCTACCACAGAGGATTTTGGTTCTGGTTAGAGGGGATTGGCGAAAGGAATCTCAGTCTATCCTAACCACAGAGGATTTTGGCTCGGTTAGAGGGGATCGGCGAAGGGATCTCAGTCTAGCCTAGCCACGAAGAGACTTTGGTTATGGTTAAAGGGGATTGGCGAAGGGATCTCAGTTTAACCTAACTGCAAAGGATTTTGGTTCTGGTTGGAGGGGATCGGCGAAGGGATCTCAGTTCAGCCTACCATAGAGGATTTTGGTTCGGTTAGAGGGGATTGGCGAAAGGAATCTCGGTCTATCCTAACCACGAGAGGATTTTGGCTCGGTTAGAGGGGATCGGCGAAGGGATCTCGTCTAGCCTAGCCACGAAGAGACTTTGGTTATGGTTAAAGGGGATCGGCGAAGGGATCTCAGTTTAACCTAATTGCAAAGGATTTTGGTTCTGGTTAGAGGGGATTGGCGAAAGGAATCTCAGTCTATCCTAACCACAGAGGATTTTGGCTCTGGTTAGAGGGGATCGGCGAAGGGATCTCAGTCTAGCCTAGCCACGAAGAGACTTTGGTTATGGTTAAAGGGGATCGGCGAAGGGATCTCAGTTTAACCTAATTGCAAAGGATTTTGGTTCTGGTTGAAGGGGATCGGCGAAGGGGTCTCAGTTCAGCCCAACTACACAGATTTTGGTTTTGGTTAAAGGGGATTGGCGAAAGGAATCTCAGTTTATCCTAACCATACAGGAGTTTCGGTTCTGGTTAGAGGGGATTGGCGAAAGGAATCTCAGTCTATCCTAACCGCACAGGAGTTTTGGTTCGGTTGAAGGGGATCGGCGAAGGGGTCTTAGTTCGGCCCAACCACCACAGATTTCGGTTCTGGTTAGAGGGGATTGGCGAAAGGAATCTCAGTCTATCCTAACCGAACACAAAAGTTTTGGTTCTGGTTGAAGGGGATCGACGAAGGGGTCTCAGTTCAGCCCAACCACACAGATTTCGGTTCTGGTTAGAGGGGATTGGCGAAAGAAATCTCAGTCTATTCTAACCGCACACAGGAGTTTTGGTTCTGGTTAAAGGGGATCGGCAAAGGGATCTCGGTTTAGCCTAACCACGCGAGAATTTAGCTTTGGTTAAAGGGAATCGCTAGATGGGATTTCAGGTTGACCGAGCTAGACACCAATTTTTGTTTCTTGTTAGATCGCCAGATGGGATCTTAGGTAAACCCAATCAAAAGGGCAGGTCGCCCGTGAAAATAGACCCGTGTGAGTGTGTGGGCGGGTCGCCCCGAAAATAGACCAAAGTGAGTATGTGTGGGTAGGTCGCCCGTGAAAATAGACCAGTGTGAGTTTGTGGGCGGTCGCCCGAAAATAGACCAAAGTGAGTATGTGTGGGTAGGTCCCCCCGTGAAAATAGACCAGTGTGAGTTTGTGGGCAGGTCGCCCCTGAAAATAGACCAAAGTGAGTATGTGTGGGGAGGTCGCCCGTGAAAATAGACCAGTGTGAGTTTGTGGGCAGGTCGCCCCGAAAATAGACCACTTTGAGTATGTGTGGGCGGGTCGCCCCCTGAAAATAGACCACTTTTCTTCAAAAGGGGCAGGTCGCCCAAGATAATGAGATTATTTTTGTTTTGTTTTCTTTACAAAGCTTACTATGTGAAACATCGAGGAGTTTTGCTTCGTAAGCATTGTAAAGAGGGGGCATCTGTTGTTACCCAATTTTTGACCCACCTTTTTGATAAAATTTTCGGAAAATCCAAAAATAGCGAAAAACAACGAAAATCCAAAAAAAAAATACGTTTTTAATATATTTGCATCGTTTTTAGCATTTTCAACGTCGTCTAAAAAAAAATTTAACTTTTCAAAGGTTTTTTGAACGCGTTCGACTTTTCACGCGTCATTTTTAAAATCATTGATTTTCCTCATTTAAGTCGACGTTGATATTGCTCGTTTTCAAAAAATACAAAAAAATAAGAAAAATCAAAATTTACAAAAAAAAAGAGAAAGTTGAGGGACCAATTTTGAGGCCCAGACAATATTTTACCTATATATAGCAGCCTTCAACACACATAAAAAGGGGGGCAATTTTGACAACATCAGAAAAAATACAAAAAAAAACCTAACCCTAAACCCATTTTTTTCAAGAGGCGCCCGCCGGCCCCCTCTACCCCTTTTGGTTGATTTTTCTCTGCTCCCTCAACTGCACAGCCGACCCCAACTCCCCACTGTGATCTCCCTCCCTGATCTCACCACACCTGAGGCGCCCAGCAAAGGGGAAGGAAGCCTCATTCTCTTTTTTTTTTCTTCCCCACACGGCCCGCTCAAGCTCCCCCTTCCTTTGAAAACCAAGCCGCCGCCCAAAGTTTTCCCTTTCTACGAGTCAAGCAGCTGCTACACCAACACCCACTGGTTCCAGCCCCCTTCCTCACTAGACCTTCCCTCTCTCGGCCGCACACGGCCCGTCTCTTCCTCTCACGGCGCCGACCCGTTCGGCCTTCACAGAAGACAGCCCCCCCTCATCTCCATCCCAGCGGTTCCCCTCCAGCTCCAGACCTTCCCTCTCTGGCAACACAGACAGAGACCGGCTTCTGCACCTCCCCATAGCTGCTGGCCACTACAGATCTCCAACCAACCGGCCAGCAGCAGCGTCGCCTCATCCCATCAGCGTAGTCCACTCCAGCGAGCACCACAACAGCAGCGAAGGAAGACCATCAACGCCAGCCTCCAGCGGCAAGCAACCATCGGGCGGCCTCCACACCGGCAGCGGCGCCGTCCTCCTTCCCTCTCTCGGCCGACCCAGCCGTTCCTCGGCTCCACCATCGGATCGGCCATCGGCGAAGGAGCAGCCACCAGAAGGAGGGAGCCGATTACAGATCCAAAGTTGAAGAGAACTGACCGGAGGAAACAGATCTAAAAAAACAGAACAAAATAAAATCTGCTTGTTGCGTTTTGTGTGTTTGCAGGTGACAGTGGCTATCAATGCCGTTGCAGGAAGGGAAAGGAAGAAGAAGCTGAGCAGACCCGCTCATTCCATTCTTTTGCGGCGGCGTGTGAACCCACGCGCCGCCAGTGGCGGTGGCGCGTTGGGCAACGCGCCGCCACTGTTCCTGCAGTGGCAGAAGGGCTTCCCTGCAATTTCTGGAGTTTAGGGACTATTTTGTTTTTTTTAAAATTTTGTAATGCAATTTTTGTTCAGTGTTTAATTTTTTATAATTTTGTAATGTGATGTACAAAAAGAACAAAAAAGGAAAAGAAAAGAAAAGAAAGAGGAAATAATAATAGAAAAAGATACGTGTGTGTGTTTTGTGTATTTTTTATGTATGTTATTGAATAGAAAAAAATGAATTTAATATTGTAATTTATATGCACAAATATCTAAAGGACAGAGAAAAATCATGTTGTATTTCCATGAAAATGTAGAATATGTATCTACATATATTTTTGGAACTAATAACTGATTTATCAAAGCCTTAGAATTGGGCTAAAATTTTATTTTTTTTTAAAAAAAAACACATCAAGTACACGAAGCAGCTTACCTCAGGTAGGGTGTGTTAGGGGTGCTAATACCTTCCCTAACCACAACCGGTCCCTTACCCGCGAATCTCTGACAGGACCAGTACATCAGGTTTCCTAGTAGCCCTCAATAAATTACTAGGTGGCGACTCCCAACGAACCAATCAAAACAAGCAAAACGAGAAAGAACGAAAAGAATCGCCAGCCGACGCCGCGCCCTGATTTTTTCGACGTGCGACAATAGTGATCCTCAGTCTTTGAAACCTTGAAACACTCTTTAAGCCTTATGATCTTTTCTTTCATAACCAAAAACCTCAGCCTACATTATGTGCCAGTAGAAGTCCTTTCTAATTAAGCAAGCAAGCAACCTGGATTAATAAGTAATGCTCTCAAAATGCAAAGAGTACTTCTTTATTAGAGTCATGACTTTGAGAACAAGCTATTCATTATTATTCATGCTGATAAAATAAGTGTTAAAAAAGAGACAAGTTTTTGTCAAACAAAACCTCGAGCTTTTTCTCGAGCCCTTCACTTTGGAAACCCATAAGAAACAGAAGGTCATCTCATGATGTACTTTCACCAAATACAATATTGCCAAATACTAAAGCAAATAATCTCTTTTCCAAGAAAAAACCAAGGAGTTGCAAGATTTCAAAAGCAAATGCTTTTAAACTTACATTAAAACAATTTTTGTTTTCAAAATGCAAGATCAAGATTTCAAGATTCATTCTGGACAAATATTCCTTCACCAAACTGAAAATGGGAGAAATGTGAGAATGGTTGCTTAAAAAAACCATTATTTGGCAGAGTTGTTGACAAAGCACACCTAAGGGCAATGACAAGTACAAGGGGGCAACATTATGTTTAGAAGGAAAAATTGATCCCTTCTAGAAAAAGAGATGAACATTTCCTACGACAAGACAAGGGGGCATCTTGGTTTATAAAAGGCAGTTTGATCCCTTCAGCAAATGACAACAAATGTTTTTAAAAGTGAGACGGGGATTAATGAATGATCCTCTCAAATTATTCACGTGACCTCTAGCAAATAAGTGGGTCACGATGGGCACCATAAAGGCTAAGAAGCTGTGTAAATGAATCTGCGAAGAGACTTACATGAGCCAACTCGAGTAGGCTAGAAGCTAAACGACGAAGGTGACCCAAATAAGAGATATCAAGTCGTCATCAATCAAGCAAACAAGAAGATTAAGAAGAAATGGGGGCCTATATTTCAAATCAGGTAAAGATGCATGCATATCATCTAAACTTTGAGACATTGGACAATGAGTTTTGCAAAATTCGTAAGAGAAATCTCTAACGAGATCCATCAAATGAAAGGCCACCTTGAAAGGGCCAAGTTTGAAATCGCTTTTGGAAATTTTTCACCTTTGACAAATTTTAACTCCGGGTAAGCCGCCCATGAGAATTAGGCCACAATATATATATATATATATATATATATATATATATATATATATATATATATATATAAATCTCTTTTTCCACCACCTTTTCTCAACCATCCAAGGTAGTGCGTTTCCTAACCCTACCTCCTTTCGAGCGCGCCTCTGCGCCCTCGCTTCTTCTCGAACGCACCTTAGAGCCCTCGCTTCCTTGCGAGCGCGCCTTTAAGCCCTCACTTCCTTTCGAGGGCACCTTTGAGCCCGTAACTATTTAAGGTAGTGCGTTTCCTAACTCTACCCCCTTTCAAGCGCGCCTACGAGCTCCTCGACCATTCTTTTGAGTGCGTCTTCGAGCCCCTCACCTCTTTTTTTAGTGCGCCTTCGAGCCCTCACCTCTTTTTGAGTGCGCCTTCCAGCCCTTACCTTATTCGAGTGCGCCTTCCAGCCCTTACCTCATTCGAGTGCGCCTTCCAGCCCTCGACCATCCTTTCGAGTGCGCCTTAGAGCCCTCATTTTCCTTTCTCTTTTTACTTGGGTAGGTCACCCATCACAATGAGACCCTTTTTTTTTTACTTGGGTAGGTCACCCATTACCATGAGACCTTTTCTTTGTATTTTTCCACCTGGGTATGTCACCCATTACAATGAGACCACTTGTATAAAAAAAAATCTCTCTCTGTATTTTCACCATCGGGTAAGTCGTCTGGAACAATGAGACCACTTGCGAGTTTCCTCGTATTTTATCATCGGGCAGGTTACCTGGAACAATTAGACTACTCGCGAAACCCTTTTCGCGTTTTATTCTTCATCGGGCAGGTCACCTGAAAAAATGAGACCACTCGCGAAATCCTTTGCGTTGCTTCTTCCTATCGGGCAGGTCGCTTGGAACAATTAGACCACTCGCGAAATCCTTTTCGCGTTTTATTCTTCATCGGGCAAGTCACTTGGAAAAATGAGACCACTCGCGAAATCATTCGCGTTGCATCTTCTTATTCGGCAGGTCGCCTGGAACAATTAGACCACTCGCGAAATCCTTTTCGCGTTTTATTCTTCATCGGGTAGGTCACCTGAAAAAATGAGACCACTCACGAAATCCTTCGCGTTGCTTCTTCCTATCGGGCAGGTCGCCTGGAACAATTAGACCACTCGCGAAATCCTTTTCGCGTTTTTATTCTTCATCGGGCAGGTCACCTGGAAAAATGAGACCACTCGCGAAATCATTCGCGTTGCTTCTTCTTATCCGGCAGTCGCCCGGAACAATTAGACCACTCGCGAAATCCTTTTCGCGTTTTAATCTTCATCGGGCGAGGTCACCCGAAAAAAATGAGACCACTCGCGAAATCCTTCACGTTGCTTCTTCCTATCGGGCAGGTCGCCTGGAACAATTAGACCACTCACGAAACCCTTTTCGTGTTTTATTCTTCATCGGGCAGGTCACCTGGAAAAATGAGACCACTCGCGAAATCCTTCGCGTTGCTTCTTCCTATCGGGCAGGTCGCCTGGAACAATTAGACCACTCGCAAAACCCTTTTCGCATTTCATTCTTCATCGGGCAGGTCACCTGGAACAATGAGACCATTTAAAAAAAACAAAAAAAAATCAATAAAAAAAAACAAAAAAAAGAGAAAAAAGGAAAAGAGGAAGGGTTTTCACAATTATTCTTCTTTACAAAACTTACTATACAAAGTTAAAAGAAAATAAATTTTCTAATGCATTTGTACCGTAAGCATTGTAAAGAGGGGGCAACTGTTGTAACCCAATTTTGGCCCATTGGCTTTTAATTTAATTTTTACAGGATTTAAAATGTAAAATTAAAACATTAGAGATTTATTTCGATGAAAAATATGATTTGTCAACTTGCATGAAAATTATGGACTACAATGTGCTTTTGTCATTCTATCTTTATCTTCAAGATAATCCCTATGTTCAAGATAATCCTTGTCTTCAAGATATTGAACTATTAACCATATAAACAAGAGATTGAATGCTGATAAGGCCTAAAATAAGATATTAACAGAACAAGAAATTACATATGCAGCAAAAGGTCAACCAAAGAATCACAAAAGATTGAATGTTGACAAGGGATGAAAAACATAAATTAACAATTATCTATAGCAGCTTGGTTGACAATGCAAGAAAGAATTAAACACACAATTCACTATAGCTGATAAAAGATTTAATGTTGATAAGGGATGAAAAAAGAAACTAAGGAACTAGTTCAAAAAAAGATTGAATGATGTGAAGTGTGAACTAGGAACTTGACAGGGGAAAGAACATAAAAAACTACCCACGGTGGCATAAACCTTTAACTGTGTTTCATCAATTAGCAGGGGATGTTCTAATTAGCAACTGAAATTATTAGTTTAATTTACGTTTATTTACTTGTTAGCAATCAACAACACACAACAACTAATACTAGTTTAACATAGCAAGCAGGAGATGTTCTAATTAGCAACTAAAATTATTATTTTAATTTATGTTTATTAACTTGTTAGCAATCTGTAGTACACAACAACTAATACCAGTTTAACATAGCAAGCAGGGGATGTTCTAATTAGCAACTGAAAGTATTAGTTTAATTTATGTTTATTTACTTGTTAGCAATCAACAACACACAACAACTAATACTAGTTTAACATAGCAACCAGGAGATGTTCTAATTAGCAACTGAAAGTATTAGTTTAATTTATGTTTATTTACTTGTTAGCAATTAACAGCACATAACAACTAATACCAGTTTAACATAGCAAGCAGGGGATATTCTAATTAGCAACTGAAATTAACCAATAATTAATTTACGTTTATTTACTTGTTAGCAATCAGCAGCACATAACAACAAATAACAGTTTAACATAGCAACCAACACATAAATAACTGCAGATACATGGAGGGAATAAACAGAATGAAAAATTAGCAATTATCACTGACGAGAGTAAAATACAAGTGATTTAAAAAAGGGCATAAACAGATCTAGGTTTCACTGCAATCAACAAAAATTAACTTAAAATTACTATACAAGGGGACCAGTGAAGTAAGCACACTAACCCGTTGGAAATTGCAGCTGAGGTGTTTGAATGAAGCACGATGTTGATAATTGTTGTGGGGTTGTTGATTGCAGTAACACGGGTTGCTCTTCTTCTTGTTTTTCTGTTGATAAGGAGAAATGAATGAAAAATTATCATATATCACTATTGAGAGTAAACAACAAGTGATTTACAAAAGGGGATAAACAGATCTTCACTGCAATACTCAACAATTAACTTAAAAATACTATAAGACCAGAACAGTGAACTAACCCATTGGAAATTTCAGCTCTAGTGCTTGAATCAAGCTCGATTTGGATATATTTTTTTATTGTTGCTTGTAGTGGAAAGGGTTGTTGTTGTTCTTCATTTCCTGTTGTTAAGGCGAAATGAATGACAACTGAATGTGTAGAAAGAGACGCAGCCATCAGTTAATGTCGTGAGTTGTGCAGCAGTAACGATTTACTGTGGAGTTGTTATGCGCAGTTAGGGCTGATGGGAAGAGAAATGAATGCGAATGAAGAACATGGATGAGAAAAGCAAAGAGAACAAGATGTTTTTTTGGTAAATTTCCACATAACTCTATCTCTAGAAAGTTCAACCACAGGTTGAACTTGAAAAAAGCAGTATTTTACTGCTTTCTGATAATCGAGGTCCTGCCGCATATAAATGTTGGGATCCATGTTTTTTATTTTTTTTGAAAATCTGTAACCAAATGACTATATCAGTGCGTTTTCAAGAAACGCAAACGCTGCTGCACGAGAAACGCACTTTATGTGTCATATCAAAACTGTTAAAATAATTAAAAAAATCAATTTATTAATTTTTTATTTAAACAAATAATATTAACTTGTTATAAAAAGTTTATAAGACACGTAAGAGTTGTGTGTGAATTAGGTATTAATATTGAATTTATGATCTCGGAACCATTGAAAAAATCTATATTCATTTCGTAGTGTAATGGGACTAGGGATGAAAATTTAATTCAAACGCAATGGATATTGATCCAATCTGATCTGAATGAATGAGTATTCTTTAAAACAGTTATTTTACCTAATAGATAATAGGTAGGGTATGAATATTGTCAAATCCGCCCCGAAATTAACCTAAAATATATATTTATATTATATAGATATATTTGTAGAACATTTATATTTTTTAATATAATATAATATAATATATACATATTTTAATATTGATATAAAACACACACATATTTTAATATAATATAATATAATATATACATATTCTAATCACACCCCCAACCAGCTTATTACTAGTCCTTAGTAATCAAAGCGTTAAAATAAAAAAACAATTTGCAAATTCCACAAAGCAAGGCATTCATCATTCAACTTCCATTAATCTATCCAAGTAAACAAACTCTCATTAAATTTATATATCTACTTCATACTTCTTAAACAAGATATTCATAAAACCTTTCTTTTGTGCTCAATAAATCAACACATAGTTATGGGGCTTTACTTGGAAGAAAACAAAATTTTTTTTTCTAATGTTTAAGGTTAACTTCCTTGGGTTGGGATTATTATCTTTTTTTTTTTTTAATATATATACATATAACTTAAAACACAATGCATCTTTAACCCATGTAACGAGCTTTCGACTAATGACTCCCAGACCAGTTGGTCTTAGGGCATTAGGTGTTGAGACACCCCTACGAGCTTAGTAACTCAGGTTACAGATATACGATACGTAGATAGTGCATGTTTGATTCCCTTAAGCTTTTCTCCTTAACCTATGTAACAAGCGTTGGGCCAATAGCTCCTAAGTCAGTTGACTTTAGGGTATTAGGTGTTAAAACACCCCTTCGAGCTTAATTGCTTAGGTTAGGGAGGTTACGAAACCAAACTTATCTACGTTTTTATTATCATCAATATTATCAATTTTTTTTTTTGCAAATTGTATACTATCCCTTTCCCTTAGTTGTTACCTTTAACAAAAAAACATAAATAATGTAATAATCTAATGTGCAACCCACAATCATATGTTAAAGTGTGTGTGTGAAAATGAAGGTTTATGAATACTTGTTAAATTAGTATATGAGCAGAATCAAGTGATAACAATACGAGAGTTTGTAAACCTGAATATTTCAAGAAGTATTCTGATAGACCTTGTTAAGAATGTTTACTAAGATGCGTTTCAAGAGTCACTTTAACAAAAGAACTCCTTTACTCTACCATCCTAGTAACAACAGTTTTGCAAATGGTTTATGAGATAGAAAACATAGTTAGTTATTTTTTTTTAATAACAACTACTACCCTTTCCCCCCAACCAAAACGAGACATTGTCCTCAATATCTTAAGGTCGAAAGATAGAGTATAGAAGACATCACCTGAAGCAGCGAACACTAACAATCCTGAAACACACTTAAACAAATATAAGAGATAACAAAATAGAAAAATATTATGCTATTAATAAAACCAAAAGACACAAATTTTTACAAACTAAGACTCAAATCATAGTTGTGATTGTAGCTCACATCTTCCCTTGGTTTTATGTCCAAAAACGGCTTAAACGCCCTCTATAGGCTGGGGATAGGCTTCCCATCCAGTTTTCTTAAAAACTGGCAAACAGGGTCTTTTATAGTCAGATTCCCAAGACTAAGTCGATCATGTTCTTTACAAAAATGGGGCCATAAATCATGAATTACACGATATACATCTCCACTAGGATGCGTCTCAAGAGTTAATAGAAGATTATCTAAAGACCCCTTACTCAAGCCATCCTTAATGAATTGTATTTTATCTTCACGGTTTATAGATACCATTCCTAAAGAACGACATTGTGCATTACAAGTCCATCTGGCACATCGATGACAGACTTTCAATCGTTTTGCACGACGTTTCTTTGCAAAAGTGCTCTTACCTATCCCAGACATGTATGAAATAAAAGAATTAGAAGACTCACCTGATAATCGGAGCTTTGCTTCAATCATCCAGTGAATATCTTCAGGAATTCCATGATTTATTAACAACCTCAATCTTGCACACCTAGCTCGGTAAATTTTTGTAATCATATTTTGAGGCAAAGCAGGAAAATACTTTTTAAATTTTTCAAGAGTGGTGTCCATTTTTTAGATGAGAAGTGGAAAAGAGATGCAAAGAGAAGGAACAAGAAATTGAACAAATATATACACATATATCAGTTATCATGGGAAATTGAAAGAACTGACTTAAGAGTCACGGAGTACCGTTATCCGCCATTTGACCAGGGTGAGAGAGACTAGCAAAACAAGAGTCACACCAAAAAGAAACACAAAAACGATGTGAGAAAAACAAAATAATCAACCTTTATCTACAGGATCATTCAAACCAATGGATTCATTTTCACTAGGAAAATTATCAAAGCAAGCTTTCAAACGATGTTCATTTACCTTAAAAACATTGTCATTCTTTGGATTCTCAATATCAAAGGCCCCATAAGGATACATATGTTTCTCAATAAATGGACAGCTCCATCTTGATCTTAGCTTTCCAGGAAATAAATGGAGTCGAGAATTATAAAGCAAAACTTTTTGACCAAGTATCAACTTTTTGACAATTTTCACAAGTTTTGCGTAATGCATGCGTGTCCTTGAACATGGTGGGCCAATAAAATCCATTTTGAAAGATTTTTGCAACTATCTTTTTTGATGAGAAATGACTCCCACATGCTTCAGAATAACAAAGTTTAATGACATTACTTACCTCATTGTGAGGAATGCATCTTTGAAATCGTTAATCAGGACGATATTTGAATAAGTTAGGGTTATCCCAATAAAAGTTCTTCACTTTGTTCAAAAACTTTCCTTTGTCTTCGGTACTCTAGTGAGCTGGCAAATCTCCTGTTGCAAGAAAATTGATATTTTTAGCAAACCAAGGCATTGAACTAAGAGAAAGTAAGGATTCGTCAGGAAAGTAATCATCGATTGGTGTGATGTCAGATGTCGAATCTATTATCAATCTTGACAAATGATCCATATCAACATTTTCAGTGCCTTTCTTGTCCTCGATTTCTTCCTGAGAATAAATCATTTGCAAATCTTCAGATTTATCAAACTCAATTTTACTCAAAGTAGATTCAAGTTGATTATAAACTAATTCTTCAATAACATCTACTTCCTGTGAATCATTATCATCTCCAGGTTGCTTGCAAATGTTGAAAATATTCATCTCCAATGTCATGTTTCCAAATGATAGCTTCATTAGTCAATTCCTACAATTAATCAATTCATTAGAAGTTACAAGAAACGGACGTCCTAAAATAACAGGAAATGAATTACATGCTTCAACAGGTTGTGTGTCCAAGACAATAAAATCCATAGGATAAATGAATTTATCGACTTGTACTAACACATCTTTAATTATTCCTCTAGGCACTTTTACAGATCTATCGGCAAGTAAAAGAGTTATAGAAGTTGGTTTTAACTCACCTAGATTGAGATTCTGAAAAACTGAATATGGAAGTAAATTCACACTAGCTCCAAGATCAAGTAAGGCTCTTTCAATTTTTGTTCTCCAATAAAGCATGAAATTGTAGGACAACCAGGGTCTTTATATTTCAAAGCATTATTGTTTTGAAGAATAGCACTTACTTATTCGGCTAAAAAGGCTTTCTTTTTCACATTCAGTTTTCTCTTCACAGTGCACAGATCTTTCAAAAATTTAGCATAAGAAGGTACCTGTTTAATAGCATCCAACAAAGGTATATTGATCCTTACCGCTTGAAAGTTTCAAAGATTTCGGAGTTGTGATTGACTTTCCTTTGTTTGGTCATGGCATGAGGAAACGGAAGTGCTGGCGGGGAATCAGTCTTTTCTTTGCAATGTTTAGATTCAACCCCTTTATTACCTTCAGAGATTGACTCATCATCTTTCTCATAAGGTTCAAGAATGGGTTTTTCAATAACCTTACCACTACGAAGAGTGATGACTGATTTGACTTGATCCATGTGTTGGCTTCTAGAACTACTTGCATTTGCATTGTATTGCCCTTTTAGATTTTGCTGTGTTGAGATGGAAACTTACCTTTCTCGTGAAAACCGAGAGAGTATGTCAATTTTGCATGAGTATCTTTAAAATCTGTCATGCTTTGAGCAAGTTGAGTGTTGATTGTCTCTTGCTTTTCAATGAATGCATGCAATGTTTACTCAAGATTTTTTCTAGGAGGTGCAGCATAAGGAGGCGCATATCCATGAGAATTTTGGAAATTATGATGTGCTTGAAACAGTGGCTGTGTAGTTTGTGCATTATTGTTATCACTCTTCCAACTGAAATTTGGGTGATTTCTCCAACCAGGGTTGTATGTTTGCAAGTATGGGTTATGATTGGGCATTTGGAAACTGTTTAAAGCATGGGCTTGTTCATGGAGGCATTCCTTAAAAGAAGGCAAAGTTGGACAGTCATTGGTTGAGTGTTCATTAGTTTCACAGATTTGACACACAATGTCTTGAGCAGATTTTAACAGACCACTCTTTTTCAATTCTAGTGCCTTAACTTTTCTAACTAAAGAAGCAAACTTGGTCTGGAGGTCGTGATTTTCCCTAAGGTTAAACATTCCTCCACTAGATGTATGAGGTTGAGTTTTACTTGGTGCCTTATAAGTGCCTGTAGTGTCCCAATTTTGCGCATTTTCAGCTAGCAAGTCTAGGTACTCCATTACTTCATTAGGGTCTTTATCTTCAAAAGTTCCATTGCACATCAATTCAACCATTTGCCTATCTCTAGGTGTTAACCCTTCATAAAAATATGAAACAAATCTCCATGTTTCAAAACCACGATGAGGGCAAGTATTAAGCAAGTCTCGATACCTATCCCAACATTGGTAAAATGTTTCTTCTGGTTTTTGAGTGAAAGTGGTGATTTGTCTTTTGAAAGAGTTTGTTCTCTAAGATGGAAAAAACTTCTTTAAAAATTATTGTTGCATTTCATTCCAAGCACGAATGGATCCTGGTCTAAGATTTTATAGCCATGTTTTAGCTTTATCTTTTAATGAAAAAGGAAAAAGCTTTAATCTGATGGTGTTCATGCTACAATTTAAGTTATTATAGGTGTTACAGACCTTCTCAAATTCCCTTAAATGCAAGTATGAATTTTCTAAATCTAAGCCATGGAAAGAAGGTAAAAGTTGAATAATGTCTGGCTTAAAATTAAAATGAGATGTATCAGGAGGAAAAACTATGCATGAGGGTGCACTTGTTTTTGTATGATTCATGTGGTCTCTAAGTGTTCTAACTCGGTTATTCTCATTATGAAGCGATTGGTTATCTTCTTCAACCATATTTTCTGAAAATGATGGGGATACCCTACAAAGTCTACCACTTAATGTACGTGACCAAAAACTCTCATGCACGTGTAGGAAGAGAATAAAAGGAAGAAAAGAAAAGAAAAGGAAACAAAACAAAAGAAACAAAAGTTAGATAAAATGAAAAGTGAAAAGAGAAAATAAAATAAATATTATAATTTATTCAAGAATTTACCTCCCTGGCAACGGCGCCAAAAACTTGACACGACCAAAAGATTGATGTCTTCTCCCAAGTGCAGGAGTGTCAAAGTAATAAATAACCCGGCAAGACCGGGGTCGAACCACATGGAGATTAACTATATAAATTATAAATAAAAATAATACAACAACAACAACAATAACAAGAATAATAATAGTAATAGCAATAATAATAATAATAATAATAATAATAATAAAGAGAGCTTTGAGATGTGATATTGATATAAGGATTAAACAATGATTAAAAAACAATTGTCAAGGTTAGAGGATCCACTAATGGTATTTCAAATAAGTATAGTATAAATTCTTATTATTCAACTGGAAACCACATACAAAGGAGGTTCCAATCAGATTATAAATTGTTAACATGATTACATTAGTTATCTCATTCGAATAATGCTAATACTTGTAAATGTTGTCAGGCATTCATGATTATAACTTATGTTAACAACAAATCAAGTTCCTTTCATAGCACAGATGTTGGTTATACCATACGGTTTGGGCTATGAAAGTGCCAAGTATTTGTTGTACCAAGGGTTATACAACATAAATCTAGATTAACCATTTAACAAGCAAAGAATTAAGAGTGAATAAGATAACAAATACAAAACATGTTAGTATCAAACATTAAAGTCCATGTTGAGTTTATACTATACTTATTCTTACACCATTAGTATAACCTTTTCACCTTGACATAATAAACTTAGCTAAACATAATGAAGAACAGAAACATAAATAAACAAGATAAGAACATAAATAAGATATAAGTTAACTAAGTAAAGGAAAGGAAATGAAAAACATAAACAAGAGATTAATATAAATAAAACTTAAGCATTACAAAAAGAAAGAGTAAGAGCATGATCTTGATCTGAAAACCAAGATGCCTAAATGCATGGTAAATGCCTCCTTTTATAGGCCAAAATTTGGAACTATTGATTTGATGACTAATTGTTGAGTGGGTGGCCACATCTTGACTTGGTGACAATCCTTATCTTCTTGTCTGAACAAAACATCATTGATAACATCAGAATTTGAACAGACTTAAATCATGAAAGTTCTAGGAAATTGTCTTAGTTTTCCAACAAAAAATGAATCAGTGCATTTGGACTTCTAGAACTCGAGATATGGGCTGAACATTGAACAAATTAATGCTAAGTTGCAGGACAAATTCCGACTTCTCCGTTGTTGCTAAGATTTGGACTTCCAAACAACAGAATTGAGTCTTGCACTCCGCATGAATGTTTTAAGCCTATGTTTTAACTTTCTAGCCATATAAACCAAATTGAAATCGAAGATCTACAGCTCCAGATATGACCCAATGACTGAACAGTGTTCCAATTTGGACTGAACCAACATCTCTTTCTAAGCTTAACCTTCTCTTTGTCTTCTCAATTTCAATAGTTCAACTCATCAATCAATCCTTTGATTTATGTGATAGGCCTGCATTTAAGATGAACATTTACCATAAGTTAAAGGTATCTTATAGTATCAGACTTGTTATTATAAAACATGTTGTAGTTAAGGAGTTATTGATACTTCAAGTGTAAAATGATGATATAAAACCTTGATAAAAATGCACTTTTAAGTACTAATCAGGTACCTTTCAAATCATCAAATCTCATTTCGCAATACACTTTAAATTCGAGTTCTTACAAAGCACAAATCTTGGCTTGATTTCACAAATAAATCAAGTCACCATATATCAAATACAAGGAAAGAATCAAAGGATTATCTTATTCTTTTGAAAGAATATTTTAGTTAGAGATTATACTCAGTCATATATTTAATAAAATCATATATTTGTACACATGTGCTTGTTTAATTTCAAGTATTCAAAATTGTTTCTACAATTTTTTGGCGACTCAATTTGAGAAATCTCTACCTCTTATCTTATTCCATTAAGAGAGAATTTTCAACAAACTCTCAATGGCAACTAGGAGGAACATGATTATCATTGTCGCTTCTAAAAGCAATAAGTCTATTGATTTAAGTCATTAACATACCATTAAAGATTCTTTAACCCCGTCATTGAAAACAAAATCTATCGTTGAGTTATATGCACAAACTAAGCTGACTCTCAAGGTGACATCAACTTCGGATGCAAGAGGGGCACGAAAGCTCACTCAAAAGTTGAAACCACAAGTAACTCCACTACAAAAATCAAGTGGGGTGTGTGGAAATTTCTTCGGCTTTTAAGACGACTTCAACAATTCACCTATAGAAACATTTCCATATCAATCACTAAGTAAGGCTTTCAGTTTTGGCACCATGTTAGTGAAGATGATCAAGACTACATCTTTGAAGGATCAAATGGCTAACTTGACAAAACGTGTCGAGGGTCTTTCAACTTCACTCAAGGCAAAAGACCACGAGATAGAAAAGTTGATTAACAAACTTGAGAGCATTAATGAAGGAGGCCAAACCTCGGTTACCAAGGCTTTTCAAGTAGATCAATTAGATGTCATTGGAAATTCTATAATTGGAGTTATAAGGAATATATGTTGTATTACTGATGGTATCTTCACCACGAATCAACTAAAAAAACTTATCAAGGAAGCCATCACAGACCAAGTAGAAAGCTCAATTCAACCCTCATATTTTTATGTGAAGCCGTGCACCCAAAGAATTGATCTGCTAAAGATGTCTCTAAGCTAGCAACCACCAAAGTTTCAACAATTTGATGGCAAAGGGAATGCTAGACAACATATAACTCACTTTCTAGAGACCTGCAACAATGTCAAAACTGATAGTGATTTCATTATAAAACAGTTCATTTGTTCCTTAAAAGGTAATGCTTTCGACTAGTCCGCTAACTTGGAGTCTTGCTCGATCGATAGTTGGGAGTAGTTGGAACGCAAGTTTCTTAATCGCTTCTACAACACTCATTGTATGATTGACATGATTGAACTCACCAGTGCATGTCAGTGGAAGGAAGAGCCTGTCATCGACTACATTCATCGATGAAGAAACCTTAGCCTTAACTGTAAAGATTGGCTCACTGAAACTTCTGCGTCGGACATATGTATTCAATGGATGCATTGGGGACTACACTATATATTACAAGGCATCAAAACAAAATCTTTTGAAGAATTGGCTACTCGAGCACACAACATGGAACTTAGCATTGCGACAGTTGAAAGTTCATTATTACCTATGCAAGAGCCCAAGAGAAATAAGCCCGAAGGTCATAGATTCGAAAAGAACACTCTAAAGGTCAAGGGAAAGTAGTCTTTAATAGTTAACCCGGCTGCCGTAAAGGTACCAACTGGAGTTAAGAGAAATGATTGTGCAACATTGGCTACTTTTCAAAAGGTGAAAGAAAGAAACCATTACTAAAGAGTGACAAGAAAAGGTGTATCCATTCCCCGACTCAAACATATCTAGGATGCTAAATGATGTGCTTGAGAAAAATCTCATTGAGTTGCTAAAGGTGAAGCGTCCTGAAGAAGCAAACCAAGAGGACAATCTGAACTATTGCAAATACCATCACTTGATCAGCGATTCCGTAGAGAAGTGTTTTGTGCTGAAAGACAAAATCATGAGGCTACATGAGAGTAGGGATATTTTTTTCGATGATGAAATAACAGCCTTTAATATCACAATTATGGTCAATTTGGGCCTACATTAGTCGCTCTTTACAATAAATTTCAGCTCATTTAAACTTATAAAACTTGGCGTCATTTTGCCTACGAGCTTCATTATATCCTCAAGTCAAACTTCATGTATAACCCTTGCACCAAAGTTGGCAACTTAAAGCTTGATTCATTTAAAAATTATGATGACAAAGGATGGAATTTAGTCACGTGTAGAAGAGGAAAAAAGAAATGCATGCAGATGACAAAGCCAACTATAATAAGAATCTCGATGGTGAGGAAGCTAATTTATGAATCGATATACTGAAAGATTCGATGAAAGTCCATACTAGTTAGAAAGAAGGTTTTTTCAGCTCAAAGCTTAAGAAAACCCATTACACTGAATGAGTACTTGCCAATAGAGATAAGAAGGATGGAAAATGTACTTGTTGCTTGCTATCATGTTGATAAAGAGAAAACTCTTATTGAACCTGTCATAAAGGAAAGTCATATTGACTCTTCAAACTTGTCTTATGGTTTATGCACCACGGAGATATCCTTCAATGATAAAGACTTGTTACTTGGATCAAAACTCCATAATTGACCTATTTTAATTAAAGGATATGTCGATAAAAAGATGATGAATCGTATCTTGATGGATGATGGTTTGGCAAAACATCATAGGAAAGATAAGACTTGCGATACACATGAAAGATATGGAATCCAATTCACTTATCCATGTCATAGATGCCAAAACTACTTACAACATACTACTTGGAAGACTATGAATACATGAAAATGGTATTGTCTCCTTAACCCTCCACCAATATTTTAAGTATCGTCAAGATAGACAGGTGAGAAAGATAGTGGCAGATACCGACCTTTTTACCATGTTGAAGCCCACTTTGCTGACACAAAGTTTTATTTTAAATCAACTATGATGGAAGAACTATGATCCCCATCTGACCATCTAGAAGAGGGAAAAATTGTCTCTAAAAGCTCAAAAAAGCATAAGTCATCTGGAAATGAAGGAATGACTTGTTCAATGAAGAATAAAAGAAAAGAAAAGGTAGTAGAAAACTTTATTGATGATAAGGTGTCATGTAAAGCCATAATACTATGATATATCCCAGTATCAACAAGAAAAGAGGGTCAATATTTTTTTTACTAAAGATGAAGAGAAGATCAATAAAGGGCTCAAAAACTTGACTTTTCCAGTTACTAATCTTGCATTGAACGAGGTCTCAAAACCTTTATTAAAAGGGTTTTTCATCAAACTGAGTTGATGGTTACAAATCCTAAAGGACTCCCTAATAAACGGGTGAATGACTTCGATCCCAATGCTTATAAGCTTTTAGCTAGGGCTGATTATAGTCAAGATGACAATAATAAGTTAGCAAAGGATGACGATACGACTTAACTTGAAGGTAAACAAGTTTTTGTAAAGACTAGAAAGGCATGGAGAGAGAAGAAAACTCCTGGCAAAACTTTAAGGGTTGGTCTTGGGTATAAGTCTTCCACACCGTGGCATTTTCAGATTGGTAAAAAAGCCTCGCAATACATAAGTGTGAAAGAAGTGAAGGATAAATAACAAAATCAGCCTACACCTTTTAGAGCTTTAGTTTGGGATCATCTTAGTGTGACTACAACTCATGCTTCCGTTATTGTCAGGATTGGAACCTAAAAGAATGGAAGGGAAAAAAAACACACATCAGTCTTTGCAAGACTTGGACAATCCAAGTCAAAAGTTGATGAGCATGTACTTGATCATCAACTAAATTTGATGGACGGTTCAAAGGATCCTCGTAGCAAAATACCTTCACGCATGAAGAGACAATGCGAATGGGTGGTGAGTGCTAAAGGGACATTGAAATGGAAAAAACATACGATAATAATCACAAACCCCTCTAATGAAGAAAAAAAGATGAAATAATGTATCTCACTTCAAATCACATCACTATTGAAGAAGATGATAATGATGAGCTTATCATTGAAGAAGATGTCGAGAAAGCTCCGCCCTCCCTTGAATAAAAAAATAAGCCTACATTGGATGAGCTTAAAGAGATTAACTTAGGAACCGTTGAAAACCCATACCCAACTTTCATCAATACAAACTTATTACCTGAAGAGGAAACGAATTACATGAAACTTTTGATGGAGTATCAAAATATCTTCACTTGGTCCTATGATGAAATGTCAGGTTTAGACCCAAGGGTTGCTATCCATGATTAATAGTAAAAAATAGGGTTAAACCTTTAAAATAAACCCATTGTCACTATCGCCCTGAACTCATCTCATAGATTAAGGCTGGAGTCAATAAACTTATCCAAGCAGGTTTCATTCATAAGGTCAAATATCCTACATGATTTCAAATATCATACCGGTAAAAAAAAAGAATGGCCAAATTCATTTTTGCGTGGATTTTTAAGACCTTAACAATGCTTGTCCTAAAGATGACTTTCCACTTCCAATCACTGAGATCATGGTCGATGCTACCACGGGCCATGAGAGATTAACCTTCATGGATGGTTCATCTAGCTATAATCAAATTCGAACGGCACCCGTAAATGAGGAGAAGACGGCCATCCAAACTCCGAAAGAGATAAATTGCTATAAAATCATGTCTTTTGGCTTAAAGAATATAAGTGCCACTTATCAAAGGGCGATGCAAAAGATTTTTGATGATATGCTTCACCAATATGTTGAATGCTATGTTGATGACCTCGTGGTGAAATCCAAAGAAAAAGAAAATCATTTGTAAGATCTTCATCTAGTATTTAAACAGTTATGTCGATTCCAACTAAAAATGAACCCACTAAAATTCATATTTGGTGTGTCCTTGGGCAAATTCATAGGGTTTATAGTTCGACATTGAGGAATTGAGATTGACCAGTCTAAGATTGATGACATTTTAAAAATGCTGGAGCCAAGAAACATTCATGAGTTGAAGAGTCTCCAAGGAAAGTTAGCCTATAAATATAGATTCTTTTCTAACTTAGCAGGTCGATGTCAACTATTCACCCACTTGATGAAAAAAGATATGTCATTTTATTAGGATGAAGCTTATATTAATGCCTTCAACAAGATTACAAAGTACTTACTGAATCCATTTGTCCTATAAACACCGGTACTAGGACACCCACCTATCCTCTATATTGCGGCTTAAATACATTTCTTGGGAGTGTTGTTGGCACAACAAAATGATGAAGGCAAAGAAAGTGCTTTATACTACCTTAGTAGGACGTTAAATGGGGATAAACTGAATTATTCTCCAATAAAGAAGACATGTCTAGCATTAATGTTTGCGATAAAGAAGTTAAGACATTACCTCTAAGTACATTTAGTACGACTAATCTCTCGAGCTGACCCTCTCAAGTACATCATCTTAAGGCCAGTACCATCAGGAAGATTGGCAAAATGGGCTTTATTGCTTTAAAAATTTAAAATTGTCTACGTCTCATAAAAGGTGATCAAGGGGCAAGCACTAGCTGATTTTCTCGTTGATCATCCTATTCCCAACGAATGAAAGTTCTCTACAGACTTGTCTGATAAGGATGTTTTGTTTATTTAAATGTCAGAACCGTGGAAAATATTCTTTAATGGTACAACATGATAAAATAGAGTCAAAGTTGGAATAATATTCATCACATTGGAAGGAGAGATCTTGCCTTTCTTTTTTTCACTTACCGAATGTTGTTCCACTAACATGGCTGGATATCAAGCCTTGATTCTTGAATTGGAAATGACGGTAAATATAATAATATCTCACCTTAAAGTTTTTGGGGATTCTCAATTAGTCATCAGACAACTCCTCTCAATTTATGAAGTCAAGAAGCTAGAATTCGTCCCATATCACAAGTATGTGTTAAAATTGACATCACTTGATTGTGTCACTTTAGAACATGTACCACAAAAAGAGAATAAGCAAGTCGTTTCCTTAGCAAATCTGTTGTCAATATTAGCATCATGTAGTGAGGAAATAAAAGTCCTTATATGTCAAAGATGAGTCGTTCCACCAATAACTCATAATGTAAAAAAGAAAGAACAAGTGGGTGCACTTTCTGTCTATGAGATTGAAAAAGAAGACTGGCGCTAACCGTTTATTGACTATTTAAGACATGTTAAGCTATTTATAAACCTCCGCCATAAGACCGAGGTAAGGTGAAGAGCTTCTCGTTTCATATATTTTCAAGGCACTTTATTAATGCTCTTTTGATGGAGTCTTTTTATGTTGTCTCAGAGATGAAGAAGCTATAAAAGCACTAGAAGAAACACATTCGGGGATCTATGAAGCACACCATTTAGGTCCTAAACTTCACTTTCGAATAAAAAGAATGGGGTACTACTGGCCTACAATGGTGAAAAATTGCATAGACTATGCTAGAAAATGCCAAAATTATTAATTGCATGCTAATTTGATTCGCTAGCCACCCAAGCCTTTACACCCAACAATTGCTTCTTGGCCCTTTGATGCTTGAGGACTTGATGTGGTAGAACCATTTCCGAAAAGCTTTGGGAGACATCTTTACATATTAGCCGTAACATATTACTTCTTAAATGGGCAAAAGTTGTAACATTAAAAGAGGTCAAGAAAGAGACAGTTGTAAACTTCATTCAAACAAACATCATCTACCGTTATGGGGTACTAAGATATATCATAACTGATAATGGAAAGGAGTTCTACAATATAGCCATTAATGAGTTGTGTGTACAGTTTAGTTTCAAATAACATAGCCATTTTATGAATAATGCCTCGGCTAATGCCTTGGAAGAAGCTTTTAACAAGACCTTATGCAATATTTTTAAGAAGGTGATGAATCGTTCGAAGAAGGATTGACATGATAGAATTGGAGAAGCGCTATGGGCTTATCATACTACATTCCAAATGTTGACTCAAGCTACTCCATATTTCTTGGTGGGGTTGAAGATGTTCTTCCAATAGAATGTCAAATTCCATCTCTAAGAATTGCTATCCAAGAAGGACTCTCCAATGAAGACAATGTCCGTTTACGCCTTGAAAAACTTGAAGCTTTAAATGAAACGCGTACAAGTTGAATAAGCTAGTCCATTTAAGTTCGTATATACACAACATTATAATCTTTAAAATATACAGGAGGTAATGTTATTATCATCAATTTACATATCCAAAAGATGTACTAGTAATAAGAGTAGACTCTAAAGCTACTAGGATGCACGGTATTGAGATGAACCTGCACAATGATTTAAAAGATAACCATAGTCCATTAGAGCATTTATGACAAGACCAAAAGATTGATGTCTTCTCCCAAGTGTAGGAGTGTCGAAGTAATAAATAACCTGGCAAGACCGGGGTCGAACCATAGGGAGGTTAATTGTATAAATTATAAATAACAACAACAACAACAACAACAATAGTAATAATAAAGAGAGCTTTGAGATGTGATATTGATGTAAGGATTAAACAAGGATAAAATAATTGTCAAGGTTAGAGAATCCACTAATGGTATTTCAAACAAGTATAGTATAAACTCTTATTATTACTCAACTAGAAACCATACACAAAGGAGGTTCCAATCGGATTATAAATTGTTAACATAATTACATTAGTTATCTTATTCGAATAATGCTAATACTTGTAAATGTTGTCACGCATTCATGATTATAACTTATGTTAACAACAAATCAAGTTCCTTTCATAACACAGGTGTCGGTTATACCATATGGTTGGGCTATGAAAGTGCCAAGTATTTGTTGTACCAAGGGTTATACAACATAAATCTAGATTAACCATTTAACAAGTAAAGTATTAAAAGTGAACAAGATAACAAATATAAAACATGTTAGTATCAAACATTAAGGTCCATGTTGAGTTTATATTATACTTATTCTTACACCATTAGTATAACCTTTTCACCTTGACATGATAAACTTAGCTAAACATAATGAAAGAGAGAAACATAAATAAACAAGGAAAGGAAATGAAAAGCATAAGCAAGAGATTAATATAAGCAAAACTTAAGCATTACAAAATATAAAGAGAGAGCAAGAGCATGATCTTGATCTGAAAACCAAGATGCCTAAATACATGGCAAATGCCTCCTTTTATAGGCCAAAATTCGGAACTATTGATTTGTTGACTAATTGTTGAGTGGGTGGCCACATCTTGACTTGGTGACAATCCTTATCTTCTTATCTGCCAATAACGTCCTTGATAACGTCATAATTTGAACAGACTTAAATGATGAAAGTTCTAGGAAATTGTCTCAGCTTTCCAGGAAAAAAAAGTTGAGGTCATTTGGACTTCTAGAACTTGAGATATGAGCTGAACACTGAACAGTGTCTGGGCTACAGGACAGATTCTGACTTCTCCGTTGTTGCTACAATTTGGACTTGAAAACGGTCTTTTTAAATCTTGGATTCACATGAAAGTTTTAGGTCTATGTCTTAGCTTTCCATCCATATAAGGAAGACCTAAATCCAAGATTTACAGCTCCAGATATGACCCAATGATTGAACAGTGTTTCAGTTTGGACTGAACGAACATCTCTTTTCTAAGTTTGGCCCTCTCTTTGTCCTTTCAATTTCCGTACTAAAACTCATCAATCAATCCTTTCATTTATGTGATAGGCCTGCATTTAAGATGAACATCTATCATAAATTAAAGGTATCTTATGGTTTCAGACTTGTTATTATAAAACATGCTTTAGTTAAGGAGTTATTGATACTTCTAGTGCAAAATGATCATATAAAACCTTGATAAAAATGCACTTTTAAGTAATAATCAATTTACATTTGCATTAATATATATATATATATATATATATATATATATATTAGTTACTCATAAAAATTTCAAATTTACTACCCATCTTCCAAGTACTATTCACAAATCAACAATCTAAAATCTAAACTTGTCCACACCATAGATCTCCAGTACCAAACCAGTACAATTGGACCACCATCACCAGTTCCATACCAGGATAACTGGTCCACCAGCTGCCCATTCACAGGGCACCAGTTCCATTTTAGTATATAACTAGTTCACTAGTCTTCCATTCAAAGAATAAATTATCATGGGAAAATCTACCAGCATGACGCATAAAATTTCATTGATCGAGGAGATAATTTAAATATCTAAAGTTCGAGAGAAAAAAATATTCAAGGTATTAAACACCTACCTGGTGTTTGGCGCCCGCTATTTGAACTGTCGGTGTTGAGTGGTTCCTGTAGCCTTGCCCATTCCTGCAGGTTCATTTCGTTACCAATTAAATTACCACATCAATAATATCATCACATCACCAATTTAATTCTATATCAACAAAATCAACTTGTCATCAGTTTAATTATTTCATCAACAACACCACCACAAAACCACTTTAATTAACAAACCAACAAAACAACTCATTGCTAATTTAATTACTTCATCAACGCGTTACCACATAATTCATTTAATTATCAAAGAACAATATTAACTCATCACTAATATAATTTCTTCATCATCAACATTACCACATAACTTATTTAATTATCAATCAACAATGTCAATTCACCACTAATATAATTTCTTCATCAATTAATTATCAATCAATAATATCAACTCATCACTAATATAATTTCTTCATCATCAACATTACCACATAACTCTTTTAAATATCAATCAACAATGTCAATTCATTACTAATATAATTTCTTCATCATCAACATTACCACATAACTCATTTAATTATTAATTATTGATTCAACATTTTCATTCATTTTTTTTTCTAGGCCGAAACCTCTTCCCAAAAAGAACACATAATTGTTTTTCTTTAATTTCACAAATTGAAACATTACCCACTATTATTTCATTTATTTAAACATTAATTCATCACAATTTCATAGATTAACCCATTCAACCTCACAACTCATACCATAACTATACACTAATACAATTGAATGAAATTTTAACATACTAAATATATCAATTTAGTTGAGAGGAAAGGATTTGTTACCTTTTAACTCAAAGAAATAAGAGATGGGAAGCTTGAAATCACTATACAAAATTTCTTTCCTCCTTCCCTCTTATTTTCCTCTCAATGCCACCCCTTTTAATGAAAAAAAATCCCTTGTTCCCCTTTTGAGATTTTCTTGTTCAAACCCTTCCTAGTATACTTTAATCACTAGTTCTGTCTTTTTTTTTTTGCGAATTATTTTGGATGAACTTTGATAAATTTTCACTCAATTTCTTCTCCCTCTTAAACCCTAACATGCCCGGCCAACATGGCTAATTTTGCACTCCCCACTTGTTTATATATTTACAAGTTTTCCCCTCTTTTTTCATTTAAGGACTTCCTTGTTTTGTTTTAAAACCATTTGGCCCAAAAGTTTGACTTATTCAATTTCATCCTTGTCCAACATTAACCTCCTTAGATAATAATTTCTACTCCATTAATTTCTATTATTTCTATTATTATTATTTGTTTATTTAATTATTCATCTCCCCCCTCCTTTTAAAAAAAAATCAAAATACAGGAATTTACCCGAGAGTTACATTTCTTCCCTCCTATATAAGAAAATTTTGTCCTCGAAATTAAATTTCTTACCAGATTTTAAAAACAATCCTGGGTATTTGTTCCTCGTTTCTGCTTCCCGTTCCCAGGTTTTTTCTTCCATTTGCGAGCTCCTCCACAACACCTTGACTGGGGAAATCTTTTTATTTCTATGCACCTTGTTGATTTGATCAAGTATTCTCGATAGCGTCATTACCCTTCTTCTCTCTAGGTAACCCAGATATGAAGTCCATTGTAATGTCTTCCTATTTCCACTGTGGTATTAATAATGATTGTAAGGGCCCTGCCAGCTTTTGATGTTCCACTTTCACTTGCTGGCATACAAAACAGCTGGCTACAAAGTCTGCTATTTGTTTCTTCATATTTGGCCACCAATAGAATTCTTGTACATTTTTGTACTCCCAGGGTGTATATTGAGTCTTGATTCATGAGCCTCTTTCAATAATTCCCCTTTCAAAACTTAGTCTCCCGGTAAATACATCTGTTTTCCCATTAATACCATCCCATCATCCGAAACCCGGAAAGGAGTCTCAATACCCAGTTTAATCTTCTCCTTAACTTTATCAACTTCGATATCCCTTTGTTGCGCCTCCAACACTTTCTCTTGAAATGTCAATTTTACCCTCAATTGAGCCAATAAGGAACCTTCAGGTCCAACCTCCACCTTGGCATCAATTTTTCTTAATTCTAATAGTTCTTTTTCATCACAATCATTCAGTTCTATAACTAATAACTTACTTTTGCGACTAAGTGCATCTACCACCACATTAGCTCTTCCTGGGTGATAATCTATTACACAATTATAATCTTTAATTAGCTCCACCCATCATCTCTATTGCATGTTTAACTCTTTTTTAGTCATCAAGTACCGTAAACTTTTATGATCAGTAAAAATTTGTACTCGTGACCGGTACAAATAATGTCTCCAAACCAAGAAGGCAAAAATTACGCAACCAATTCTAAGTCATGAGTTGGATAATTTGTTTCATGGGTTTTCAACTGTCTTGAGGCATAAACAATTACCCTCTCATGTTACATCAATACGCATCTCAAACCCTTATTGGAAGCATCACTATATATGACAAACCCTTCCATTCAATAGGGTAAAGTTAACACCGGAGCAGTGGTGAGTCTTCGTTTTAGCTCTTGAAAACTACTTTCACATTCTGATGTCCATTCCCACTTCGTTTCTTTCCGAGTCAAATGGGTCATTGGAGCCGCTATTGTAGAGAACCCCCTGATAAACTTCCGATAATATCCTACTAGCCCGAGAAAACTATGTATCTCTGTCACATTTGTGGGCCTCTCCCATTTAACACAACTTCCACTTTTCTTGGATCCACCAAGATCCCTTCGACTAAGATAACATGCCCCAAGAAAGTCACCTCTTTTAACCAGAATTCACATTTATTCAACTTGACATATAGTCGATGTTCTCTTAGAGTTTGTAGTACTTCTCTCAAATGTTTTTCATGTTCTATATATGAATTGGAATACACTAAGATATCATCAATGAACACCACAATTGACTTATCTAAATAGAGCCGGAAGACTCTATTCATTAAATCCATAAATACCGCAGGAGCATTTGTTAATCCAAACGACATTACCAAGAACTCAAAATGTCTATACCGAGTTCTAAAAGTAGTTTTTGGTACATCTAGATCTTTAATCCTCATTTGGTAGTACAAGATCTTATATCTATCTTCAAAAATACCCTGGCTCCCTTGAGTTGATCAAATAAATCATCGATTCGTGGAAGCAGATATTTGTTCTTTATTGTCACCTTATTCAACTGCCTGTAATCAATGCAAAGCTAGAGAGTTCCATCTTTTTTCTTTACAAATAACATCGGAGCTCCCCAAGGTTAGTTGCTGGAGCATATAAACCCTTTATCTAATAGTTCTTGTAACTGAAATTTTAGCTTAGCTAGTTCTACCGGTGCCATTCTATACGGTGCTTGAGCTATGAATGTCGTGCCTAGTAGTACATCGATTGAAACCTCTACCTCTCTCTCTGGGTGCAAACCAAGTAATTCTTCTGGAAACACGTTTGGGAACTCTCTCACTATGGGAAGACTTGCTAGCTCATTATTCCCACGATTCAAGTCCATCACCATAGCGAGATATACCTCGCATCCTTTATTCACCATTTTTGTGCTGTCATAGCCGAAATAAAACAATTTGGTATGGCATTTCTCTCTCCTCTAAAAACCACCCCTCTACCCATAAGTCCACAGAAGGTAATTGTTTTTGCAAAACAGTCCATTTGGGCTCTGTGCCTACCCAACCAATCCATTCCCAATATGATATCAAAATCGTGCAATGGTAAGGGTATTAAATTTGCACTTAACTCACACCCCATAATGACAAGTTTGACATCTTTATACACTATATCAACATCTACCCTTTCCCTTAGAGGAGTACTTATAGCAAACCCCATAAAAACTCTATGTGGACTCATACCCAGTTTTTATATTATTTTATAAGCAATAAAAGAATAAGCAGCTCCCGAATCAAAAAGTACAAACACAGGCAGGTGATTTAATAGCAAGGTACCTGCAACAACATTTGGGGCAGTCTGAGCCTCCTCTCGTGTAGTAGTGAACACCCGGCCTTGAGTTCGGTCACCCTAGGCTCTAAATCAACCCAGGCTACCACTGGCCCCTGACTATGATTGTCTAACTGGTTGGTCTACTTTAACTGATTGTTGTTGACTCTAAGACTGTTGTTGGGTCTGGATGAATTCTTTCCTCCTAGGACAGTCCTTTCTGATATGTTCCTGTCCATGACAATAAAAACAACCCTTGCCCAAGTGTGGGCACTCCCTCCACCTATGCTCACCCAGGCAAACATAACATTGTCCAGGCGTAGTTGAAGAGTCCCCAGGATGTTTCTGGCCATATTGGACACACTGAGGGTATGAAATTGATTTCTTATCAGAAGTATAACCAAATGATCCACTCTATCCTCTTGATTGGCTTCCAATAGGCCCAATACCGAACTCTACTCCATTCCCGATGTTGTCCCCTCCTTCCTTCTGAACTGACAAAATTGAGATTTCCCTTTCTTAGGAAATTGAGGTTTACTCTGAGTAAGATCAGTGTCCTTCCTCTTGCCAAACCCAACCTGACCCTGCTGCTCCTCACTCATACACTCCTCCAATGCCTGGGCTGCTTCAATAAGTTCTCTGGAGGACTCAAACTGCAAAGCAACCAATCCTTGTCTAAGTTCTTAGCGTAATTCATCCCGTAGTCTGTCAATAATCTGCTGCTCAGTGGTAACAAACTATAGGGCAAATAAAGAGAGGTCATAAAATCTTATCTTATAATCTAATACTGTCATGTTTCCCTATTTTAATGCTAGAAATTCTTGTTCTTTTATTCTGTACTGGAAATGAGAGAAAAATTGGGTCTCAAACTGTTTCCTAAACTCGCTCCAAGTACAAATTCCAGTAGCCCTTCGAGATTGAATGACTTCCCACCATGTTTAGGCTCTATCTGAAAGTAACTGGGTAGCACAACTCACTTGCCAGTCCTCAGGCACCCTCATTTAAGTCATAACGCTTTCTACCTTCCGAGTCACCTACCTGCAATTTCTGCATCATGCTTACCTAGAAAAGCTTCACACCCTAACTCCCTCATATTCTTCATTGTCCTCACCAACACAGTTATATTATCTGAAGACACATGAGTAACTAGAGCTGTCAGTGGTGCTGGAGCCACTAGAGTTGTCGTACCTGACATGCTTTTTATAACTGCTCTAACAACCTGTGCTAGGAAAACAGGGTCTGTATATGGTGCTAGTGCAGCTACTAGTGGTGCTGGTGGGGGCACCCCTCCATGCCCCTGTTGTCCCGGTCTCTCGGGAGGTAGTACATTAACTTGTTTAGGCCCCTCTTTAGCTTGTAGTCTAATTGATCCCCCAATACTTTGTTGTAGTGACACTGCAGGTACATGTGAAGTAGTATCCTTTAAAGGATCCTCTTGACATCTGTCTATAGATCCTCTATCTTGAGCTTGCCTCCTCGAAGGGGTGGGGTTAGTAGATGCACCCTTTCTGGTCTGTACCATCCGGTAATAATACAATCAATTTTGAGTTTTTTTTTCTATCTCCTTAAACCCAAACCAGGGCTCTGATATCAACTATAACACCCCCAAAGTTTCAAGCATTTTATTTGAAATTCATGAAATATTTTATTTTTATTTTTATTTTACTAGAACATTTCTCAATCAACAATATTTCACATTCTCTAACATATCAATTCAAAGAATAATCATTTATCTAAAATGAAGAAAGACAATTATCTTAACAAGTATACACAAAACCATAGATTATAGATTTAATATACTTCATTCAATCATATTTAATCTTTTAAGTACTATTATTAAACAAACAATATTAACTACATGCTTACATATATATATATATATATATATATATTGATTAGTACTTAAAAGTGCATTTTTATCAAGGTTTTATATCATCATTTTGCACTTGAAGTATCAATAACTCCTTAACTAAAACATGTTTTATAATAACATATCTAATAATATAAGATACCTTTAATTTATGGTAAATGTTCATCTTAAATGCAGGCCTATCACATAAATGAAAGAATTGATTGATGAGTTGAAGTACTGAAATTGAAAGGACAAAGAGATGGCCAAACTTAGAAAAGAGATGTTGGTGCAGTCCAAACTGGAACATTGTTCGGTAATTGGGTCATATCTGGAGCTGTAGATCTCGGATTTAGGTCTATTTTATATGGATGGAAAGGTAAGACATATGCCTACAACTTTCATGAAGAGTCCAAGATTTAACAAGGCTGTTTTCAAGTCCAAATTATAGCAACAACGAAGAAGTCCGAATCTGTCCTACAGCCCAGACACTGTTTAGTGTTCAGCCCATATCTCGAGTTCTAGAAGTCCAAATGATCTCAATGTTTAACCCTAGAAAACTGAGACAATTTGCTAGAACTTTCATGATTTAAGTCAGTTCAAATTATGACGTTATCAATGACGTTTTGGCGAGACAAGAAGATAAGAATTGTCACCAAGTCAAGATGTGGCCACCCATTCATCAATTAGTCAACAAATCAATAGTTTCAAATTTTGGCCTATAAAAGGAGTCATTTGCCATGTATTTAGGCATCTTGGTGTTCAGATCAAGATCATGCTCTTGCTCTCTCTTTATATTTTGTAATGCTTAAGTTTTGCTTATATTAATTTCTTGCTTATGCTTTTCATTTCCTTTCCTTGTTTATTTATGTTTCTCTCTTTCATTATGTTTAGCTAAGTTAATTATGTCAAGGTGAAAAGGGTACACTATTGGTCTAAGAATAAGTATAATATAAACTTAACATGGACCTTAATGTTGGATAGTAACATGCTTTATATTTGTTATCTTGTTCACTTTTAATACTTTGCTTGTTAAATGGTTAATCTAGATTTATGTTGTATAACACTTGGTACAACAAATACTTGGCACTTTCATAGCCCATACCGTATGGTATAACCGACACACGAGCTATGAAAGGAACTTGATTTGTTGTTAACATAAGTTATAATTATGAATGCCTGACAACATTTACAAGTATTAGCATTATTAGAATAAGATAACTAATGTAATCATGTTAACAATTTATAATCTAATTGGAACCTCCTTTGTGTGTGGTTTCCAATTGAATAAAAAGAGTTTATACTATACTTGTTTGAAATACCATTAGTGGATCCTCTAACCTTGACATTTGTTGTTATCATTGTTTAATCCTTACGTTAATCTTCCATCTCAAAGTTCTCATCAACTTGTTCTTCTTCTTCATCTTTATTATTATCATTATTAATAGTATTATTGGTATTATTATTATTATTACTACTATTACTATTACTATTACTATTACTATTACTACGACTACTACTACTACTACTACTATTATTATTGTTATTGTTATTGTTATTGTTGTTATTGTTATTGTTACTATTGTTGTTGTATTATTGTTGTTTATAATTTATATAATTAACCTCCCTGTGGTTCGATCCCGGTCTTGCCGGGTTATTTATTACTTTGACACTCCTGCACTTAGGAGAAGACATCAATCTTTTGGCCGTGTCAAGTTTTTGGCGCCGTTGCCGGGGAGGTAAATTCTTGTACAAATTATAGTATTTATTTTATTTTCTCTTTTCACTTTTCGTGTATCTAACTTTGTTTCTTTTGTTTTGTTTCTTTTTCTTTTGCTTTCTTCTTCCTTTTATTCTCTTCCTACACGTGCATGAGAGTTTGGTCATGTACATTAAGTGGTAGACTTTGTAGGGTATATTCATCATTTTCAGAAAATATGGCCGAAGAAGATAATCATTCGCTTCATAATGAAAATAATGAGAATAACCGAGTGAGAACACTTAGAGACCACATGAATCCCACAAGAACAAGTGCACCCTCATGCATAGTTTTTCCTCTTGATGCATCTTGTTGTAACCTATTTTTGGGTCCCCACAAATAAATATATAATAATAATAATTAAAAAAAAAAAGAAACTAAACAGTGTCGTTTTGACACCTTGTTCCTCTTCCCTTTGTTGCTCCCAAAACTTAGAGCCCCACGCCCCTTTAAACAAGAAACAATGATGCATCTTGCTCCCAAAACTTAAAGCCCCACGCCCCCGTCTTGAGACCTCACCCGCTCCCCGCTCCCCACGCGCGCGCAAAGCTCCCTGCTCCCCCTTCGCCTATAAATACGCCCTTAGCAGCTGCACCCAAGGAGGAGGTTTTTTTTGATGGGGAAAGACCAGAGGTAGAGTTTTTAGAACTAGAAAGAGGGCTGGAAAACTAAAAGAGGGGGAAAGTTTTTTTGAACGAAAGAGAAGGGAACAGGAAAGAAACAAAGGAAACAAAGAGGCCAAGCAACGCCGAAACGGCAAAGGGGAGGAAGAGCGGCCGCAGCGCCATCGTCGGCTCATCATCTCCTTCATCCCGCGAGCCACACCGGGAGGAAGAGCGGCCGCGGCAAAGAACGCCAGAAGGAAGAGCAGCTTGCAGCACCACCTCTACTGAACCATGGCCAGCACCAACAGGAACCAGGAACGAGCCAAGCCACTCGCCCAGCTGTAGCCTCCTCCACAGCCATATCCTTCCTCAGCCACAATGAGAGAACCAAGCAGAAGCTGCACCTTTCCTCGGCCGCGAGTAGTAGAATCGCCAGAAGCCATCCTTCCTTTCCGGCAGAACACGAGAACGAGAGGGAGTTTCTTTCCTTCATCCTTTTCGTTCGTGAGAAAGGAAAACAGCACGGAGGAGAGGGAGAGAAGAGAAACGGAAGCAAAACCAACCAGAAAGAATAGAGACGCAAGAGAGCACAAGGCAAGCATAGATAGTGAGGACCGAAGAAACCGGTTTCGCCGGCCAGACCCGGGAGAGGGTATTAGGCGAAAGCGACGGCCCTGAGAAAAGCGAGAGAAGGAGCAAGAGAATACAGAGGGAAGAACGTCCAGTACACCAGCACATCACACCTGTATCATCGTCTTCGTCGTCCCCAGAGAGAGCATCGGGAAGAAGAGAAAGACAGAGCCCAACACCAGTGTTACTAGCGTTCGCCATCGTCTCCAGAATCAGTGATAATCGTTTGTGCGGGAGGACTGCAGCATCATCATCTTTGCCCGTCGGCTATCGGGTAAGCTTCGCATTCTTTCCACTTTTGCAAATTTAATTACCCGGTTATTGTGCATGTGCACGTAACCGGTTAATTAATTAACCGATTCTTGTTCACCTATACGGTGAACGCAATGCCAGATCATGTGGTTTTGGGTGCAATTTGAGTCCGGCCCGTGAGAAAGTAGGCCCAATTTATTTTGGGCTGATTTCGTGATTTCCTTTTGGGCCGGCCGGCCCGTTCGAACAAAAATTCTTCAAAAATTATTTCAAAAAATATGTGATTTTACGTAATTTTATTACCGTAAAGATACAAATCCGATATTAAAATAACCTAGGTTTTGTCAAGTTTTCAAAAAATGTTTTGTTTTCATGCATACGGCCTAGTCTCTCCAATATATATATATATAAATATTATAACATCATATTTTCACACAACAAAAGAAAATTTCAAAAACAATATATGTATTAGCATGCATTTTGGCTTTAATAACCAGTTTATTCAAGCCATGAGAACTAGGCCAATATTTTAAAAATTCAAAAAAAATCTTTTTGTCTTCTTTTAGTATATGGGATTACGAATTTATACGTAGAACATATTCCTGATATTAAAAATATGTTTTTTACATAGACGTTAGAACGGTTAGGTTTTACCCAATAAGATAAGGACCTCCTTATTGAGGAGGACTTTTCTTGAACCATCAACGGACCAACAACTAGAAAAACAATAACACCTTAGCTTTTTTATCAGACAATCAAACAATGCAGCTTACCTTAGGTAAGGTGTATTTGGGGTGCTAATACCTTCCCTTTACGCAACCAGTCCCCATGCCCGATCTCCGAGACCAGTTAGGGTTCCTAGTGACCAAAATACTAGGTGGCGACTCCCATTCCATTTTTCACTGCTAAGAGACAAAGAATTCCTTGTCTCCCTATATTTACCAAATATATCCAGCCATTTGAGGGTGGATGATCGCCGCGACGTCATACACGTGCGACAGAATGGCGACTCCACTTGGGACCTTGTGGACTTAGCTTTGTTTTTGTTTGATCTATTGGTGTTTTCGTGTGTTTATTGTTAATATGCCTTTCCTTTTGTCGTCTGCTTATACGCTTTAATTCTTTACACATTTTTGTTCATGCATTGTATAGAACTGTCTCATGCATCACATACTTTGATTATTGAGAAGCACACACAAACTTTAAGTTAAGTGGGGGACTAGCGACTTACCTTACGTTAGTCAAGGTTTAAGTTTGTGTAAACCCCAACTCTTCGCTGAGTGCTTAGACTGGTAATAGTTGGTACATGTGCCATCTCATTGCCTACAAGCCCCCATATTGCCTCCACGAGGGCAATCACTGGGACAACAAGAGACCCTTTTTAGAGACTGAATAGCCAACCTACCCTCATCAAGCATAAAAGAATTAGAACCGGCTATAGGGTGTATGCTCCACAAAATATATTTTGCATAAGACAAAACCTAACCATAAAGCATTTGGTTCTCGGGTCTTTTGAAAAAAAATAAATAAATAAATATATATATATATATATATATATATATATAATAGTAGGGATAAGCCTACCAAAGCGGCGGCTTGAGAACTACTCCCGATAAGGAACGCGACAAAAAAGAGTCCTTGCCCATTACACAAGAGAAATGTTGGCCATCGATCATTTTTGAAAAAAACAAGCTCACATTACATATGCATCATGCATTGTTCTTTATCATACATTCATTTACATTTTTCCACGCATATTAGATCGTGAAGCATAGGTCCCACATCCAAAGTCCACCATACCCGGTCTAGATCAAGAATGGAGAACGAAGAAAGAGCTCACTTAAAGTCACATTATCAGACCGAGTTGGAGTCCGTAAAAATGAAGTTTCTCGGCTAACCGACTTACTCGAGCGGCTTTTAAGAGCTAAGAATGGGGAGGGAACATCGGCACAACAACCGAAGGAGCGCCGGCCAACTCACATCCCTCAAGCATCTCAAAACCCGGGGGGCAAACTTGGCCAATGAACAACATTTTGTGCCTATCGCCCCTATCCAGCCAACTCATGCTCCGATCACTTGTGGACTTAACAGGCGGGGAATCCTGGATAATAGGTCCCCCGGTTTGATGGACCAAGACAAGCTGTTTGCTTTGGAAGAAAGATTACGGGCAGTTGAGGGTAATGATTGGTTTGACCCTATGCGAGCAGCCGAAGTATGTTTAGTACCAAACATCGTGGTGCCAAAAGATTTTAGGATACCGAGTTCATTAAGTATCTTGGTTTAGAATGCCTAAACACTCACCTTCGATCATCTCGCAATAAAATGGCGAAGTAATCCGCGATGATAAAATGCTAATTTATTTCTTTTAAGATAGCCTCGCGGGATGCGCTTTGAGTTGGTACATGAGGTTAGACAAAGTGTCGGGATTAGGAGTTGGAGAGACTTGGTGGAGGCTTTCCTTAAGCGGTACAAGTTTAACATGGAAATTGCTCACGATCGAACAAGTCTAATGTCAATGGAGAAAAGGAGCCAAGAGTCGGTAAGGGCCTATGCGCAAAGGTGGAGGGATGAGGCAATGCATGTCCAACCCCCCTTTGATAGAAACGGAGATGGTGACCTTGTTTGCCAATACCTTCAAAGCACCATATTATGAGCACCTAATGGGTAGCTCATCTCGGCATTTCTACGATGCGGTATGCATAGCTGAAAGAATAGAGCAAGGGATTAAAGGCCGGACGTATAGCCTGAGCCATTGGAGACGAAGGGTTTTATTGGAAGAAAAATGGAAGGTCACATTTACGACTTCGAAGGTGGGTCCAAGGGCAAGATAGTGGATTCACTTAACCCATAAATACCTACCTCTCATGTTGCCCACATAAACTTTAACAAACCTTTTTCCTCTAATCGAGCAAATAACCAGTCAAACAACCAAAACAACTACCAAAGACCAAACACAAGATACATCTCAGAACAACTACCGCCATTACCCATGCCTTTGAAGGACGTGTATGCCAAACTACTAAGCATTGGACAAATAGCTCTTATCCCCGCACCATCCGCAACCACCATTCCCAATTTGGTACAAGCCCGAGTTGACTTGCGAGTATCATCTTGGTAATCCGGGCATAGGATTGAAACACCTTTACGCTTCAAGAGGAAGTTGTTGGAGCTTATTAAGATAGGATGGGTATCATTCAAAGACAAACCCAATGTTAATTCAAATTCATTACCTAGTCATACCGCAAATAATAGTGGATAAAGGGTTGAAAAACCTCGGTCAAGAATTATCAATGATGAAGAAGGTGAGATCGAAGTAGATGACAAGAAAACACGGGTGGGGAAGGAAGATGAAGCACCGCCACAACTAACCGTCCGAGATACTAGAAAAAGTCTCGCCAAGACCTTTGGGCGCAAGTTGGCTCGGGGTGAGAAGTTTCGGAACGGGGTGACCCAAAAAGCTCTAGTAGTTTTTCAAAATGTAAACCAACTTTGTTTGCCTTAGCATGCTTTTGTCATTGCTTTTGGTTTGCTTTTATTTTCTCTAGTTGACAATCAAGGCTCATGATGTCAGCTAGATTTTGTGTTTGTCTTTGAGCCTATCTTTTCTTTAAATAAATGACAAGATCATGCACTTTTTAAACAAGGTTGAGTGATTACAAGGAATGTATCATAAAACGGTTAAAAATGAAATTTAAGAAAACAAACCAAAGTTAACCCCGAAGTACAACCACGCCTTTGGATAGCATAATGAAGTGATCAATCACCCGTAAGTTTCTTTCAAGATAAAAACGAGTTTATCAATCCTAACAATGTGCATTTTGAAATGAGAAAAATTCATTATCCCTTCACTCTCTAAAGAGTATATCGTTGGTGGTCCCGTTTGAGTCAGAATGATTTTCTTTATAAAAACCTGGAATAGGATCACACCCCACACTGGGGGTAATAAAAGATATTTCATGAAAAGTTTTACGTGATTTTTTTAAAACGGGATAAGAGCCCGTAGATTTGGAAAAGATAAGTTAAAACATTTGACAAAAGCATGACAAAGAAGGCAATGACAAGTCATACATTTTGAAAAAGCTACTTGTAAAAAGTCGAAGACTTCTTCTCAAAGATATGATAGGTAAAAGGAGGCAAAGACGAGAAATGAATCCAAAGATACGACTTCAAAAGCAAGCTCATGTCAAGGGAGAGTGGTGGGACCTATGTTTCAAAACCAGGTAAGAATGCATGCATGACATCTAATCATAAATCATTGCATATATGTTTTTGAATTGTTACAGGAGGAATCCTTAATTCAACAAGATTGTGGATAAAGAAAGGATCATTGAGTTGATGATAACAAAGAATCACGGTTTTGATTATGGAACAACAATAAAGTGAGGAGAACCTATTAGGAAATTTTTAAAAGAAAACCCTGCCATCAGGAAGAACGACACCGATTTCAGCTTTGGTTAAAGGGAATCGCCAGATGGGATTCCAGGTTGACTGAGCTACAAATATAGTTTTTGGCTTTGCTTAAAGGAGGTCGCCAGAAGGGATCTCATATTTCAGTTTTGGGTTAAAGGAGGTCGCCAAAAGGGATCTCATATTTCAGATTTGATTAAAGGAGGTCGCTAGAAGGGATCTCATAATTTAGCTTTTGTCAAACGAGGTCGCCAGAAGGGACCTCATATTTCAGCTTTGGTTAAAGGGAATTGCCAGATGGGATTCCGGGTTGACCAGGCTATATTGGTTACGGTTAAAGGGGATCGCCGAGATGGGATCTCAAAGTTAGCCCAACCACACAGGGATAATGGTTCGGTTAAAGGGGATCGCTAGATGGGATCTCGGGTTAGCCCAACCACACACAGGATTTTGGTTATGGTTAAAGGGGATCGCCGGATGGGATCTCGGGTTAGCCCAACCACACACGGGATAATGGTTCTCGTTAAAGGGGATCGCCAGATGGGATCTCAAGTTAGCCCAACCACACAAGATAATGGTTTCGGTTAAAGGGGATCGCCGAGATGGGATCTCGGGTTAGCCCAACCACATGCGGATTTTGGTTCTCGGTTAAAGGGGATCGCCGGATGGGATCTCGGGTTAGCCCAACCACACACAGGATTTTGGTTACGGTTAAAGGAGTTCGCGGAAGGGACCTCGGGTTAGCCCAACCACACAGAATAATGGTTCTGGTTAAAGGGGATCGCCGAGATGGGATCTCGGGTTAGCCCAACCACACACCAGGATTTTGGTTCGGTTAAAGGAGTTCGCCGAAGGGACCTCGGGTTAGCCCAACCACACACGGGAATAATGGTTCCGGTTAAAGGGGATCGCGGATGGGATCTCAGAGTTAGCCTAACCACACACACGATTTTGGTTTTGGTTAAAGGAGTTCGCCAGAAGGGACCTCAGGTTAGCCCAACCGTAACATCGATATTAGCTAAGGGAAATCGCCAGATGGGATTTCAGTTTGGCCAAACTACAAATATGGATTTTTAGTTAAAAGAGATCGCCAGAAGGGATCTCGGATGGAATGCCAGGTTAATCTAATCGAAGTTAGAGGTCAGGGGATCGCTAGATTGGGATCTCAAGATGACTAAGTTTTGATCATTGTTTAGGGGCGAAGCGGAATTGTTGTAAATACAAAGTTCAGGTCAATCAAGATCAGTTTTGGAAGTTCAGTTTTGTTTATCTTTATAAAACTTACTACCCAAAACCCATGCTGCTCCGTAAGCATTGTAAAGAGGGGGCATCTGTTGTAACCTATTTTTAGGTTCCCACAAATAAATATATAATAATAATAATAATTAAAAAAAAAAGAAACTGAACAGTGTCGTTTTGACACTGTTCCTCTTCCCGCCTGTTGCTCCCAAAACTTAGAGCCCTACGCCCCTTTAAACAAGAAACAATGACTGCATGCTGCTCCCAAAACTTAAAGCCCCACGCCCCTTGTCTTGAGACCTCACCCGCTCCCCTGCTCCCCACGCGCAACAGCAGCCCGCTCCCCCTTCGCCTATAAATACTGCCCTTAGCAGCTGCACCCAAGGAGGAGGTTTTTTTGGATGGGGAAGGACGAGAGGTAGAGTTTTTAGAACTAGAAAGAGGGCTGGAAAACTAAAAGAGGGGGAAAGTTTTTTTGAACGAAAGAAAGGGGAACATGAAAGAAACAAAGGAAACAAAGAGGCCAAGCAACGCTGAAATGGCAGAGGGGAGGAAGAGCAGCCGCAGCGCCATCGTCAGCTCATCATCTCCTTCATCCCGCAACCACACCGGGAGGAAGAAGCCCGCAAGCAACACCGGGAGGAAGAGCGGCTAGCAAAGACCACCTCTCGCTCGAACCATGGCCAGCACCAACAAAGCAACCGGGAATGAGCCAAGCCACTCGCCCAGTTGTAGCCTCCTCCGCATGACCATATCCTTCCTCGGCCACGGTGAGGGAACCGGCAGAAGCGCACCTTTCCTCGGCCGCGAGTAGTAGAATCGGCGAAGCCATCCTTCCTTTCCAAGAACACGAGAACAGAGGGAGTTTCTTTCCTTCATCCTTTTCGTTACTATGAGAAAGGAAAACAGCACGGAGGAGAGGGAGAGAAGAGAAACGGAAGCAAAACCAACCAGAAAGAATAGAGACGCAAGAGAGCACAAGGCAAGCATAGATAGTGAGGACTGAAGAAACCGGTTTCGCCAGCGGACCGGGAGAGGGTATTAGGCGAAGCAGCGGCCCACGGAAAACGAGAGAAGGAGCAAGAGAATACAGAGGGAAGAACGTCCGCAGTACACCAAAGACATCACACCCGTATCATCGTCTTCGTCGTCCCCCGAGAGAGCATCGGGAAGAAGAGAAAGACAGAGCCCAACACCGGTGTTACTAGCGTTCGCCATCGTCTCAGAATCAGTGATAATCGTTTGTGCGGGAGGACTGCAGCATCATCATCTTTGCCCGTCAGCTATCAGGTAAGCTTCTGCATTCTTTCCAGAAGCTTGGGATGAAATGCAACAACAATTTTTAAAGAAGTTTTTTCCGTCCCACAGAACAAACTCTTTCAAAAGACAAATCATCACTTTTACTCAAAGACACGGAAACATTTTACCAATGTTGGGATAGATATCGAGACTTGCTTAATACTTGCCCTCATCATGGTTTTGAAACATGGAGATTGGTTTCACATTTTTATGAAGGGTTAACTCCTAGAGATAGGCAAATGGTTGAATTGATGTGCAATGGAACTTTTAAGGATAAAGACCCTAATGAAGCAATGGAGTACCTAGACTTGCTAGCTAAAAATGCGCAAAATTAGGACACTACAAGAACTTATGAGGCACCAAGTAAAACCCAACCTCATACATCTAGTGGAGGTATGTACAACCTTAGGGAAGATCATGACCTCCAAGCCAAGTTTGCATCTTTAGTTAGAAAAGTTGAGGCACTAGAATTAAAAAAGAGTGGTCAACTAAAATGCTTCAAGACATTGTGTGTCAAATATGTGAAACCAATGAACATTCAACCAATGATTGTCCAACTTTGCCTTCTTTTAAGGAATGTCTCCATGAACAAGCCCATGCTTTAAACAGTTTCCAAAGGCCCAATCATAACCCATACTCGCAAACATACAACCCTGGTTGGAGAAATCACTCAAATTTCATTTGGAATAATGATAATAATAATGCACAAACTTCACAGCCACCGTTTCAAGCACACCATAATTTCCAAAATTCTCATGGATATGCATCTCCTTATGCTCCACCTCCTAGAAGAAATCTTGAGGAAACATTGCATGCATTCATTGAAAAGCAAGAGACAATCAACACTCAACTTGCTCAAAGCATGACAGATTTTAAAGATACTCTTGCAAAATTGACATCTCGCTCTCGGGTTTTCAACGAAAGGTAAGTTTCCATCTCAACCACAACAAAATCCAAAGAGGCAATACAATGGAAATGCAAGTAGTTCTGGAAGTCAACACATGGATCAAGCCAAATCAGTCATCACTCTTCACAGTGGTAAGGTTATTGAAAAACCCATTCTTGAACCTTGTGAGAAAGATGATGAGTCAATCTCTGAGGGTAAGGAAGGGGTTGAATCTCAACATTGTAAAGAAAAAACTGATTCTTCGCCAGCACTTCCATTTCCTCATACCATGACCAAACAAAGGAAAGTCAATCATAACTCTGAAATCTTTGAAACTTTCAAACAGGTAAGGATCAATATACCTTTGTTGGATGCTATTAAACAAGTTCCTTCTTATGCTAAATTTACGAAAGATCGTGCCTTGTGAAGAGAAAATTAAATGTGAAAAAGAAAGCCTTGTTAGCCGAACAAGTAAGTGTTATTCTTCAGAACAATAATGCTTTGAAATATAAAGACCCTGGTTGTCCTACAATTTCATGCTTTATTAGAGAACATAAAATTGAAAAAGCTTTACTTGATCTTGGAGCTAGTGTGAATTTACTTCCATATTCGGTTTTCAAAGTCTCAATCTAGGTGAGTTAAAACCACCTTCGTGACTCTTTTACTTGCCGATAGATCTGTAAAAGTACCTAGAGGAATAATTGAAGATGTGTTAGTACAAGTCGATAAATTCATTTACCCAGTGGATTTTATTGTCTTGGATACACAAACTGTTGAGGCATGTAATTCATTTCTGTTATTTTAGGACTTCGTTTCTTGCAACTTCTAATGCATTGATTAATTGTAGGAATGCACTGATGAAGCTATCATTTGGAAACATGACATTGGAGATTAATATTTTCAACATTTGCAAGCAACCTGGAGATGATAATGATTTACAGGAAGTGGACTTTACTGAAAAATTAGTTTATGACCAATTTCAAACCACTTCTAGTGAAATTGAGATTGATGAATTTGATGATTTGCAAATGGTTTATTTTCAGGAAGAATCAAAGGCAAATAGTTGGAGACCGAAAATTGAGGAATTGCCAGCATGATCAATTGAGTCCATACCTTCAAGTGTTTAATCACCAAAACCGGATTTGAAGCTGTTACCATTCAATCTCAAATACTCATTTTTGGGAGAAAATGGAACTTTTCCGGTAATAATCTCTTCCAAACTTAATGCACATCAAGAAGGTAAGTTATTACAAACTCGAAAATGCACAAAAATGCATTAGGATGGACCATAGCTGACATAAAAGGAATTAGTCCTTTGATTTGCACACACAGGATCTATTTGGGGGAATATGCTAAACCCTCTAGAGAAATGCAACGAAGGCTTAATCCTAATATGAAAGAAGTAGTGAAAAATGAAGTCATTAAACTTCTAGATAATGGAATTATTTATCCTATTTCGACGGCAAATGGGTAAGTCCTACCCAAGTTGTACCCAAGAAGTCTGGAGTCACTATGATAACAAATGAGAAAAATGAGTTAATTCCAACTAGGACTATTACTGGTTGGCGCATATGCATTGACTATAGGAAACTAAATTCAATGACTAGAAAAGATCATTTTCCTTTACCTTTCATGGATCAAATCCTAGAAAGAGTTGCGGGTCATGAATTTTATTATTTCCTAGATGGCTATTCGAGTTACAACCAAATTGAAATTACATTGGAAGATCAAGAGAAGACTACTTTCACATGTCCATTTGATACTTTTGCATATCGAAGGATGCCTTTTGGATTATGTAATGCACCAGCCACGTTTCAAAGATGCATGCTCAGTATATTTAGTGATATGGTTGAACGTTTTCTTGAAATTTTTATGGATGATTTTTCTGTTTTTGGTGATTCATTTGATGATTGTTTGACTAACTTAGAAAAGGTTTTGAGCGAGGTGTGAAGAGAAGAATCTTGTCTTGAATTGGTAAAAATGTCACTTTATGGTAACAAACGGTATTGTACTTGGTCACATTGTTTCATCAAAGGGAATTGAGATTGACAAATCTAAAATCGAGTTAATTGCTAACTTGCCAACACCAAAATCTGTTAAAGATGTTAGATCATTCTTAGGATATGCTGGTTTTTATAGAAGGTTCATCATAGATTTTAGTGTAATATTTAAGCCCTTGAGTAACCTTCTAACAAAGGATAATATTTTTGAATGGACTGAACATTGTGAAGAAGCCTTTGTTAAACTTAAAAACTTGCTTACTTTTGCTCCTGTCATTCAACCTCCGATTGGTCATTACCTTTTGAAATAATGTGTGACGCTAGTGATTATGCCGTGGGTCTTGTCTTGGGACAAAGAAAAGATAAGAAACCCTATGTGATTTACTATGCAAGTAAAACTTTGAATAGTGCTCAAATGAATTACACCACCACCGAAAAAGAATTACTTGCAGTAGTATTTGCATGTGAAAAATTCGGGTCTTATCTTGTTGGCTCACCTGTTGTTGTTTTTAGTGATCATGCGGCATTGAAATATCTTCTTTCTAAGAAAGATTCTAAGGCTAGATTGGTTCGGTGGATTTTGTTACTTCAAGAATTTGATATCACAATCAAAGACAAGAAAGGCACCAAAAATGTTGTCACAGATCACTTGTCAAGATTGACAATAGATTCGAGATCTGACATCACACCAATCGATGACTACTTTCCTGACGAATCTTTATTTTCTGTCTCTCCAATACCTTGGTATGCTAATATTGTTAATTTTCTTGTTTCATGACAATTGCCGGCTCATTGGAGTACCCAAGACAAAAGAAAGTTCTTGAACGAAGTAAAGAACTTTTATTGGGATGACCCTTATTTATTCAAATATTGTCCTGATCAAATATTTTGAAGATGCATTCCTGACAATGAGGTAAGTAGTGTCATTTTATTTTGTCATTTTGAGGCATGTGGGGGTCATTTCTCATCAAGAAAGACCACTTGCAAAAATCTTACAAAGTGGATTTTCTTGGCCCACCATGTTCAAGGACTCACATGCATTTCGCAAGACTTGTGAAAATTGTCAAAAGTTGGGATCTATTTCAAAACGTCACATGATGCCTTTAAATCCTATTCTTGTCATTAAGATCTTTGACTGTTGGGGTATAGATTTCATGGGTCCATTTGCTCCATCATTTGGTTTCTTGTACATATTAGTCACAGTAGATTATGTTTCAAAATGGATAGAGGCAATTCCAAGTCGAAACAATGACCACAAAACAGTGATAAAGTTCTTGAAAGAAAATATTTTGAGTTGATTTGGAATCCCTCGAGGTATGATAAGTGATGGTGGAACACATTTTTGCAACAAGCCATTTGAGTCTTTAATGAAGAAATATGGAATCACACACAAAGTTGCCACCCCTTATCACCCTCGAGACAAGTGGACAAGTAGAGCTTGCTAATAGGGAGATCAAACAAATCTTGGAGAAAACAGTGAACCCTAATAGGAAAGACTGGTCTTTAAGACTTAATGATGCACTTTGGGCTTATCGAACTGCTTATAAAACATCATTAGGTATGTCACCTTATAGACTAGTCTATGGAAAACCTTGTCACTTGCACGTGGAACTTGAACATAAAGCTTATTGGGCTATTAAAGCTTTCAATTCAAACCTTGATGATACTAGTCAGCTGCGTAAGTTACAAATAAATGAGCTTGAGGAAATAAGAAATGATGCATATGAGAATTCAAAAATTCATAAAACAAGAATCAAAGAATTTCATGACAAGAGAATCTTGAGAAAAACGTTTGATGTTGGTCAAAAAGTTTTGCTTTATAATTCTCGACTCCATTTATTTCCGGAAAGCTAAGATCAAGATGGAGCGGTCCTTTTATTGTGAAACATGTGTATCCATATGGGGCTGTGATATCGAGAATCCAAAGAATGGCAATGTTTTCAAGGTAAATGGACATCGTTTGAAAGTTTACTTTGACAATTTTTCGGTTGAAAATGACTCTATTGAATTGAGTGATCCCGTATATAAAGAATGATTCTTTTTCTCATATTGTTTTGTGTTTTGTTTTGGTGTGAATTTTGTTTTGCTAGTCTCTCTCACCCCGGTCAAATGGCGGATAACGGTACTCCGTGACTTCAGTCGGTTCTTTTAGTTTTCCATAATAAGCGATATCCGTATATATTTGTGCAATTCTTTGCTCTTTCTCTCTTCTTTGAATCTCTTCTCCAATTCTCATTTGAAAATGGACACCATTCTTGAAAAATTGAAAAAGTACTTTCCCGCTCCGCCTCGGAATGCGATTACAAAAATTTACCGAGCTAGGTGTGCAAGATTGAGGTTGTTAATGAATCATGGAATTCCTGAAGATATTCGTTGGTTGATTGAAGCAAAGGTGCGATTATCAGGTGAGTCCTCCAATTCTTTCATCTCATACATGCCTGGAATAGGTAAAAGCACTTTTGCAAAGAAACGTCGTGCAAAACGACTGAAAGTTTGTCACAGATGTGCTAGATGAACTTGTAATGCAACATGTCGTTCTTTAGGAATGGTATTTATAAACCGTGAAGATAAAATACAATTCATTAAGGATGACCTGAGTAAGGGGTCTTTAGATAATCTTCTATTGACCCTTGAGACGCATCCTAGTGGAGATGTGCATCGTGCAATTCATGATTTATGGCCACAATTCCATAAAGAGCATGATCGACTTAGTCTTGGGAATCTGACTATAAAAGACCCTGTTTGCCAGTTTTTAAGAAAACTGGATGGGAAGCCTATCCCCGACCCATAAAGGACATTTAAGCCGTTCTTGGACGTAAAACCAAGGGAAGATGTGAGCCACAATCACAACTACTTGTACATTCACATGCTTTTTCAAAATAAATAAATAAAGAGAGAGAGAGAGAGTGTGTGAGACTCCAGTTGGCCTACATATAGGTGGTATGATTGCATTTTCAATTTCTCATCTATAAAATCTTCTCTTCCTTCCCTTCATTTCTACTCAACCCATACATTCAACAAATATAGAAGTGTGTAGAAATGGCAGGTTCCTCAAGTCATCACATCAAAAATATTTGTGTTTTCGGTGGATCAAGTCCTGGGAAAGAAAAGGAGTTTTTAGAATCAGCAAATCATCTTGGTCAGGTACTAGCTGAGAGAAAGATTCATTTAGTGTATGGAGGAGGCAGCCTTGGGTTAATGGGGGGTGTGTCAATAGCTGCATTTTTAGGAGGTAGTCAAGTTTTGGGGGTTGTCCCCAAAGCTTTAGCAAAAGGGGACATCATTGGAAAAAAAATTGGAGAGGAACTACAGGTCTCCACAATGTTTGATCGATTGAATGCAATGTTTAACCATCTTGACGCCTTCATTGCCTTACCAGGTGGTCTGAGCACATTGGAAGAGATCTTTCATATTTTCTCTTGGGCCCAGCTGCACATTCACCATAAACCTATAGGTCTGTTAAATGTTAATGGTTTTTATGATAATTTGTTGTCTTTTCTTGATCAAGCTGTGGAACAGGAATTTCTAACATCTTCGGCATGACAAATCATAATCTCTGCTGCCATGCTCTTTTGAACAATTGATTGACCAACTACAATCTTTCATCCTTGTAATTGATCCCTCCACGAGTCGCATAAATTGGTCAACTAAGGAAAGCCGTAAAAAGCTTAGATTGGATTTGAGCCTTTGTTTGTGAAACCTTATGTCTTTTGGTTTTATTAATAGCATAGTATTTTGTTTTGTTATTTCTTATATTTGTTTAAGTGTGTTTCGGGTTTGTCGGTGTTCGTTGTTTCGGGTGATGTCTTCTATACTCTATCTTTCTACCTTATGACATTGAGGACAATGTCTCGTTTTGGTTGGGGGGAGAGGGTAGTAGTAGTTGACAAAAAAAAAACTAAACAACTAACTGCTTTTGTTTTTAAAACCATTTGACAAAACTGTTATTACTAGGATGGCGAGTAAGGAGGAATTTTAGTGACTCTTGAGACGCATCTTAGTAAACATTTTCCAATGGTTATTTGCAATATTCATAACAAGGCCTATTAGAATACTTCTTGAAATATTCGGGTTTACAAACTCTCCCATTGTTATCACTTGATTCGCTCATATACTCATTTAACAAGTATTCTTAAACCTTCATTTTCACACACACACTTTAACATATGATTGTGGGTTGCACATTGGATTATTACATTATTTATGTTCTTTGTTAAAGGTAACAACTAAGGGAAATGGATAGTATATGATTTTCAAAAAAAAAAAAACAAATTGATAATATTGATGATAATAAAAACGTAGATAAGTTTGGTTTCATAGCCTCCCTAACCTAAGCAATTAAGCCTGAAGGGGTGTTTTAACACCTAATACCCTAAAGTCAAGCTGACTTGGGAGCTATTGGCCCAAAGCTTGTTACATGGGTTAAGGAGAAAAGCTTAAGGGAATCAAACATTGCACTATCTACGTATCAAGTATCGCAACCCGAGTTACTAAGCTCGTAGGGGTGTCTCAACACCTAATGCCCTAAGACCAAGCCGGTGCGGAGTCATTAGGCGAAAGCTCGTTACATGGGTTAAAGATGCATTGTGTTTTAAGTATATGTATACATAGTTTTGAAACCCGGACTAGCCGGCGGGTCGACCGGGACCGGCCGACCCGGCCTGGGGACCGGTCCCGGGTCTAAGTAAAACCCGCTGGGGAGTTGGCCGCGAAACCCCGGTCGACCGGCGGGTCGACCAGTAACCCTGACCCGGGTAAACCCGATCGAGACCCGGCTACCTTCTTTTTTTTTGTATTCAAGTGGCTGTCGGTCGAAACAGAAAAGACATCATCTCGAAACAGAAGAGAAGGGATACAAAAGACATCACTCCTTCGTTTTTAATGACTGGGGCAAGCAGATGCTACCAGAATTTTAGGACCAAGAAAAGATACACTGCAAGCTAGATCATAGCAATTCGGTTAACTTACCAAAACAAGAAGACAACCCTCCTTCAACATGCTAGATATCTACGATCTCGTACTTTAATATCTCAACAAAAGTTTTCAAATATTCTCCAAAATCCTCCAACGAAACTTCTCATATATGATCAAAAGCTTCAAGTATGCAATATATATCCAGCTTCAACCCCAGCTGCCTACAACGACTTGAATCAAGGAAAGACAGTAGCTAGCTTGTCCCATTCAAATCTTCCAGGAGTTGCCCTCTTATATTGATTATTAGAAGAAAAAATCTCTATCTAGAAGCAACGTGTCTTTTTATAGTCCACAAAATCCAAATAAAGGAAGAAGAAAATAGTATTTCTACCTCACCTTTAAAACACACCTTTAGAATTTCCCCGACGACGAGTCGTAACTTTTAAAGTATGATATTTTTTTTGGGTTGACCCGAGTTGACCCGGGTCAACCCATCTGACCCGTGACCTGATCATTAGACCGGATCGACTACCAGGTCGGGTTTCAAAACTATGTATGTATATATATTGAAAAAAAAGAGACAGAAAAAAAAAGGAAAAAAAAAACAAAAAGATAATAATCTCAACCCAAGGAAGTTAACCTTAAACATTAGAACATAATATTGTTTTCTTCCAATAAAAGCCCAATTATCTATGTTTTCATACATTGAGCACATAAAAGGAAGGTTTATTAATATCTTGTTTAAGAGGTATTGAGCAGATATATAAACTTAATGAGAGTTTGTTTATCTGGATAGATTAATGGAAGTTGAATGATGAATGCCTTGCTTTGTGGAATTTGCAAATTGTTTTTCTATTTTAACGCTTTGATTACTAGGGACTAGTAATAAGCTGGTTGGGGGGTGTGATTAGTACTTAAAAGTGCATTTTTATTAAGGTTTTATATCATCATTTTGCACTTGAAGTATCAATAAATCCTTAACTAAAACATGTTTTATAATAACATATCTAATAATATAAGATACCTTTAATTTATGGTAAATGTTCATCTTAAATGCAGGCATATCACATAAATGAAAGAATTGATTGATGAGTTGAAGTACTGAAATTGAAAGGACAAAGAGATGGCCAAACTTAGAAAAGAGATGTTGGTGCAGTCCAAACTGGAACATTGTTCGGTAATTGGGTCATATCTGAAGCTGTAGATCTTAGATTTAGGTCTACTTTATATGGCTGGAAAGGTAAGACATAGGCCTACAACTTTCATGAGGAGTCCAAGATTTAACAAGGCCGTTTTCAAGTCCAAATTGTAGCAACAACGAAGAAGTCCAAATCTGTCCTACAGTCCAGACATTGTTTAGTGTTCAGCCCATATCTCGAGTTCTAGAAATCCAAATGATCTCAATGTTTTACCCTGGAAAGCTGAGACAATTTCCTAGAACTTTCATGATTTAAGTCAGTTCAAATTATGACGTTATCAATGATGTTTTTGGCGAGACAAGAAGATAAGAATTGTCACCAAGTCAAGATGTGGCCACCCATTCATCAATTAGTCAACAAATCAATAGTTTCGAATTTTGGCCTATAAAAGGAGGCATTTGCCATGTATTTAGGCATCTTGGTGTTCAGATTAAGATCATGCTCTTGCTCTCTCTTTATATTTTGTAATGCTTAAGTTTTGCTTATATTAATTTCTTGCTTATGCTTTTCATTTCCTTTCCTTGTTTATTTATGTTTCTCTCTTTCATTATGTTTAGCTAAGTTAATTATGTCAAGGTGAAAAGGGTACACTAATGGTCTAAGAATAAGTATAATATAAACTTAACATGGACCTTAATGTTGGATACTAACATGCTTTATATTTGTTATCTTGTTCACTTTTAATACTTTGCTTGTTAAATGGTTAATCTAGATTTATGTTGTATAACACTTGGTACAACAAATACTTGGCACTTTCATAGCCCATACCGTATGGTATAACCGACACCGAGCTATGAAAGGAACTTGATTTGTTGTTAACATAAGTTATAATCATGAATGCTCGACAACATTTACAAGTATTAGCATTATTCGAATAAGATAACTAATGTAATCATGTTAACAATTTATAATCGATTGGAACCTTCTTTGTGTGTGGTTTCCAATTGAATAAAAAGAGTTTATACTATACTTGTTTAAAATACCATTAGTAGATCCTCTAACCTTGACATTTGTTGTTATTATTGTTTAATCCTTACGTTAATCTTCCATCTCAAAGTTCTCATCAACTTCTTCTTCTTCTTTATTATTATCATTATTAATAGTATTATTGGTATTATTACTATTACTATTACTATTACTATTATTATTACAATAGTATTATTATTATTGTTGTTGTTGTTGTTGTTGTTGTTGTTGTTGTTACTATTGTTGTTGTATTATTGTTATTTATAATTTATACAATTAACCTCCCTGTGGTTCGACCCCGGTCTTGCTGGGTTATTTATTACTTTGACACTCCTGCAGTTGGGAGAAGACATCAATCTTTTGGTCGTGTCATATATATATATCACCATTATAATTAGAAAATATTTACACAACAGAGTACAAGTTGAATAAGCTAGTCCATTTAAGTTTATATATACACAACATTATAATCTTCAAAATATACAGGAGGTAATGTTATTATCATCAATTTACATATCTAAAAGATGTACTAGTAATAAGAGTAGATTCTAAAGCTACTAGGATGCACGGTATTGAGATGAACCTACACAATGATTTAAAAGATAACCATAGTCAATTAGAGCATTTACATTTGCATATATATATATATATATATATATATATATATATATATATATATATATATATATATATATATATTAGTTACTCATAAAAATTTCAAATTTACTACCCATCTTCCAAGTACTATTCACAAATCAACAATCTAAAATCTAAACTTGTCCACACCATAGATCTCCAGTACCAAACCAGTACAATTGGACCACCAGCACCAGTTCCATACCAGGATAACTGGTCCACCAGCTGCCCATTCACAGGGCACCAGTTCCATGCTAGTATATAACTAGTTCACCATTCTTCAATTCACAGAATAAATTATCATGGGAAAATCTACCAGCATGACGCATAAAATTTCATTGATCGAGGAGATAATTTAAATATCTAAAGTTCAAAGAAAAAAATATTCAAGGTATTAAACACCTACCTGGTGTTTGCGTCTTGCTAGCTGAACCTCTGTTGAGTGGTTCATGTAGCCTCGCCCACTCCTACAGGTTCATTTCGTTACCAATTAAATTACCACATCAGTAATGTCATCACATCACCGATTTAATTCTATATCAACAAAATCAACTTGTTATCAGTTTAATTATTTCATCAACACCACCACCACAAAACCACTTTAATTATCAAACCAACAAAACAACTCATTGCTAATTTAATTACTTCATCAACGCATTACCACATAATTCATTTAATTATCAAACAACAATATTAACTCATCACTAATATAATTTCTTCATCATTAACATTACCACATAACTTATTTAATTATCAATCAACAATGTCAATTTACCACTAATATAATTTCTTCATCAATTAATTATCAATCAACAATATCAACTCATCACTAATATAATTTCTTCATCATCAACATTACCACATAACTCATTTAATTATCAATCAACAATGTCAATTCATCACTAATATAATTCTTCATCAATTAATTATCAATCAACAATATCAACTCATCACTAATATAATTTCTTCATCATCAACATTACCACATAACTCTTTTAAATATCAATCAACAATGTCAATTCATCACTAATAGAATTTCTTCATCATCAACATTACCACATAACTCATTTAATTATCAATTATTGATTCAACATTTTCATTCATTTTGTTTCTAGGCCGAAACCTCTTCCCAAAAAGAACCCATTAACCCATTAATTTTTTTTCTTTAATTTCACAAATTGAAACATTGCCCACTATTATTTCATTTATTTAAACATTAATTAATCACAATTTCATAGATTAACCCATTCAACCTTACAACTCATACCATAACTATACATTAATACAATTGAATGAAATCTTAACATACTAAATATATCAATTTAGTTGAGAGGAAAGGATTTGTTACCGTTTAACTCAAAGAAATAAGAGATGGGAAGCTTGAAATCACTACACAAAATTTCTTTCCTCCTTCCCCCTTTGATAATCTCATTCAGGGGTAGCAGTAAGGGGGGTAGTTGTTCTTGGACCTTTTGGTAATTTCCAATTTGGCTTTTGGCTTGAAAGTTTTGGGGTTCAGGTTTTTTAATGTTGGCAATTTGGGATGGAGTTTGGTAGTTTTTGGGATGAGTTTTTCCTACCCCTGTAGCCATCTTCAACATGGTGGACGTCTTTTCTTTCGAAGCCTCTTTTCTTGATGGGTGCAAAAATTCTACCACTCTTGACACCTTGCTTTATGCGTTCACACACTACCACAGCGTTAGTGAATTGCTGAGCCGAACTACCCATCACATGTTTGTAATATGGTGCTTTGAGTGTGTTGGCAAATAAATAGACCATCTCTTTGTTCAGAAGTGGAGGATGTACTTGAGCAGCTGATTCTCGCCATCTTTGAGCGTATTCCCATGCTTTCTTTGTCCTTTTTCTCTAGATTAGACAAGCTGGTTCTGTCGGTAGCGATATCCATGTTGTACTTGTACTGCTTGACAATGACTTTGAGTCTGGCTTCCAGCGCCTCTATCTTATCTTGATCAATGCTATCAGATGAATTAGCCTTGTGGGACTCGTTAGCAGATGCCTTCATAATTGTCGGGGCTGGTGCAGGTGTCGCTAACTACATAAATGTTGGATTTTGCTGAGGCTCTTGACCATGTTCGCTCATTCTTTCTTCAGGCTGCACTGTAGTCGGAGACTGATTAAAGGTGACTGGTCGGTTAGAAGGACCTTCACTAGAGGTATTTCTCAGTGTTTGCTCGAGTAAGCTAGTGAGGTGAGCCATGCTTGTTTTCAGAGACTCCAACTCTTCTTGAAAACTGGCATCACGGTTAGCACGCTCTTCATCTTCCATGTTTCTCGCTCGAAGTCGGGTGTTGTAGACTTTTTGGGGACCTATACTTCAACCTGCTATGTATGCATGTTATTTACAATGATTGGATGTATATGTACGATGCAAATGTATTTACATGTCTTGTAGAGAGTTCATACTTTAAGGTTAGGTTTGGGCCATGATTGGATGATTGGATGTTATGAAGGGTGGCTTGCTACCTGGTCTCAAAAGGGTCTCTTGTTGTCCCAGTGATCGCCCTCGTAAAGGCAATATGGGGGCCTAACAGGTAATGAGATGGCATATGAACCAATCATTACCAGTCTAAGCACTCAGCGAAGAGTTGGGGTTTACACAAACTTAAACATTGACTAAAAGTCATAAGGTAAGCTGCTAGTCCCCCACTTAACCTAGAGTTTTCAATGTAACTCGTACAAAAATACGAATGATGCATGAAGCAATTTTACAATGTAAACAAATATGTATGAAATTAAAGCGTATGAGCAAATGAGGAAATACATATAAAAATGACACAAACCAAACAATAAAACACAATAATCAGACAAAAACAAAGCTTAGTCCACAAGGTCTCCAGTGGAGTCGCCATTCTGTCGCACGTGTGCGGCGTTGCGATAATCGTCCACCACTCAGGAAAAAATGTAAAGGTCTATCTGGCAAATGTAGAGAGACAAGGAATTCTTGTCTCTTATCAGTAGAAAATTTGAATGGGAGTCGCCACCTAATATTTTGGTCACTAGGAACCCTAACTGGTCTCGGAGATTGGGTACAGAGACTGGTTGCGTAAAGGGAAGGTATTAGCACCCCAACTACGCCCTACCTAAGGTAGGCTGCATTGTTTTAATGTTCGATAAAAAACTATGGTCTTATTGTGTTTTCTAATTGTTGGTCTGTCTAAGGTTCAAGAAAAGCCCTCCTTAATAAGGAGGTTCTTATCTTAATGGGGTAAAACCTAACCGTTCTAGAGTCTGAAAAAATAGAATTTAATATCCAGAATACGTATTACGTGTAATGTCATACCTCGGATACGAAAAGACAAATAAAATAAAATTTTTGTTGTTTATGAAATTTTGGCCAATGTTTTCTTGACTTTAATAAACTGGTTATTAAAGCCAAAACGAATGCTAAAACATTGGTTTTTGGTGTATGAAAAACACAATATGATTTTTTAGCTTTGAGACATTTGGCCGTATGCACAAAAACATTTTTTTTTCTTTTTTTCAAATTTTTTTTTGTATTTTGGAAGTTTTGATGAAAACCGGGTATTTTAATACTGGATTTGTATTTTTTTGGTATAGAAATACCAACCAAATACTAAGCAAAATTTAGTAAAAAAAAACATGGAAAACAATTACAATTTTTAAAAAGGAATTTTTTTTTATTTGGCCAGGCTCGGCCCAACCATTTTGGGTTGGGTCGGCGCTGCCAGCCCATTAAACAATGGGCTTCTCTACTATTCACATGCAACGTGAACAGTGGAGAAGAAGACGCAAAAGAAGAAGGAGGTGGAGGAGGAGAGGGAAAAAGGCTGACCTGCGGTGGGTCATGATGCTGCTGGCGGCGGTGGAGGTGGCAGGACGCAGCTGCTGGCGATTGTGGAGGTGCCGGTGGCCGGTGGTGCTTCTCCTTCTTCCTTCTCTCCCTCCTCTATTTTTTTCTTCTGTTTTTTTCTTTCTTTTTCTTTCCTTTTCTCCTCCTCTTCTCTCTTCTCTCTTCGTTTTTTTCTCTTCGGTCTTCCCCTTCTCCTCCTCTCCCATTTCCTGTGCTCTCCCCCTCTGTATATATAAGTAAAAACAGAGGGGAGAGAGAGGTCGGGGCGACCACTGTGCTGCCGCCTCGAAGGCGGTGAGAAACAGGGGAGAAAAGTCTTCTTCTTCCCATGTTCTCTGCGTGTTCGGGGAAGAAGAAGACATATGGTGCTGTTTAAAACGGCACCATTTTTGCTTCTTCTCTTTTTTTTTTTGAAATTAATGAAAACGACGCCAAACTTATGTCAAAGTACAAGTCAGTCCTCAATTTGTGATTTGTTCAATCGAGTCCTCAATTGCAATTTTGATTGTAAAATCAATTCAATTGCATCCCTGCCAAATTCAATCGCCGGCCCTGAAGTTGGCCGCCTTTTTAACTTTGGTCCTTGGTCTTGAATTTATGCAATTTGACCCTTAATTGATCAATAAACTTCTAATTTCTTCAATTTGGCCCCTAATTCGGTTTAATTGCGCCCCTCTATTTGCGCGCGTTTTTCATTTTGATCCTTGGTTTCAGATTTCTTCAATTAAGTCTATAATTAGCCATCAAAATTCAATATTTATGCAATTAAGCCCCTAATTTGACCAAATTAACTCTCAAAAATTATATTTTGACCCCAGAACTTTAATTGATCAATTTTTCTTACAATCAAACCTTCCATAAATTCAATTAAACCTTCAATAAAATTTAATTGAGTCCATAAACATCTGATTTTGGACTTTTTTTTCTCAAATTGAATTTTCTTTGTCAACAGGGCTCTCATTAGTCAACAAAATACTGTCAAGTTTTAATCTTTGTACTTTTGAACCTCCTCAACCAATTTTTGACCATTTTCTGAGCGTTCTGGTATCCTCTTTTCACTGTGATATTTTTTGATAATGTTTTTGATTTTTTTGTATTTTTTGAATAGAGAAAAAAAAATGTGAATTGGGGAATAACCCAAAAATGGGTTATGACAAATATTACCACATAACTCATTTAATTATTATAAATAAATATATATTAAATATATATGGGCTAGGCCAGCCCATCTAACTAGGCCAAGCCCAGGAATGTCGGGTTGGGTTGGTCCAGTTCGAAAAGTATTGGGTCGATCTCGACCTAACAAAACTTTCTTCTTTTCTTTTCTTTTTATTTTTGGGTTGGACCTGACCCCGACAACTGGGTTGGGCTGAGACAGGTCCAACCTTACTCAAATTAGTCACTAGCACAACCCAGTGACGAGGTTGCATGAATAGTGCAATCTGAATTATAATTCATGTTGCATTGTTCATAACTAAGTGTATGAACACTGGAACATGAATTATAATTCACGCTTTACTGTTTGCATGTAGTGGCAGCAGAGAAGGGAGGAAGAAGAAGAACAAGAAGAACAAGAGAGGAGGGAGGCTTACCTGGTGTGGAAGGAGTTGGCGATGTTACTGGTGGCGTACAGTATAACTGGAGGTGGTGAGGCCGACGGTTGGTTGCAACTGGAAAAGGAAGAAGCAGAGGCTTGCAAAGACGAGGGGAAGCTTGCAATTGAAACTGTTGGAGTGGCTAAGGAGAGAGTTTCTGCCCCAGCTTCCGTTAGGAGGGACAAAAGCTTCTGGACAAGGTGGTTGCTGCTTGGGGGTCGCGGTGGCAAAGAAGAAACGTTTTGCAGAGGAGAGAGAGAAGTGGTGCAACCACCACGTGAGATGGTTTGATGGCTTCTTGTGGTGCAGATGATGGTGGGAAGACCGGTGATGAGGGTTGTTGTTACCTAATTTTTGACCCACCTTTTTTATAAAAATTTCGAAAAGCCCAAAAATAGTGAAAAAACAACAAAAATCTAAAAAAATATATATTTTTAATATATTTGCATCGTTTTTAGCATTTTAAGCATCGTCTCACAAGAATTTAAATTTTCAAAGATCTTTGAAATGCGTTCGACTTTTAACGCGTTATTTTTAAAATCACCGATTTTCCTCATTCAAGTCGATGTTGATAAGAAAAATCCAAAAAAATAAGAAAAATTAAATTTACAAAAAAAGAAAGAAGTTGAGGGACCAAATTTGGGAACCAAACAATATTTTGCCTATAAATAGTAGCCTTCAACACACACAATGGAGGGGGGGCAATTTTAAAAGAAAAAACACAAAAAAAAGGGAAACCTAAACCTAAATCCATCTCTACCCATTCAACCCTTCTCCTTTCTCCTGGAGCCGCCACCCTTCTCCCTCACAAGACCTTCCCAGCCGGCCACTTCAGCCCCTCACCTGATCTCCCTTCCCATCTCTATTTTCCCTCATTTTCTCCTCCCAACCAACTAGATCTCCCCCCTCACTCTCTCTTCAACCACAGCGTCTTCCACCTTATCACCATAGAGCCTGTTCCCTACTGATTTCAGTTTCATCTTCGGCAACTGTCCTCCAACAGCAACCAGTACACGATAGCGCACACAGACATTGTCCCCCTCCTCATCCACCAGTTCTTCTTTGCACAGTCCGGCCTCCAGAGCGCAGCCCCCGTTGTCTTCTTCATCTCCTCCCACCAGCCTTGCAGCGGCGTCTCCTTCCCATCACAGCAACGCCGCCTCCTTACTCACAACATTGGGTCCTCTATAGCAGATATACCGCCTGAAGAAGAGGGAAAGAACCACTAACAGGGAAACAAACCCGAAAGGACCAGATCTGAGAAGGAGAAAACAAAACTAAAACATATTGCTCATTGTGATTGTGTTGCTTTTGTAGGTGACGGCGTTCCTCATAGCCGACAAGGAGGGGAAGAGAAGAAGAAAGCAGGTCGGATCCGCCCGTTTCCAGGCATTGACTGCGGCGGCGCGTGAACCCATGTGATGCCAGTGGAGGAGACGCGCCGCCACTGTTCCTGCAGTTTCAGAAGGCCTTCCTTGCAATTCCTGGAGTTTTAGGTGCTATTTTGTAAATTTTAAATTGTTTAATGTAATTTTTGTTCAGTTTTGAATTTTTATAATTTGTAGTGTGGATGTAAATAAAAACGAAAAAGAAAAAAAATATAGTGAAAGTGAATGTGTTGTTTGTATTTTTTATGATAAAATTGCAAAGAATAAAGAAGAATTTAATATTTTGATTTGCTCACAGTTAAGGATTATGAACTTACACGTAAGTCGTATTTCTAATATCCGATGAAAGAACAAAATTTTTGAAACTTCTTTGTCACATCAAAGCCACGAAGCAGCTTACCTCAGGTAGGGTGCGTTAGGGGTGCTAATACCTTCCCTAACCACAACCAGTCCCTTACTCGTGAATCTCTAACAAGACCAGTACACCCGGGTTTCCTAGTAGCCCTCAATTAAGTACTAGGTGGCGACTCCCAACGAATCAAGCAAACAAAAAGAAAATCGCCAAAACGACGCCAAACGGGTGACGTGCGACAAGGGTGGCGGCGACTGAAGGCCACGACGGAGAGAGAAAGAAGAGAGAGAACTGGATACAGGAAAACTGGGCGAGGAAGGCTGGTTTTTAACCATCTTTGCATTTGATTTTTTTCCTTCCCCAGAGCATGAAATCCACCCCTATTTATAAGGGATCGAAGAGGGTAATCTTCTCTACACAAGGGAAAATTTTCAACCCTTAATTCGGTTGGGAAAGATCCTAACCGTTGGCTCAAAGTATGCATCGTGAGTTGTTAAATCTGTAGGAAAAAGCTGTTGGAGTTGGCCTATTTAGGCCGGCACCGGCGCCGTCTCGTTGTCATTTAGCTTGAACTGTTAACATGAGGTTGTAGAGAAATTGTAGGTGACCATTTGCGTGCATGTTTTGTTAGATTTGACGGAGAAATAAAACATTAAATGCACCTGAACTGTTCACATGAATTATGCTTTTTAAATAAAGCATTAAATGCACCGTTTGAATTATTAGAAAATAAATTTTAGAGAAAAAAATTTCACATGGTATTTTAAAAACGGGCTAAGAAAAGGCATTTGATTGAATGAAAAAGATACCCAAACTTGACATAAAGGTGTTTTAGTAAATATGGATAGATTTGCTATATAAATAGGAAAATTATGCAGAAAATACCTAGGATGGCCGAATGAAAGAGAGAGAGAGAGAGAGTACCTTGAGAGCAGAAACTCAAACGGCCATATCTAGGATTGCACCTTCGGATCGGGCTGATGTTTGGATATATTATGCTCCTTGCCACCCCTAACATCTAATCATTGGGATCTGAACGCTCTGATTTTGTGTGAGAGATATACTCCTCGCAACATTTCAAGGAAAACCTACCTGCATCCACGGTTGCTAGCAATTTCTGCCTCCGTCCACCGTTGGATCCTGCACAAGTTTTGATATGTTGGGAATATTAATGAGCTATTCATTTAAATTGTAGAGATCAAGATTAGAGTCTCCGATGAGAAGTTATTCATCGGTGAACAATATATTGTTAATTTTCAGGTCAATTTGGTTTTGTTTCGATCTAGGAAGATCTATCCGTTAAAATGCTCTGATTTTATGGTACATGTTGCATGATATAATGATGGTTAACTTCATCGTTTGGAGTTTATTAGTTCTAATTGAGTTAGGAGAAACTTGAACCTTACTGAAACGTTTCTTTAAATTAAGTTAGCAAGAATGAAATAAATGGAAAGTGTGGTGGCTTGATTTGTGTTTAACCATCAAAAGCATGCTAATTATGATTTAAATTGAAGAAAATCCTTGGTATCATTTCATAGGTATGTTTATCCAGATTATTCATAGTAGGAAAAAGGAGATATTGGCTATCCAATCTATGTATTGGGACTAAACAGTTTGATCACCCACCTTTTAGCTGAGGTTAGGGCACCCAAATGATAAACTTCCAAATTGGGTTCTTTACAAAGGTTGTAGGTATGGATGTTATCTTTCAAACAAAACTGACCTCGTGTAATTTGGAGTTATAGAACTCCAGATATGGACTGAAAATGGAAGATGGGTTGAATTGTCTTGTATTGGATAAATTGTGTTGAGTACTATAATAGATAATTTCAGGGGTGTTAAGGGTAGAATTTGGCTTTCAATCCTTCAGTAGAGTTGTAGAACCATATCTTACATTTTCAAGGAACCAAACCACACTTAAAACCAAAGTCTACAACTTTACTTACAAATTAAGTGGTAAACAATGTTTTCAAGTGAAAAATGATCTAGGAAGTATAATGAGGTAGTTGAAGGAAATAATTAGAAAATGAAATTAAAACATGGCGATGAATTCATGTGAATAAGATTGCAATAGTATGAGAACATACATTGTAATAAAATTATAAGAGGGTACTAATTGTATCTCTTGATTCTCAAACAGAAGAGATGCCTAGAGCAGGGTCGTCAATAGTTGAAGGGACTCGGTAGGTTGGGGAAACAGGTAGGTGTATTACACTTTGTCTTTTCAATTTGTTTAAACTCATTGATAAATTTCATAATTTATTATTTTATTGCTTTGATAAATATTGGAATGAATATGAGTACTTTACGTACATTGATGTGTATCAACTAGTTATGATATAATTGAAATGGATACGAGTATCTTACGTATATTGATATGTATCAAACTTGTGATGATATTATTGGAATGAATATGAGTACCTTGCATACAACAATATAGATCAATTAATTAGAATAATGTTTGAATGAACAGTGTACATTATGCACAATGGTATGAATCAAGTTAGCTAGGATAATGTTTGAACAAACATGAGTACCTTGTGTGCATTGTTATGTATCAAATTAATTATGTTATTATTATAATGGATATGATTACCTTGCATACATTGATAGGTATCGAATTAGTCATGATAACTTTGGAATAGATGTGATGATCTTACATACCTTAGTATGGATTGAGTATATACAATGACTTGGAGATTGGAGGAGAAATGATATATAATTGATCATCGTAGTGTCGGTGGCTAAGGATATGTTATGATAATACTTAACACTATGATGAGGGTGATTAAGGACATAAATTGATACTTGGCATTGTGATAAGGGTGACCAAGGTTATGTGAATGATGCTTAATGACTCTAGTGTCGGTAACTAAGGTTGTGTGTGAATGATACTTGGCAACTGTGGTTACAATGTATATGATGTTAATAAGAAGAATGAAAGGGGATCAATACAAATAGAAGGTTGAGAAGACATTGATTAGCTATCCGGGTTTAGATAACTAATGATATCAATGGGGTTCCATTAGTACCGACATTTGGGATGACATTGATTAGCTATCTGAGTTTGGATAGCTAATGGTATCAATAAGATTTCATTGGTGCCGACATTCCTTAAATTGATTAGTCGATCTTACTTTGGTGGCTAATGATGTTAGTAAAGATTTCTAACATTGGCATGGTTACTCCTAGTTAAGGGAAAAAGATAAGTTGATTAGCTATTCCGGGTTGAGAATAATTAATGATATCAATGGGTCATAATGGTATCGACAACTATTTCTGGTGTGATTAGCTACTTTGGGTAAAGAGGCTAATGATGTCAAGGGTTCTTGACATTGACAACTTTGATGGTAAACCAAATATAAATAAGAACTGATTAACTATTTCGGGGTAGGAATAGTTAATGATATCAATCGGTTGTATTGATACTAATGAGATTCAATAGTATCGGCAATTACCTTCCAGAAAATGGGAGAGAAAGTATTGATTAGTTATTCCAAAAGAATGAGATAAGCTAATGATGCCAAGAATGGAATATCTTGGTATCAAGTGAGAATTGATTCACAAGGAGATGGTGTTCGAAACCATTGAGTTGTGTTGAGATTTCCAAGATGAAATTATTCTCGGCAAATGAGATAGGATGTTAGATAGATATTGGTAATAGATGGAAAATGTATATTATAAAAGAGATTTATGCCTAAATTTATGTATCAAAAGAAATTTCATAGAAATTATTACTTGTCATTGTTATTGTTTGTTACTACCTTTTTATATTTATATCTATATGTTACTTTTTATTTTCAGGTTCATTAAGGTCACGTCAAGAGTGATCTTAGTTTAGTTACCTTTTGCTTTCGACCATGTAATTATTTGTAAATTAAAAGACTTATCTCCTAAAACTTGAAATGTAATATTATCCTGTAAATTTGGATGTTTGACTTTAATATAATGTTTGTAATTCTAAGTACCTATTTAACCATGCATGTTTATAGTTGAAATCGAATCATTCACTTAAATAAGATTATATGATGTTATTATGGAAGATATAGTTTATATGATGATATGATGTAAGGAAAGATAAATTTGCATAGCCAACATGAAAAAAAAGCCATTAAATAAACTTTATCCTGAATATGAGGAGGGATATTAATCTCTTTAATAGGATGAATGAATTTGCCAGAGCAAATACGAGACTTGTTAATTGAGCCAGATGGATAAGTACTCTTATTGGATTCACTAGACTTACCTATAGAGAAAGGAACCTTGAAGAGTCATTACATGATCACCATAAATGGTCTCACATTCTTTATGAAAGGCAATAAATAGATACTTGCAGCTCTTTGGAAGAAAATAATTTCCTTTCTTATTAGCTTCATTAAGTTCATCCGCAAAAGGGATGACTTCATCATAAAAAGTGCCGAAAAGAGGAAGGCCGCTACATGATTTCAATTCTCAAAGTGACACAGACTCCTCACCATTGAGGGTAGATAGCGTATTAGTAGCAGGATTCCAATGGTTGTAGAAAGAAAGAAAGGATAACATTTATCTACCAATCATATGTTAAAAGGGATGCAAAAATGGTGTCTCGAATATGTGCCTTCTCGAGGATCGGCTTGTAATGTTTTAAAATATCTTTTGTCCATTCCCAAAACTTGGGAATATACTCAAGTGCATCAGAGATTGGGATATAATTCTTGCAAGTAGCATCTCTATCACGTTTATGATAGTTTAATGGCGACAGATCAGCTGGAAAAGTGGTTGAATGTGGAAAGGAGGATTGAAGTTGTAAAACTGATTGAGGCAAACCACCATGACCATAAAGTTCATAAGAAGTCTCAAATGACCATGAAGTCAAATGCTTGATGCTTTCGAAAGACCATTTCTTAGAGAATGGACCAATGGCGGGTTCGTATATGCAAAGACTTGTTTGACGATACTTGTCCTCAATTACTAAGAACCTTTTAGAAGAAAAAGAAGAATTCTTGAAAGTCATTATCTAAAAAAGAAATATAGTGCATATTAGATGCATATTTGAAACAAGGGATATGGAACAAGTTTACAGATCCCATGATATTTATATGTCCTCAAAAAAAGGGGTAAGAACTTCCTTTGATCAATAACCAAAGAAGAGTGATGTTCTAACGTTTGAAAGAAAGTTATGAATCGACAAAATTAATGGTGCATTAAAAAATAGCAACCGTGACCGTTAAAAAACGACTCTTCAAGCACCAAGTCTGGTGAACTATTATAGCTAGAGAATTTAGACTACCAAAGCAACTCATGTGGAACCTTAAGTCAGGCGGTTAACCTATATCCAAGTTCCAAATAATGTTAAAGAAAATTTACCATCTAACACGGGACACGTAGTTATATTATTGAGAATATGATCTAATAATTGAAAATAAATAAGTCACATAATTGCTCTTCAAGGGTATATATATAAAAATTTAATATGATCAAATCGAATTCTAGTTGAAAATATATTTAAAGTATAAAACCTTCTTAACTATATTTTCGAGACATGCCCACTTGTTTTTAAAAGTAAGTGAACTTGTCTCAAGGGGGCATATGTAGAAACATAAATTTTCTACCAATCAAATTTCATCAAGTGTTATTTTTATTTTATTTTTATATGAAAGGATAAAATAAGATTGAAATTAATGACATGGAAAATAAATGAGCCTTTATATATTTCTTGACCAATGAAAGGTTGACACTTGAGATGAAATATTTAAAATATCTTGTCATAAATGCAAGATCCATCAATAAAGATCAACCAATAAAATCATGTCATGTGACATTGGAAAAGAACCCAATAACCCCTAAAAATCTCTATAAATAGATGGTCTCAACTTAGAGAGAAAAAATAAATTCTTGGAGATACAAATTTTCTTAAATACAAGCTTTTCAAGCAAAGAAACTCTCTCAAAAGTTCTCAAGCCTACTTTATCTATATTTGAAGTCTACAAAAAATAAAATTCTGTTGGATCAAACTTAAACGCTCCATAAGAGTTCTTCAACAATACTTTGAAGACAAATTAAATGTACTCTTCAAAGCATTAAATCACCAAATCTCGCTTCGCAATACACGTTTAAATTCAAGTTCTTGCAAAGTAAAAATCTTGGCTTGATTTCACTAATAAATCAAGTCACCATATATCAAATTTAAGGGAAAAATCAGATGGTTGTCTTATTCTTTTGAAAGAATATTTTAGATAGAAATTGTACCCAATCATATATTTAATAAAATCATATATTTGTACATGTGTATTTGTTTAATTTCAGGTACTTAAAATTATATTTACAGATATCTATATAGATACCCGAAACTCAATAAATAATATATCTAAATTTCTTAATCAATGAATATAATAAGTAGAACATGTATATAAAAATATCTGATTCGAGAATAGTCATTGCCATCTCTAAATGAGACTACGGAGGCCTCACAAATCCACATCAAATAAACCTTGCTTATCTTTTCCAGGATAGATCAGCTAGAATTTTATCAAAGATGAATGCCAAATAAGTCAAAATAAGTGGTAGCTTACAGAGCCAACACAACAGCAGAATCACCTGGAGTTGAAGAAGATAAAGGCTCAACACCATCCAAAAGGTTCCCAGCAGCAAATCAATTCAAAAATTTTAGAACAGCATTCCAACAGAAATCATCTCAGAAATGGACCAAGCAACCCAACAAACACACATGGATTCCTTGACAGTTGCATATGGGGAATAAAGCTCATGAAGAACAATAATGATTGAATCAGAAATTCAGTCAGCATCCAACATCAAGACACTAAGGGATAAACATGATACTATTCAGAATTCAGCCACCAGTGCAGAACAGCAGTAAGCAAAGTCCAGCATATGTATCCTGTAAAGAAAACAATGATACAATGTACTATTATCACCCAGATGTGTCTACTGAGCAGATGGCAGAACAGCTTCACTCCAAGTTTGCAACAAATGATCTAAAATATCATTCAGATCTTTAAATCCACCTCAACCCCAAAGAAATCAGCACAAGTAAGTTTCTTAGCTGACTTGCTTATGATCTGCCAAGGGAAATTCATCAACTTGTTTCTTTCTTTCCAGTTCATTAGCATGTGCATTGAGCAATTCTTGTTCTACAACCTGCTTTAAGAATAGTTAACAAATGAACAACTAAATATATCAAGTGCTTTTTGCTTAGAAATGCATCAAAATAATGTTTTTTTTTTTAAAATTAATTATTTTTTAGATTAACACATCAAAACAATTTGAAAACATTAAAAAAACAATTTTTAATAAATTTTGTTTTTTGAATTTTAGGGAACGCAACCGCATTTCCAAACGCGGCGCGATGCTTTTAACTGGAAACGCAGGTTGCACTGCAGGTGCAACTCGTTTCCGGACCCTTAATCCGAATTGCTTTGTCATGGAACTAAAATAGCAGAGGCCACTTGGATATGGGAGAATTAAGAGCGAATGTTCACAGTTCAGGTCATCTTGAAGAATTTTTCAAACAAGGCTGAGACTTTGAATCCCAGCATGCAACAATTTATCCCAAGAAGAAAAAAATCATAAACCTGTCAATTGCTTCTAAAAAAGTATAAGCAACAAACCTCCAGTAACTTCTTTTGGTTTTCGGCCTGCAGGTAAGGAGAAACTGTGTCCTTCTCATGTGTCAAGCATTGGCTAACCTAAATTTCATTGAGAAAGACAGCATTAAATGAACCCTCCGCATTAGTACTGTAAATAGATACTTCGACGGAGAAATGGAAGCAACATTAATACCGCAAGCATATATTCATTATAAGATTTCTTTTGCATCCAACATGAAGCCTTTCGAGAGTAAAATGCAGCAGTGTCCTTGAGGATTGCTTCTTCAAGGTTTTGCTTATGCTCTTTTAATGAACCTACTCCGTTCTCTGCATTGATGGCCAAAATACTTTTCACCAAGGCCTGATCGATCTGCTCACCCTCACGTTCCCGGTTGATCTGAATATCCAAAGTTCTATGATTTCAGACATTACTACAAGTGCAAGGGGTTTTAGTGAACAAATCAATTATTTCAAAAGGGATTCTTCAAGTATATAGGCAGAATCAATCATGATAATGAGTTACTGCCAACAAACAGTCTACTTCAATTATCATACAGAAACAATCTAGTGAAAGTATAATTTACCATCGACTAACAATATGAAGTATTTGTAGCTAGTGGGGATATCAGGACAACAAGATGGAATCCAAAAAAGTTCTCGTATCGGGCTAATCCAGAGCATATGAAACCGAACATTGGTAACTAGAAGTAATTAAGATTTCTAAGACAATCAGTTGTTCTTCTTATGTCGAACTAGTGATCTATAGAGTTAATGTTATTCATAAGAATTCGACATGAACGATATTTCTTGCTCATGCCCTGTGATCGGAGAAATGCTATGAATTTGGTAGAAAATCTAAACGTACCATGGCTATCACAGCGTCTTTTACTGGGCCAAATGTCTCAGCATACACCTGAACACAAAATCAAACTATACATCTGGGAAAAAAGAAACCAGTACCATGATTCAGCTTTGTGAAAAGATTAAGAATTTCCATTACTAAACAGGTTGTAAAAAGTGTTGTAGCTAGTTTGTTGAAGTGAAGGAAGTTTTCTCCTCGCAATAAAGTATCTGTCAAGATAGTTGAAAAATCTAAAAAGCCATAAAGTCATGGTTTGGAGAATAGACCATCTCCTCACTATTTCTTGCAACAAATCTTGGTCTCTCTTTCCATTTAAAGCTGGCAAAACCTGGAATCAATAAACAAGCAAAGAATCCAAATATGAGGAGATTTTTATTATCACCAAGTGAAGTTTGTAAATCTCAGAAATGCCACTGACCTTAGAGGTTATGTACTCTTCAAATATCTTCTTATAATAGTCATACAACTCCCGAGAATATTCACCGAGAGGGTTGGGGGTACTGAGTTCATAAATAGCTCTGCTCAGCTTAGTTAACTCTACAAATTCCATGTAACCAGAAAGAAGATAAAAACAACAACAAAGGTAGCCTGTAGCCATGCATAATTTAACTGGATAAAACAAAACATTCACTTGTAATTGGGGTAAAGAGTTGCTATCTAAGACATTGCTCAGAAACAATTTGGCCAAAATGTAACATAACACAGAGATATCAATCATTAGTTTTTGTTAATAACCACCCAGCAGGTGGATCCATCATCATGACTAGCAAGTAAATATCCAAATCCGCTTGTAGAATCAACAGTGTTTTCAATGGTGAAGCTATGAGTTGATAGAGAACGAAAAGGATACGTGTAGTATCGCATGTAGTCTTCGGATGAGAACCCTTGGACATTGTCAGTCCCTTCTGCAATCCCAATGGCTCTATCAACCGCCTCCTGTATCACTACCATTCCTTCTTCAAACCTTTCAGAGCTTTTGACATTTGCAGTGGTCATGGACATGCTTATAGCTTCCGGCTATGGCTTTGAAAATGCGATTGAAAGACTGCAAAAAAGCGGTGTATCGGAGCAATTCGACATTACATGTGTTCTTTCTCTTCGTGGAGTTGAGTTTTCTTCCTCAAAAGCGAAGACTTTGACTTTTCATAACTTCAGGGAAGGTTCTTTCATGGTCCCTTGCCTGGTAGGTGGTTCAATTTTTTCAACAGGAAGGCTTCTTTTTCTTGACAAGGAATAGATTCGTGCATCGTTACAGTATTGCAACTCCGAGGGGTTTTAATATATATATTTTTTAATACATTCAAGCTAGGTTGATTATATCTCTGGATTGAATTTAATAAATGTTTATTAAAGTTGACATGAATAATAAGCATTTAAAATCAAATAAAAAAACTTAATTTTGATTATCAATACAAATAAAAAAACTTAATTTTGATTATCAATACACATTATCATCAAATAAGAAAATCATTATATTCTTGTCCTGTAAATATTTTTTTGTTTTGTTTTATAAGTTCGACAAAGCTGACATTGAACCACCAATCGAAGATAAGGCTAGATTCACTGAATGTGCTCCGATTTGCTCTTCTTAATAATACATATTATTGAATAAGGGAGCACCGAGTGTGTGGTCTGTGTTTGATGTTGTAGTATCTGCTTAAAAAAATAGGTTTTAAGAAATTATTTTTATTTATGATTTTAAAAGATAGGTTTAGAAATTATATATGGTTAAGAATATTATGAGATAATTTTTTACATATAAAATAAATTAAAAAAAATTATAATACCAACTATCATTATCATGTGTGATTTAACAATGGATTAAAATAGTTTATTATCATAGTACTGTATTTTTTAGAAATTATAATTCTTTACATTCAAATATTTATTTTATCCAAGAATCTCCAAAATATTTATTCTACAATGCATAGTTCTATATTTCTTTCATTATTAACACTATTTTCCTTGAAAGTTGAATTTGATTGATAAATGACACGTCCAAAAGATTAATGTCTTCCCCCAAGTGTAGGAGTGTCGAAGTAATAAATAACCCGGCAAGACCGTGGTCGAACCACATGGAGGTTAACTGTATAAACTACAAATAAAAAAAATAGATAATAACAGAAAAAAAGTTGAAGAGAGCTTTGAGATGTGATATTGATATAAGGATTAAACAAGGATAAATAATTGTCAAGGTTAGAGGATCCACTAATGGTATTTCAAACAAGTATAGTATAAACTATTTTTATTACTCAACTAGAAACCACACACAAAGAAGGTTCCAATCGGATTATAGATTGTTAACATTATTACATTAGTTATCTTATTCGAATAATATTAATACTTGTAAATGTTGTTAGGTATTTATGATTATAACTTATGTTAACAACAAATCAAGTTCCTTTCATAGCACAGGTGTCGGTTATACCATACGGTTGAGCTATGAAAGTGCCAAGTATTTGTTTGTTGTACCAAGAATTATATAACATAAATCTATGTTAACAACAAATCAAGTTCCTTTCAAATATTTATTTTATCCAAGAATCTCCAAAATATTTATTCTACGGTGCATAGTTATATATTTCTTTCATTATTAACACTATTTTCCTTGAAAGCTTAATTTGATTGATAAATGGATGACTCTCCAATTATACTCTAGGGTTTGAATTTAGGGACGTTACATAAAAAATATTTCTTTATAATGTTCAAAAATCCAAGAACTAAAAATAAAAAGGTTATTTGGTATTTGAGATAGTAGTTGATTAATACGTTAAAATATTTAGATTTTTTTCTCAATCAAAACAACTCCAAATTCATTAAGAAGATTTTGAATACCTGAAAGAAAACAATTCTAATTGGGCAATCTTAAAGATCCTCCGATGATAAAGTCAGTATCTTTTAAAATATAAAGGTAGTAGACAATTGGAAAATGTGAACCTTTCTTATGAAGCTTTTATGATGTATTTATAACCCATAAATCTTGTCTTTGTGTGTGTATAAAGGAGGGTCTGTAATGTAATTATCCTGATAGCATTTAATGAGGGATAAATATCCCTTATCTGATGTGAATATGATGGGTCCTTAAAGGACTTTTATACACCTAAAAAGGTGTATGGGGATTAGAGTTTAAGACGTCAAGTGTAGCTAAGTCTATAGAGACTGAGTTATTCCCTAAGGTTAGACCCAAGGGAGGTCGGTCATTCTCCTGAACATGCCAAGGAAGGATGGTCCTTATATTAGACTTGGCTGATTGCCAAGCGGTTTGGGTCTGGCATGCGTGCCAACGCTAACTTGGGTTTGACGCACTGCCCAGTCCAATCATCTTAGTTCGGTATATGTGCCACACCCACACTACCTTGGGCTTGGCACACCGCCAAGCCCAAGGGTCTTTGGTCCAACATACATGCCAGACCCATACTATCTTGAACTTGGTGCACTGCTAAGTTCAAACGTCTTGAGTGTGGCATGGTGCCAGACTCGTGCTACTTTAAACTTGGCTGACTGCCAAGTTCAAGCGCCTTGGGTCTGGCATACATGCCAGCCCACACTACCTTGGATTTGGCGCACTGCCAAGTTCAAGAGCCTTGAGTTCGACATGCGTGCCAGACCTACACTACCTTGAGCTTGGTGTACTGCCAAGCCTATGCACCTTGGACTTGGCTGAATGCCAAGTCCAAACACCTTGGATCTAGCATACGTGCTAGACCCACACTACCTTGGACTTAGCTGACTGGCAAGTCCAAACACCTTGGGTCCGGCATATGTGCCAGACCCTCATTATCTTGGGTTCGGCGTGCTAACATGCCCAAACACCTTAGACATGGCTAGAAGCCAAGTCCAAATACCTTGGGTCCCACATATATGCCAGACCCATATGTTTTAAAGAACTAGAAAAAAAATTAAAATAAAAACTTAATAAAATTGACTCATCAGTTGCCCCCCCCCCTCAAACCTGTGATATGTGATTTCACATGTAAAGGCTTAAGAGAGGTTAAGGTGAAAACTTGACTAAAAAGCGTATCGTCCTCCCTTGAGATAAAGACAGATGGTGTTTGTGTACCTGGTGGACACGAGATCATAATACTATATATACGTCTACATGCTATAGTTATTGGCTTTGTTTCTCCTCGATGACAATTCTTGATCTCCTTTTCTTTTAGTATCTTTTATTTCTTAGTCATTTCCCTGTACAACACCATGTTGGGATTGCTGCCCTTAGAGAGATTATGTCTTCCTTGATGAACAAATGCGTATAGCACTAGAAAGCCCTTGGAGATTGGCGCATATAGCACCAGGGAGACTACGTCCATCCCTCAGAGGTTGGTGCATATAGCATTGAGGAGACTATATCTATCCCTTGGAGATTGATGCATATAACACTGGGGAGACTATGTTTATCCCTTAAAGATTGACGCATATAACACTGAAAATATTCATATATGAAAAAGTACATTCCTACGTATGACGCATATAGCACTATAAATATTCATATATGAAAAAGTACATTCTCACGCATTATAATATATTTTTAAATGATCTGAATGCCAATCGTGAGGGAGATTTTTACCTTCCATATCCTATAAATGGTATGTGTTGCCCTGATCACTCTTATAACTTTGAAAGGACCGTCCTATTTCAGGGCTAGTTTGCCCTTACCTCCTTTGTTATTCGTGGCCTTTAACTTCCTGAGTACTAAGTCTCCACATTTGAACTTTCTATTCTTGACTTTGAGGTTGTGATATCGAGTGGCTCTGAGTCTATAGACTTCATTCCTAATTGCAGCCGTTATACGTGATTCTTCCAGAAAATCAAGATTGATTCTAAGACCTTGTTCATTGCCTTCTGTGGTGTAGTAAACTACTCGATGATTTGGACACCCGATTTCAACTGGAATCATAGCTTCTATTCCGTACATGAAGATAAATGGTGTTTCGCCAATAGATGTTGTTTTAGTCGTTCTGTAGGCCCATAAAATTTCATTCAATAATTCTGCCCACTCCGACTTGGCGTCCTTTATCTTTTTCTTCAGTCCATTCAGTAGAACTCTGTTAGTTAATTCAGCTTGGCCATTTATCTGAGGATATGATCAATATGAAGTCTCTAGCATTCTCTTATTTGCTGGTTGTCGAAGCGACATATAATGCGTGCTAGACCCACTCTATCTTGGGTTTGGCGCTCTGCCAAGCCCAAACACCTTAGACTTGGTTGAATGCGAAGTCCAAACGCCTTGGGTCTAGCATGCGTGTCAGACCCACACTATCTTGAATTTGGCTGACTGCCACGTCCAAGTGCCTTGGGTCTGACAGGTGTGCCAAACCCACACTATCTTGGGCTTAGCGCACTGCCACGCTCAAACACCTTGGACTTGGCTGAATACCAAGTCCAAACACCTTGGGTCCAGCATGTGTGCTAGCCCATATTATCTTGGGTTCGACGTACTGCCAAGCCCAAACGCCTTGGATTTGGCTTTCAGCCAAGTCCAAATGCCTTGGGTCTGGCATTTATGTCAGACCCATATGTTTTACAAAACTAGATAAAAATTAAAGAAAAACTTAATAAAATTAACTCATCATTTCTCATAAATGCATTTGTTTTAATGCGGATAACTTGCTTAATATTCGATAAGAAATGCATTTGGTAGAACATAAAAATATCATAAAATTTGTTTCACATAAAATGATAAAGGTTTGGGTTTTAGTAGGAAAATTGGTTTATCGTTTTAAAAAAACAATTTACACAATTAACATGATTAAGGAACAATAGAGAATATATAAATTGTTACAAATTCCTCATGAATTACATCAACGAAATTGTTATAAAATTCTTCTAATAATGCCACTCCTATACCATAACCTACATAAGGAAAACTATAAAACGCAAGGACCAGATTCATATATAGCAGATGAAGATGACATAATGTTTTGGATATATATATATCTTACTGTCTAACCTTCAAATAAACATGTAATGTGCTATTTCTTTCTCCCTCTTAAATAAAAAAACTCTTAAAAAAGAAAAAAATAATAATCTATAAAAATTATCTAAGAAATTATACTTAAATGTTTTATAAAGATCCAAGAATCTACAAGCAAGATTGTCACAATTCTGAAAAGCTAAAAATCAAGTTTGATAGAATTGTGACACAATAATACCTGAACTAAAACACCAATACTATTGGAATGAACCCCCGCCCTACTATTAACGAATCATGAACTTGAAGTATAAGGAAGATAGCCACAAAATTAGTTATGCTTCGATAAGTTCAATGGTTAGTTGTTTAAACAAAGAGAAAAACATGTTGCTCTAAACAAAACACCAATTTTATTCAATAATCCATGGCTACCAAGCAAAAATCTAAGTACAAGTTAAATAACTCTATGTATAATATGTAAAACATTATGAACAATACTGGAAAAATAATAAAAAAGTTTTAAATAAAATAGTAAAAAGAATCATAAATTAATTAGGAAACTAATACAAAATTTGCCTAGTAGCTTCTGAACCTTATCACAAGGCCTTCTCGATGTCCAATTGATATGAAATTTCAACCTAATATAAAACAAGGCCTTTGGATTCTTCTCGTAAAACTTCAATCTAATCCAATAGTTGGATTGAAAATTATACTCATTAACATGAAACTGCACATTAAAAAAATAAACTTAATCCACATGTAAGTAGGGAAATAAATTAAATCTGCAAGTCTTGTAGGAAATAAAGTCCAAATATCTTGAATTATCGCATTGAATACATCTTTAACCTTTTTAGCTCTTGACCTTGTAATAAGCCCAATTGGAACATGTAATGCATCATTTGATGATGCTCGCATCCACTTCATTCCCCTTCTCCTCAAAAGGATCCAACCTCAAATCATCATCGTGCTTGGATGTTGACTTGTTATTTTCATAAGACCTTTTGAACTTTTTTTATACTATGCTATAAGTCTAGATGAAATTACAACAACGATGAAATAACAAAAAAACTAAAAGAAAAAAGGATATAACCTGATTTTATAGCCTTACTCTGATACCAATTGATACGAAACCTGTGGATATAAAAATCCAAAAACTCAAAGCCAAGTAAGAAACTTCCTAAGAAAGCTAAGATTAGGTTTGAAATTGAACTTGACACAACGATAACTTATACCGAGGCACTAAGACTATATGTTACCAACCCATACCCAAAGCCTATAATCAGTATGCAAATGAGAAGTATAGAAGATGCCATAAATCTTGATTAATTTTTTGATAGGTCAGGATGAACACCATAAAACAATTGATCTTTGATAAGATATTGAAAAAGTTCCATGAGAAACCAAGAGTAAGAGAAAAATCTCACATAGAAGTTTTATTTTTGAATAAATCAATCCATCTCTTTTTCCACTCCAAATAAACCTCGAGATTATTTTTACCTTGAAAACTAGGAGTTTCCAGTTTAATAGATTTCAGATCACCATGCACATTATCATGGTTTTTATAGTTTTGGAAATCTCCTCTATGGATGAATTGACCCCTATGTATAAAACCATCATCCCTTCAATCTATAGGCTACAGAACCTACAATCTTATGTTTAAAATCATCATCTCCCACAATGTCATCTTCATCCTAAAAAATCATCCAAATTATTATTCGAGTTTCTTTTCATGATTACCCTTTCGATCAATCCTATTCTTATATCCATCATTATTGTTATCTTACCTCTTTACCCTATCCAACATATCTTGCATATTACCAATTACCAAGTTAAACCTCTCCAACATATATGCTAGACCTTAAATTTGAAGTGTTAGGTTATTATTCTCCGTAGGAGGTGGTGTAACTCATTTTTCTTCAGACATTTTGAATATGTAAAAAGGTTTTTAGTAGAAAAGAATATCATCACACCTCTCACGTTTCACACAAATAATAGATTTTTCACTCTAATATGCTCGCTATGCCCTTTTCTTGTCATCTCACCTTTATTTCAGCTTTTGCAAAATTGAAATCAACACAACCAAATAGAACAACTTAGTAGCACCCAATCCAAATAAGTGTAATTAACTCAAAAGGCAAGAAATATACAAAAACAAGCAAATACAAAACTATGATTATAATTTCACAAGTAGTAAACGAATTCGTACAAATATGAATGTTTTTAAAGATTAAAAAAAAATAACCAGAAGCAAATATTATGAAAATGACTTGATTGACACCCAAATAACCCAAATAAAACTTTAGTATACTACCTAGATTAATGTCAATAGTAGAAAAGCATGTTTCAATAGTTGACGCAAATCAAACCCGTTTTATGCAAACTAAACCCGAATTTGGGATCTAAACTAAAAAATGTCCAATTGAACTCAAATTTGATATATAGTTCTATTAGACCCAAAATAACCAGAATATAAATTTTCAAGTAATTCTGATATGGCTCGACCCAATTTCTCCTTGTTTTAGTTTATGCAGCATAATCTATAATGTCTTTCTTCTTCTTCTTCTTCTTCTTCTTCTTCTTCTTCTTATTTTTTTTAGTTTTTATGTTACTAATATATGTAATGATAGTAATGAAACAAAATAACACTTTTTTTTGTAAGAGTAGTTGTTGCCACAATTTAAGAGGAATAGATGAAGATATGAAATAATGAGTTTCAACACGTGGAATAAGAAGAATGAAAATAATAAAAGGATATAACCTGATAAATGGAGTCAAGCTCTAATTCCAACTAATGTGGATCCTATGGATATAAAGATTCATAAACCCACAAGCAAGATTGACATAATCCCAAAAAGTTAATAACCAAGTTTGATAGAAGTGTGACACAATAATTACCTGAACGAAGACACCAACACTATTGGAATGAACCCCTACCCAATGATTAGTGAATTGTGAATGAGATGTAGAAGGAAGAACACCACAAAGTCAGTTATACTTTGATAAGTTCGATGGTTCTTTGTTTAAACAAAAAACAAATGTGTTACTCCAAGCAAAACACTAATTTTATTCAATAATCCATGGTTGCCAAGAAAAAACCTAAGTACAAGTTAAATAACCCTATTTACAACAATTAAAATGTCCTAAATAATATTGGAAAATAAAAATTTTACAACACTTTCCTTAAGTTCAAGAGGTCAGAAATGGATTTAAGACCTCTGAAAACCCTAGCAAAACCCTACAAATACCCTGAGTTTTTACCCTCAAGATCAAGAAAAAAGGGTTAAAAAAAGAAAAAAAAAGGGGAAGGAAAAAAAAAGGTGTTTACCTGGGTTTGTTAGGTTTGTTCATGCATAAAATAGGTTCAGAAAATCAATTTTTAATCCATATTGCACGGACATATAGGTTGTTTTAAGTAGATAGTTTTTTTGATACCTTATGCTTGATTTTGATGTTATTTGTTAGTTTTTTGGAATTAAAAAATGTTTATTTATGATAGTGTGATTTATTATGTTAAAGAAAACATCCTTTAAAAGCAAAAAATGACCTATTAGGTTAAAGAAAGCACGTGTTAGAAGCCAAAAATACTATTTTTTGAGCTTGACAGTGGCTGCCTTTAATGGGTTAATGTGTGGGTTTTTGGGCATGTTCTTCATGTTTTTGGGAAGAACATTACCTTATACCCTTGATTTAGAGAATGTTTGGTCCATTTCTTTGCATAAACACCTTCATTATGCATGATTAATAGATAATCTAGTGTTTATTTGCATCAATAACATGTTTTTGATAGGTTTTAATCCTTTGTCTACCAACATCTGTCAGACTTTGGATTTGTTCCCCTAACTCCAACAAATCCCATACAACCACCATTTCCTAAGTGATATAATCTAGGTGAGAGATGTGAATATCATGATAAGGTCATAGGCCATTCAATTGAAAATTGTAAAAAATTCAACTGTCATGTCCAGAAGTTGGTGAGTAAAGGACATATTGAGTTTGTGAAGAATGATGATACCTACCACATAGTCACCCTTATCCCCATCTTCAGCAATGATCAGTAGCTTGCAAAATGCTAACAATGCATAAATAATATGTAATTACCTAGAGAATGAGCATTAAATTTTGCTTCAATATTCTTTTTTTCATGTATCGTGACTGCATCATGTACTTTCAATGAATTGTGCTTTGTTCTTTATCTTATGATTGTCTTGAAATAAAGAGATGCTTCTTTTAAAGGGTATTTTGATAAAATATTTTGATCAAACTCCAACATGCAAAGTTAAGACTAATCAATCTTGAAAAAAACTAAAAGAGTTTTGATTGCAGAAATGATTCGACGTTTGTTAAAATAGCATGAGGTGACCAAAGAAATTTTAAACTCACATACGAAATTAAACCATACATCATGGAGCTAAGTTTTAACTATATGCATATTGACATATAGTGGATTTGATAGTTGTGAACTCGTAAATCATGGTTCTTTACAAGTCCAAATCATTACACTGAACGATGTCAAAATTTATCGGTTCTAACCGACCTTGCTTAAAATGATAAAAGGTCATCTTTGTTTATTCCTTCCATGATTCTTAAAATATATTTGTTTAAGATTATCCCTTGCAGTTTGAATTTAAGCCTAATGAAATATTCGTTTAAAAAAAAACCTTAACATGGATCACACCCACACCGGGGGCAAGTGAGAGATTTTTGGTTGAAAGGATGAAGACAATGATAGAACCAATGGTGAAGGAAATGCTGAAAACAAAAGATTATGAAAGACCCAAAAGTAGAAAAAGCCCTAGACAAGAAAGGCAAAAGAGATTTTAATTTAGGAAAAGCACAAAAATGCCAAAAGTTGATGTCTGAGGGGCATGAGTGAAAAACAAAAGAGAAAGAAGAAACAAAACTGAAAGGAAAACACACATAAAAGATCAAAAGACAAGAAAATGAAATACCATGTCTTTTGGTATCTGTTATAGAGCCTCATATTAAGGAAAATATAATTGAGATTATTGTGTCTTCAAATGATTAGATAAAAGATAAGTTATCCATCAAATGAGGAGTTGGAGTTGCTTTATGGCCTCTATTAAGATAACAAAAAGATGAAGGAGTATCATGAGATAAATGATGAGCAATGAGCTTTAGACTTCTCTTTAAGTTTGAAATTGATAGTGAAAGGAATGACATGATTATAAAGCTTCTTGAACCATTAATTGATCGATGTAAAGATTCTGGTTGGAATGAATGCCATTGTTATATGTCATTTCTTTTACAAAGACAACAAAAGAAATATAGTAAATTGAATAGTTGATGGTGGTCTTAGGTCATTGAAACCCTCAAATATTTTTTGAGCCTATGAATTTCCCTTCCTTTCATAACTATAAGTCATAGCCTACATTACGTGCTTTTAAAAGCCTTTTTTTAGTCAAACAAACGATTTGAATTGATAAGTGACGCTCTCAAAATGTGAAGAGCTTTTCCATTAAGATCATGGCTTCACAAATTAAGTTACTAGTTATTATGCATGCTGATAAAATGGTTGTTTAAAAGAGACAATCATTCTTGATAGAACCTCGAGTCTTGACTCGAACCTCTTGTTGTTGAAATCCATAAAAGATCACCTCATCATGTACCATCGAATGATTTACCCAAAATGAGAGATTAAAATTAACACAAAGAACCATAAAAGAGCCAAACAAATTGTTTTAATTTTACATTGAGTTAATTTCTCTTCTTAAAATATAAAATAATTAAAGGATTGCATGTATTGAATGGCTTGTGCTAGGTCTTTCACCAAGTTAATTTTTTAAATACTTTCAAAACTAGCATTCTTTTGGTTTCATTTTAACAATGAGATAAAAATGAGCATGATCTTTAAAAGTCCATGGTTAGCTCTCGAGGAAAAGATGATTGTTTGAAAGCAAGTGGTCCATTGATGGGTCACGCAAGATCCTTTATGATGATAGTACAAAGGAGCCTGATTAAATTAGTTGATAATGCTCAAATAAAAAAAGAGGAGTACGGTTCAACTGAAAGCAACTTCGTGATTGATTGACAATCTAAGATGAGGCCGACACCAGAAAACCTTTAGATAATTGTTGGTAGGATGCACACAACTAATCAGAAAGTAGTTTTTGAAATAATCCAAGAAGTTGAATGATTTGTTAAACTCTTTCATGATAAAGCAAACAATGCCATACTTGGGGGGCATGGTCAAACTTAATAAACAATGAGAGCAGTAATAATCGCGGATAGCCTAAGATGGGCACTGCACTTTCATTTGAGTGAAAGATTAACATACGATAAACTCAAAAGAGCTGGTGAATCTAAGAAATGAAAATGTTTTGGATAGCAAGCAAAGACACCCTATGATGATGGAACATCAAATAGAGGTGTTATATTTCAAACCAGGTAAGGATGCATGCATGTCATCTAACCTCAAAGCATTGCATAAATGTTTTTGAATTTTTTAGGAAAAATCTTTAATGAAATCTAGTAAGATTTTGATGAATCTGAGTTGATAAAGAAAGAATCATTGAGTCATGATAGTAAGGAATCTTTTTTTACCCTAGAATAAAAGGAGTATTCTGGTTAACCCTGCATTCAAAAAGCACTAAATTTTCAAACCCTACCATCAAGAAGGATATGTCAACCTTGCAATCAGGAAGGACTAAGAAATTTAACTCTATCATCATGAAATCCAGTTTGGTTCTGGTTAAAAAGAATTGTCAGATTGGAATGTCAGGTTGACTGAATTAAAGACATAAATTTTGGTTTATATATATATATATATATAAGACATTCTAAATTTATATTCAAAAAAAAAAAACTCAATTATCAAATTTAATATGGTTGTGGAGCAATTCTAGTCTAACAGTTTAATAAAGATCAGCTTAAGTTTATTGAAAAAATAAAAATATGGATTGTAAGTGAAAGGGTGTTAGAGAAACTATCCTATATTTAATACATAGAAGAAATCAAAACAATATAGAGCTCTCAGTCAAGAGAGAGAAGCTCCTGGTGTAGTGAGAGAAGCAGTTTATTAGGCGTTTGTATTCTTCCCTATTCGTTCACCATTTTTCTTCTTTTGTCTATCCTCCGCTCCTTAGAGTTCTCTCTTCGGTCAATATGACTAAATCCAAGGCTAAATCATCAACTCTTCATTCCACCCAAGGCAATTTTCAGCTTCAAACTAAACGTCATACATCTACATTGCACACGCCTAGGGTTCCGTCCAGGAGTTGCTCGCTGGTTCACCAAGGCTCTATTTCTCCTTCGACCTCTTCTCCACCTCGAACGAAGGTTACATTTGCTAATTTTGCTGATTTCACCAGTGCAGCTAGGGTTTCGTCCAAACGCAAGAACAGAACCATGCAAAAGACAGGTTCCCCTGCTCCATCTCTTCACCGTCGCTCTTCTGGTGGTCGTAATGGTGGCTCCTCTAGCAGGTCCAGGGAAAGCCCCTTGGCTACAGAACGTCATACCGAATGCCAGGTTGGAGTTCACCCTAGCGGTTCCTGTCCAAGCTCAGGTGTCTCACTCCCACCCTAACTATTGTTCCTCCCCCTCCATCCTCCCCTGTCAAGAGTCATCCTTCAGCACCTCCTTCTGATGTTACTCCCCCCCCCCCCCCGTTGATGCCACTCTTGCATCACCGATGATGGATAAGTCTCAGCCTGGTTGTAGCAGAAGTACTCCGGCAGACAGACCACCAGGTACTTCAAATTCTCAGTCTCCTACTCTTGTTCACTTTCCAAAATATGCATCCTCTGTTTCATGTCATCTTCAGGAAACTGATGTCAGTGACCTCGTTGTTAAGTGGAAGTTCTGCTTGATTGGTTATGTGGCTGGAAAATTCCCAGGTTATGCTTCACTGTTAACGTATATTAATCGAACCTGGCAGTGTAAAGCTCATTTCACTATGCATGATTCGGGTTGGTTGATCTTTGCATTCTCATCAGAATTGGAGATGCTAGAAGTCTTAGGTGCAGGTCTATATGCTGTCTTTGGTCGGCCTCTTATCTTGAAAACAATGCCTACTTTTTTTTATTTTCAATCTCCTGATATGACCACAATGCCAACATGGGTGAGGTTACTTAACCTGCCATTACGATGCTGGAACTATATTTGTTTATAAAAAATTATAAGCATGATTGGAAAGCCAATACATTGTGATGACCCTACTGCACAAATGACCCGGGTCGCCTATACTAGAGTCTTTATTGAAGTAGACCTGCTCTCCGACTTGCCATCCTTTATCAGTGTAATTTTACCCAATGGCACTACTTTGATTCAGCAGCTTGTGTATGAATCTTTGCCACGCTTTTGCAAGCATGTAAGACTCTAGGTCATTCAACTCTCACTTGCACCATAAGACTCAAGCCTAGAAGTAAAAAGAGGTCGCATGAGACTCTAACTTGTTCAGCCAGTTCTTGCCCCTCTGCAAAAACAGCTGCAGTTAAGAAGCAGGAACCGTACTGTGCAGGCCCTTCTGTTGTTCCTCAAGTGGATCCAATGTCCACTGAAGCTGCTACAACTGGTGCACTGAGGCCCCAGTCTCCTGGTCGCAAGAGGTCCAAAGCTACTACCACCGAGCTCTCTGGCTCTACTCCTCCAATACACCATTCTGAAGCTGAGGCCACTGCAGTAGTAGCCCCTCCCACGAGGCAATATCTCACTCGCAGCAAAGCAACTGCCATTCCGTGTTTGGGGTTGCAAAGGAAGTTTAAGGCCCTTGTTGTTGTTTTCCAGTCACTGTATATCTCAGATGACTCTGCTCCCTCATCCATTTTCTGATGATTTGTTTCTGTTTGATTGGAAGGGTGATCCCTTGGTTCTTGCTTGTTTTATTCTGTAGACTTGCTGGTCTTGTGTTTTCCTTTGTGTAGATGCCCTGTTTCCTCTGGGGCAATTTCTGGTTTGGTGCATATTTGCCTGCACCCTGTTCCAGCTGAGCTGTCCGTTTGATCTTGTGCAGTTTTTGTTGCTGGGTTATATGTGTTTTGGATACAATGCTGTTGTTTCCTGGTGCAGTTTGGCTGGCTATTTGTTACTTTTTTAGTTTGGTGCAATATTTTTGCATGTTTCCTGCTTTTGCAGTTGCTGGTGCTATGAGTTGGTTATTGAGCATCTGTTTTGCTTGGGTGAATTTCTTGTTGCAGCTTAGCTGGCAATCTGTGCCTGTTTTGTGCCTAAAGTTGTTGTTGCTAGCTCTCCTCTTGCTAGCATTTTAGGTTCCTTTCCAATAGCCAAGTGTTACTGGATGCAGTTGTTGCTGGGTTTTCATGTTTGGTGGGTGCCTGTTGTTGCTGGTTTGCTTCTGGCCGGTCTCTATTTGCTATTTTCTGGGTTGTCTGCTCTGCTGGTGCTCTAGTCAGAGCCTCTGTTGATGTTTAGTCTCTTGCAGGCTTTTTGGTTCTTCTCTAGTTCTCAAATGTTCCTGGATGCAGGTAGCTTTTTCCCGTTGTGCTGGTTCTTGCCTGCTAGTTAGTTTGCTAGCTAGTTTAAGGTTTTATTTCAAGGAGTCTGTTCCCATAACTCAAAGGAGTCTGTTCCCTGTCTCTAGATGTAAATTCCTATACAGTTGACTTGCTGGTCTCCAGCAATGTTTTATTTTTTATCTATAAAATTTCTTATATTTGAAATAAAAAAAAAATCAAAACAATATAAAATATTGAGAACAAACTACCTATTATAAAACTTAAGTTTTTTTTTTTTTTAATAAAACTCAAATTTAACTATCAAATTTATTAATTCTTATCCTTGAATTTCAAGGTAACTCTAATTCTAAATGTTTTAATGATTACCTTTTATACTAAAAGAAGTAGACTTCTTTCTGGAGCTTTTAATGTTCATATGAACATTTCAATTCCACTATCTTTTTTTTTTAATTTCCTCCCTTATTTTTTTTCTTTCAAAATTTCATACTTTTTTTTTTCTCAATTTCACTATTAGACTTTTAATAGTTGTCTGAATTGCTTTTGGACCTGTCAAGTTGGATGGATTATGTTGAAGCAACTCTTGCACAATTTAATTTTAAACCCGGGTTAGGTAAATAGTTGGGTCAAGAGGTTTTTTTTTGTTGTTAATTTCATCTTTTTTCTTCTTCTTAATTTCATCTTCATACTTTTTTTACAAGTTGGATGGGCTACCTTTGGACCGATCAAGTCAACTAAGTCATGTCAGGATAACTTCTAAACGGTTTAATTTTAAACTCGAACAAGACAAAGAATCAAATTGGGAGGTTTTAAGATTGATCTCATATATCAGGTTTAATAACAATGTCAAATAGTTATCAATGACCTAGATATTTTTTTTATCACGTTCAGAAGGAAATTTGGATACAACCCACAACATGGAGTGGGCTTATAATGGTACAGACCTCTTGATCACGAGGTCAAGTAACCCCCAACTTGAAATACAACCCAAGAAGCAGAAAACCAGGTTTGATAGAACCCTGATCTAGAGGAAACCTTATATCTATGAACAAAAGGTATTGGAATACACTTGGATCCAGAGATAATCATGTACCTAATAACCCGGAGTATGTGAATGGCGTTATAAACCCAATTAATTTTCGATAAGTCAGATGTACGATCTTTGTCTTTACAAAAAAAAAGGATGTTATACCATAAACAATTAAATGAAAGAAATGCATGTTTATTATCACCAAGCTGCCAAAGTTTACAGCTCCAAAAACATTATATAGTCTCCTTTAAATAATCATAATAAGTTTCTTTTAGGTTGCAAGCCAATGAACCCAAACTACAAATCAACTAACATAAGTCCAATAATAAAAGAAACCCCTAAATAATTTTTAATGGTCCATAACAAACCCAAATTAAAAATAATTGTTAAAAATCAAATAAATAAAATAGGATAATAAAAACAAAGTTTTTATGCTAGAATTCCTTCATGTATCCGAAATTTCCAAACTCTTCTAAGTGGTGTTTTGGCCAAACCTTTTAGTTTAGGAGTTCAACTAGGAAACTTTGTTTTGATTGCTATAATTTCCTTTCTTATATTACCTCCTCTTAGTCTTCTTGATGCACTAGGAATACCTATAAAATAAAGAAAATACACCCAAGAGAAAGATCCTCTTGGATGCCATCATATCAAATCCAAGCCACATTAGGAACCCTTATAGCCCAAGCATATGCACAAGTTTAGGGCCTGAATAAGCCTTACTTAATTTCTCTTTGACGTCTAAATTAATCCATTACAGGTATGGACTAATTGGGCTAAAATAGCCAAGAAAGAACCCTTGTCCACTAATTTGTCAAAACAGTAACAACAACTTTAACCAATTTAAATAATATGTTCTTGAACTACGATTAATCTGAAATTTTACCATAATATAGTTCCATATTCCTAGTATCTTCCTCATAACCAGAAAATTGACAAATACAAACGAAAACACTGACATAATGTTTTCATCGGTATATAGTGATGACCTTCACTAACAAAATCTTACATCTCTGTATTCATCGATAAACACCAATAAAAAAAATTCTCTCGATATATACCAAAGGAATTGTAGTGGGAAAATAAGGAATGAAAAAAATCCAAAAAGTATGATGACATGTAACTTTTACAGACGACATTACCAATAAAATTAACTCAATGGAAAAATTTCCTCGATATATACCTTGGGAATTATGGAGGGTATTACAATGGGGTTCAAAAAGGAAAATCATATTATGACGTGATATTTTTACCGATAAAATGACCAATGGAGTTATTGATGGAATAATCTTATCAATAATGTCGTCGGTGATATTTAATTTATGACCTGACGATCGACTCTCCTCTCCCTTTCCCCCATTTCTCCTTCTTTCTTATGTATTTTTTTCTGCAACAAAAAGCCACCCCTCCCCCCAATCTCAACACAACTCAAACTCTCACAACAAATTCAGCCATCACAACACTCAGTTTGTCAATATACGTACTCGATTTAAATTTTATTAAGGATTCTCCACTTTAAGAAAACAAATGTACCTTTTTTTTTTTATTTGAACTCAATTTTGAAATGTTAATTTTTTTTCATATATTTTGTAGTATATGTATTTTGTTTGGGTGTTTACTTGTTTTATAGTTTTTTCTCATACAAATTTGTTAAGTGGATTTATGATTTGTACAAGTTAGGGTTTGTTTTAGATTTTGTAAAATTGTATTTCTATGTAAATTGATGAAACCTATATCAAATTTTTAACTTAGACGTTTTGATGTGAAATAAATAATAGCTTATTAATTTAATGGGTCTGTTTTATATTTTATCAATTTTATTGTCGAGTTAAATTTTTTTATAAATGTGTACAAATTTGAATTTATGTAGATAAATGATAATAAATTAAGAGTACAATTAAAATAGATTGAATAAGTTTGAGTTAAATCAATTTTTTTGCAAATTTATTTAGTTAACATAGTTTATTAATACATGTTGTTATCATTATTTTATATAGGTTTGATATAATTAAAACATAGTTAATTATTCATGAATGTATAGATATTCACCCCAAGGGTTGTGGGGGATGGATTATTGTAATGAAGTTCAGAGTTTTATTAATTATGCACTATCTAATCCGAGAAATATTAGTGGAAGGGGTATTAGATGCCCATTCAAAAGGTGTAAAAATAAAAAGTTTATCGATCCAGATGTTGTAACAATGCATCTTCTACAAAAAAAGTTTCTGGAGAAATATTTGTATTGGTATACATACAAAGAACCATATGTTCCTCATGATACGATAGTAGAAAAGATGGTTGGGTTAACCTCTAGTTCTAGCAATGTGCATGGAGTTATAGATGACAATAGTAATCCTTATAGGAATATGGTGATGGATGTGATGAGAACGAATCAGGGTCATACCGGCCAATGTCCAATCATAGATGAAGAACTTATTGTAGACGTGGCCAAGTTTTTTTTTTATCTTTTGAAAGATTTTGACAAACCATTATGAGATGGTTGGACAAATCACAGTAAATTATCGGTTCACACAAGTGTTCACCATCAAGTCAAATCATGAGTTGAGTGGTGCTGGTTATGACAAAGTTATTAAATGAGCGAGAAGCATTTTATTTGAAGAGAACAGATTGAAAGAAAACTTCTATGCTGCTAAGTCCATGACGAAACCCCTCGGTATAGGATACCAAAAAATTGAATTGACACGTGTCTAAATTTATGCATGTTGTACTACCTTGAAAATGCAGAGTTGACCAAATGTAGAACATGTGGGCATTCTTGTTATAAACCCATGACTGGCAAGGGAAGGACTCTTGTCACACACAGAAAACTTAGATACTTTCCAATCACACCTAGACTGCAGAGGTTATTCATGTCACTAAAGACTGCTAGGAACATGACATGATACCAATCACATGATGTGGTGGATGAAGTGATGGTGTACCCTTCCGGTGGTGAAGTCTGGAAACACTTTAACAATATGCATTCTTAATTTTCAATAGAGATAAGGAACATGTGTCTTGGGTTATGTATAGACGGATTTAATCCATTCGGGTAATTTACCGCTCCTTATTCTTATTGGCTGGTGATACTCATGGTTTACAACTTGCCATTAAGAATGTGTATGAGGTCGAAGTTCATGTTTTTATCTACAATCATACCTGATCCTAATAGTCTAGGTTAGAATATCAATGTTTGTCTTCGACTATTGATTGATGAGTTGAAGCAATTATGGTCATCTGAGGCTTTAACTTATGATGTATCAAGGAAACAAAATTTTCTAATGAAGGCAGCTTTGATGTGGACTATCAATGATTTTCTAGCTTATAGAATAGTTTCTGGTTGGAGCACGCATGTAAAACTAGCATGTCCATACTATATGGAAAATAACAAGGCATTCACACTAATAAACGGTGGTAAATCATCTTTTTTTACTACCACCAGCAATTCTTACCAACATATCACAATTTTAGAAAGAATAGAAAGGACTTCTTTGTTGGCAAAGTTGAAAAGGATGTTGCACCGCCATTTTTTTCAGGTGAAGAATTATATGGCATGGTATCGGAGTACGGTAACATTGTGTTTGGTTTTCAATCTAGTAAGCAGAAGTTTCCTGGTTTTCATTTTATCCATAATTGGGTAAACCAAATTATTTTCTAGAAACTTCTTTATTGAAAGACCAATCTCCTCCGTCATAACCTTGATGTCTTGCACATAAAAAAGAATATGTTTGATAACATTTTCAACACGTTATGGAAGTGAAGGGGAAGACAAAGGATAACATCAAGGCTAGAATGTATATAGTTTTATTTTGTCACAATAAAAATATAGAGTTGGTTTATGTTGGGTCACGGGTTGCAAAGCCAAAAGCCAACTTTGTCTTAGACAAGAATGCAAAGTTACTTGTCTAATAATGACTTAAAAGTCTGTGATTTCCTGATGGACATGCCTCTAACATATCAAGGTTGGTGGATTTGGAGGATTGCAGATTGTATGGAATGAAAAGTCAAGACTACCATATATTTATGTAAACACCCATTCCAATTAGCTTACCGGGATTTATTGTAAAAAATGATATGAGATGCACTCATGGAGATCAATCACTTCTTTAAATATATATGTTCCAACAAGTTATAGACACAACACATGGAGATGCTTGAAATGAATATCGTCCATATAATATGCAAACTTGAGATGATATTCCCTCTACTATTTTTGGACTCAATAGAGTATCTACCCATGCATTTATTGTTTGAGACAAAAGTTGGAGGCCCGATCTAATATAAATGGATGTATCCATTCGAGAGGTTAGAGATTGCACATGCATCGTAATTAAAATTTTATTGTTTTTCTTTGCATATTTTAAAACATTCATTTAATTCCATGCAGGTACTTCTTCAACCTTAAGAGAAAAGTAAAAAAATAAGGCGCATGTTGAGGCTTTGATATGTAAGGCCTATATTGTTTAAGATATCTCAACATTGATCTCGTACTATTTAGAGCCTCAATTGAGAATAAGAATCAATTGCATTTCAAGGCATGACGATGGTAGGGAAGTGCCTTCATGTGGGAGCTTGTCAATATTCTCTCATCCTAAACGACCCATACCAAAAAATATTGTGACGGAAAGATATTTGTCATAAATAGAATTTAGACAAATATATAATTATGTATTATTTAACTGCGATAAACTAATACTTTTTATTCAGTAAGTATAATACTTAACATATCGTTATGATGCGAACCCTAGTGGAATTAATGGAATTCGTGACCCCAAGATCAATCTAATCTAAGTTTGTTGAGATTTGAATGAGTTTATCACAATGGAAGACTTGCTCCAAGGCAACAAGACTATAAACCAACTCGATCACAACGCCTACACCTGGAGACGAGCAAAGGAAATATAAATTCACAACAAAGAATGGTCAATTCTTTAAAGAGTTGAAAGTTCAATTAAGAACCAAGATTTAGCAACCAAAAATTTGGCTACAATGCTAAACATATCATCAAAAGTCTGCCCTAAAATTATTCCTAAAGAGTATTTAAACTCTAAGTCAAAACCCTAGTTTCCCTAATGGGTCTCACATAAGCCCAATTTAAATAATAATCAACCCAAGCTAAAACTAGCCCAAACTAATTAAAATAAACAAAATAAACAAGTCTAAGACCCAAATAAAATGTCTCCTCTCAAAATAAATAAAGTTTGATAGCCCAACTAATTAAATAAGACAAGTTCGTTGTTTCTGCATTTTGTCTGGCAGCAGCAAAATTCCAACTTAAATTGGATGTTTCTCTCTCTTATTAATGAATTAGAAGGCTTTTCATATACCGTTGGAAAGGTATGGAAGTCTAGTTTCTAGCCCAACTAGAATCAAATCAAAATTCGATCTGTAGCTCCAGTTATGACTAAAAGAGTAACGAAAGGTCATATTGTCCAAATCTAGTCTTCTTCTCCCAATCCTTGTGTAATGGTCTTGGTTCCACCAACAAGCCTCTCTTAAACATGAATCAGATTAATCAAGGCTTGCTCTTTGTTATTACAAATCCTCTTGAAGTCCACCTTAGCCCATGTCTCTTGAAGATGTCCATTGAAAGCTTCTTTGAACTTCTTAGCCCTAAGCTTAGTAACTGTACCAACTAGAACCTCCAATGGATCCTTTGATGGTTGGATAACATCATGTTATTTTAAAAGAGTTTATCTCTTATAATATCATAAATTGATACATTGTTGAATTCTTCATATGCAACATTGTCAATATTACTGTCCTAAAACTCACAGGTGACTGAATCCCAAATCTTTCGATTACAAGATAAACAATTTTCCATGTGGTTCAGAATACATGTAAGTACTATTTAATTATTATTATTATTATTATCTCTCAAGATACTTAATTTCATTAGACATTTCTCGTTAAATATTCATGGTTGTACTTTATGTACCAGGTTTATCAATTGAGAGTGAATGCTAGTGTTATTTTGTCTTTACTAAGTCTGGGTCATAAAAGAAAGGTGAAGTGCTAAAATGAGTATTTTGTCAATAGATATATGTTTCATATTGAAGAATATGGGCAGGGTAAAAAGACATATAACAGTGTGGTTTGTGTTAAAAGATCGACTTGTAATGAGTTTGAAGTTGACTACTATGAGAAGTTGAAAAACGTTATTAGATTGCAATATCATAACGAGCAGAATAAAGTATTTTTATTAAAATACTATTGGTATGACACCACTGATAGAGGTATCAGAGTAGATCCCCATCATTATTTGGTCGAAATTAATTCAAAGGCTAAACTCTACAATGTCGACGATGTTTTTATTTTCACCAAGCAATGCCAACAAGTTTATTACATATACACTTCTTTCCTTAGAAAGGATCGTTCAAGAGTTTATTGGTTATCCGTAGTGAAAACCAAACCCAGGGGTCATGTCGAGGTTGTTCAAGATGGCAACGATAAATTAACTATGAGAAATGTTATCTTTGAACTTGGTGAGTTAGTTGATCCATATCGAATTGCTCCATCTAATGACTTAGAAGAAAATTCAGATTTTGGCTTAACCAATAATATTTTTTGTTGATGTTGATGTTGACGCTGAGAAGTTGAATGATGTTTTGAGCTCCAACAAACATACATAAGTCGATGAAAATGATAGCAATGAAATCAACGTAGAAAGTTGTGATGGAGATGAGGACGAGTCAATTGACAAAGAAGAAGCCAATTTTGATTAAGTTGCACAACACTAAAGTGTATGCTATAAACTATAATGTAATATTTATAGACAAAATTCACTTCAATGTAATGACAATGATGTTAATTTATTATTGAATGACAAAGAAATATTTATTTTATTACTGTGATGTGAACTGATGTTATTATATTATATGTGCAACAATGAATTTTAATATTTGCAAGATAGATAGATAAGGAATATAGATACAATTTGACATCAGATACTATTTTACACCGATAGAAATATCGACATAATGTATTTGTCTGTATATTCTAGAGATTATGAGAACTGTTCCCCTTCTCCCTGATATTATGCACAGTGTTCATTACATATGGGTATACAGATATAATTTGTTCGTCTGTATATTCTAGAGACTATGAGAATTGTTCACTTATCAATGCGCTGATAATTAATGTTCTTTTGACTGTTGACTTTTTTCTCAACTGTTCATAAATTTTTGTGAAAGCCATCAATAACACTTCAAGGGAAAATTTGAATGGGAGAGAGTTGATAATAATGTTGCGAGGAGGATTTAGAGAATCACGTTGTAATTAGGTAACATCGAATTCATTATAGTTTTTTTATTCCAAATATTAAAATTTTATTTTTCATTTAATAATAAATAATTAATTTGTACCACATAGGTTGCGTGATTTTTGGTACGAGGCGCCAAAGAAAGCAAAAACATATGTGAAAGAAAAATAGCTTCCAGACTGGAATGATGTGATAGTTTGGAAAGATTTCAGACCACTGTATGTCTTAGAGGTTGTTTGGGCAGAATACATTTAACACGTGATGTCCATGTATTTTACACAAGTGTCATAGTCGATGTGAAGAATCGGAACCGACATGTTCATGGTTCAATTACCTCACATACCGATGACCCTGTTCTGTTCGTTTTGCATGTGAAGCGGATGGTAGGATTTTTTTTTCATTACATCCATTTTTTATTAGTTGTTTTTTATAAATATATTGAACTGATAATTTTTTTTTTCTTGCAGGCTATGGTTCTTGGATGGGAGCCAAGCCCAATGGAGCTTTTTATTGAAACGCATGTGTGGAGTGATGACCACTAAAAAGGGGTGCAACCGAGCTCGGCACTTTATGGTATGTTGGTTTTCAACCTGTTTTTTCTTAAGTTATTATTTCCTTGAATCGATGAATTTATTTTTTCTTTCCAGGATACATATGATAATCTATTGAAGAAGAGATACGGGGACAATCCTTCGACCTATCCAGATCTTGGTCCGAATTTGTTGTTGGAGACAGGATTGTCTAGTGGACTCGATAGAAATTGGGTGTACAGAATCTTGAACACTACAACCAAAAACTTGCGGACGACCCGTTGTGCTTCGACAGTTGGATGCTCGCAATCAATTCCGAGCATTCAAACTCCATAGTTCACGGTGATGTTAGACCAATGAGTATAGGCTCGGATAACTCATCCTACTCGTAAATGTGAATGACTCACTGCTGATTATGAAGAACTTTGTCGATTGGTAATGGAGATGACATCATAGATTTGGCCCCACGGTCCCAACGACGACCAACTTTCTCCTTTTCCTCCTTTAGCGCTGCCTCTATTTTAGATTTATTGTATTTACAGGTACAAATGTTTAAATTTGTAATAAATATTTGATTTTCATATTAATTTATTTTATTTTAATTATTTTCTACTTTTATTCAATATTTTTTTAAGAAAATATTGTTAAAATATTACGTTACTGACAGAACAATTCCGTCGGTATATTCCAAAGAGTGTTGAAAAAGAATTACTGTAAATGTTACTACTATTGTTAACTCGCCAACGAAATTACAGATGGTATTATGTTGGTGATATGTTATATTTATCGATGGATATACCGACAAACAAATAAAAACACTGATGACATTACATATGGTTTTCCTATCGATGATATGTTAAATTTACCGATGGAGATATCAATGGAATAAAACGGGTAAATGTTTTTTGGCGTGCTTTGTACGTTTGTAAATTTATCGGTATAGTTATTACCAAATGACTCACCGATAATCCATAAATTAATAATGAGAGTTTTTCCGACAAACTATTTATGTTCGTGAGTCCGTCGGTAACATAAATACAGATGGACTGCTAGTGTAAATACCGACAAAAATTTTTGTCGGTAAAACTGTTAAATATGGTAGTGCCTGTAATATTTTAACTCGATCCAATATATAATTTAAAAAATATATCTGATCTCGCAAAACTGATCGGTAGATATTTTAAAGTAAAATTCAGACCTAATTTGATTGGTATCATATAAACTAGGAACTTCTATTTTTTTTTTCCTTGCTAAATGAAGGTTCGGACTTCACTCATTTTTTATGTGTACACTCTTGACCGCAAATGATATTCATCTTCACACTCCACACATCTTATGAGTAATTATACTTCATTATGATCCCCTCATTGCAAGCTTCTATACAGGATTATCTATCACTATTACTTTTTCGAAGATTTTAAGAGGACGATCATGGATAGAATTGCTCAAGAGTGATGAAAATGGGAAACGACGATGGTAACCTATTTCCGTAGACTCTGGTTGATTGGTCAGTAAGGAGAGAATGGAAAAGTAGATGAAAAGGAAAGATCTAAGAGGAATATATTTTGAGGAAAGGGAATGAAAATGAAATTATAATGTAAGAAGAGATAATTAATTCATTTCTTTTGTTTGGATTGTAAAACTAGAAATAGAAAGGAATGAAATGGATCGACAGGGAAATTAGAGGGAAAATCAAACCTCCCAGTTTACTTTTTGTTCATAAAACATTTTCTGCTAAAATGGAGAGGAAAGCAAGGGAAAAAAAATAAAAAATTGACACTATTTTCCCCAACATATCTTCCAAAAAATACCCTAGCTAAACATCTGTATTTTTTTTTTTTTAAGAATCATATCTGATCAGCACTTCTTGTGTAAGGAAAATATAATAAAAACCTGAGGGGTAGCTTAACTGGTCAGACCTTGAGTTTACTCTCTAATAGTCACGAGTTCGAATTTTCTTAGGGTTCTTTGGACGTTTACATGGTCGTTAACTTTAGGCCCCGTGGAATTAGTCGAGGTGCGTACAATCTGGCCCGGACACCCATGTTAATAAAAAAAATACAAAAAAAAATATAATATTTTTGTTTGTTCTTTCCATCTATATATTCAAACAATGATCAAAACTTAATTTCCCCTCTCTAATTTGAGCCAAAGGAAAATAAAATTCACCTCTTTCCATTTCTTTCCTTTCCTTTCTTTAATTTCTCTTAGTTTCTTCTGCATTGATAGATTGCAATACATATATACTGCCAGAGAAATATAGAACAAAAAAAATCCACTCAAGCCACAGTATCGTTGATTATCCTTTTCACCACACTCAAAAAAAAATTAACAATCATGGTCCTCCTTCCTGTTCTTCAATGGGACGACCTCTAAAAATTTGAGAACGAAATTACCATTCCTATATTGGTTATATATATATATATATATATATCCACAAAACTAAATTTGTCTTTAATTAGCAACCCTCCAGTGCTAGCTTTGTCTCCCCATATATATTCATTAGAGCATGACTCAATTCATTGGATACATTGAATGTCAACATGCTCCAGATTTCTTATGGTTTTCTCAACAAACACGATCTCTAATTGCTTTACAGTACGTGGTCCTTCACTTCCCAAAAATTGCTGGTAAGAAACCCTAACCCTAGGCATTTACTTTAACCCATTTTCAACTTCTACTGGAATAGATACTACATGTATATTTAGATGTAGACCTCTGTGTATGAAAAGAAAATAAGTAAAACCCTAGACAATGGCTGATAGCAGCATGTTTTCAAAGAATCAATTCAATATAAAAATTAACTTAAGCTATGAGGTAAGGTTTCAATATATGATTTATATTATTCTCTAACACACCCCCTCAAATGAAAACTTCTTGGACTTGAAACTTGCACGGACCCACATTACATTGTGCTTAATTTTTATCAAATAAATGAGGATTGTGAAATTCAAACTCGTAACCGCTTAGTCATCAAGGCTCTGATATAATTTCAAAGAACCAATTCAACCTAAAAGCTTAAACTATTAGGTGAGATCCCAATATATAATTTATATTATTCTCTAACACGTGTTTGAATGATGGTGATATTCTTGACGCTAGAACTAGATGCCATTATGTTCCAAGCAATGAGATCAGAGATGAAATTCAAATGAATGAACTACAGTAATTCATCAAAATCAACAAGATAAGATAAGGAATCATTATTCATCAAAATAAATGAACTGCAGTATCAGCTAAACCCAATAATTAAATACATCAGAAAAGCTATTATTTAATAATTGATATCAAATGATCATTTCAATTCAAAAATTTAAACTGTTAATTATATAAGTTCTTAGTAGTTTTTTAACCAAATAATTAAATACATAAAAAAAATAAACTGGTATTTAATAATTGATATCAAAGAATCATCTTAATTTAAAAATTTAAATAATTATATGAGTTTTCAGAAATAGAATTATTCCGAACTAATATAATGAAACTAGTATAATAAAATTAACAATGAAAAAAAAAGATGAAATTATCATTCATGTTTTCTGATGAAATTAAGCATGCTTGTGTTATAAACTGACCTCATACTTGTTGAAAACTGATCAGGTAGAGCAAAAACCCAACTCTAACCACTTTCCAGACCAAGATCAATCAGAATATAATCATATGGCAGCAATGTTTACATTCCCCGACTCAATAGCAAAATCAATTCGATCAAAATATTGATCTACCCTTTATCCCTACCCACACAAGCTAAAGTTTCTTTCAATTCATGGAATATTATGCTGAGATATGAAGATAAATCTAATCAAAAGACAACAAAGCAGCTAGCCATGTGTATATGAATAAAGGAAAAAACCCACAATAATCTTCCCACCTAATTGAGACTATAATCATTGTAAATTAAGCTAAAAATATCCATGTCTCCTCCCGATCGATCTAGAACCTTAAATGACTTTGCAGTGCACCGATTCACGAATATCCCACATCATATCAAACTTGAATAGAGCTGGAATTCATGAACTACATCCTGATTCCTTGATTATTTCTATATGACGAGGAGGAGGACGGTGGTGCTTCTTTTTCTTGATCAGCGATACTAGTATTATTAGTGTTAGCAGGCTTCTCTTGATTAGCTCTATCTCCTTCTATCTCTCTATATCTCTGAAGATACCTTCTTAGTGGCCCGGCATAGTCATCAAAACCTAGGGCTCCCATAGCCCAGCAGACATCATCTCCATTCACGGTTTTGCGCCTTTCCTTTCTACACTTCTCGGATGCTTCACCGGTGACAAAGCTAATAAACTCTGAAGCACATTCTTGCATCGTTTCCTTGGCTTCTTTGGAGATTTTCGCGTTAGCCGGCAGAATTTGCTTCATGATCCGTCCAACGTTGGCTATAGGCAACAACCTGTCTTGCTCCAGCTTGACGCCGCCGTCGTCACTTGAAGCACCAGCACCAACGACATTATCGACCATGTCTAAGCTAGATGCAAAGAATTTAGTCCTCCTTTTTACTCCAACCTAGCCAGACTTGCCGTTTGGTTGGTCAAAAACTCATCTTTTATATTGCATATATACACGTACATACGTACATGAATACATTAGGGTATGTCTTCTTGTTCAAAATGGCATGTGTGAAGCCGACCACCTGGTTAAGTTGATTCACTAGTGGGCTCCATGTATACTCAATTCATTGGAGCTCATAATCCTAAATATTTAATTTGATTTTCGTGATTAAGTCCGCTACCTAGCTCATACAAATATATTATATATATATATTGACAACCATGCTTGACTGTACTTTCGATTATTATAATTTTATACCAGTTTACAGGGCTCTCTGCTGTAAAACAGTTTTTAAGGTAAAACAAATGTTAATATAATAAAAAAATTATTTAATATTGTTATTAAATTTAATTTAACAAATCAACAACTTAGCTTCTTTGCATGATTTGAATTTAAAATTAAATTATGTAAAAATTATTTTGATGTGACTCAATCAATTTAGTTCGTCAAAAAACAACCTGAATAACAGGTAAAAACGTTGTTTGACTTCTTAAAAAATTCAAGATAATTTTTTTTTATATTGAGACGTTAACATGTTGGTTTGATTTGAGCTTCGTGATTTAACCTGTTAAATTCACAATTTGAAAGATGGACTCCACTACGTTTAAGAACTTTATTTTTAAAAACTATTTTAACTAAATTATATGATAAAAAAAATAAAAGTTTGTAAAATCAAGTACAAACTAAATATTGTGATGTTTGTTTGAGATAACGACAACCTCGTAAAAAATATATCAAAAAAATTTATAAAGATAAATTTAAAATTAAATAAATGTTGAAAGATAAAAATAAAACAAAAAATAAAAAAAATTAAAAAAAACTCAATTCATTCATTGTTCATATAAAATAGTAAAGGGTTAAGTTGACCCAACTCTTTTAAATATATTAGATAATTATTTTTTAACATATCATATCATGTAAAAGGTTAAAAAGTTTTAAACTTTTATATTTATATTATTGTAAAAAAAATTATCTAAATTTAATTAAAAACTTACGCTATCAACTGTTAATTAATGTGTTGTCATGCAGTTAATTTTATTAATTTAATATAAAAGAATAGAGATAGTAAAAAGTGATCAGGTTGAAACTCTTAATTACTTGGATTAAAATTTTAATATCACATCAAAAGATATTTTAATTCAAGAATATAAAACGAGTACTCCTCATAAATGATTTCTGATTGGTTCAAAGAACCTCTAGCTAATCTACATGTTTTTACAGCTTTTACTCTTTAATGTTCACCAATAAGGAGAGACCAAGCACGTTTTAGAATAATGATAGGTGCTTTAAGCTATGAATTATTTAACCATTTGTGTCTCCTTTTGGATTTAAACCAAACCCTAAGGCTAATTGGCTATATATACACACACACATTGCGTCATGCAATGCGACAGCAAAGGTTTCCTTTTAATTAATGCGTGTAGTTTTGTACCTTGTAGGGTTGCGCCAGGTCTCAACTTTGGAAGATGTGATGATATTGAAGCCATGGCTATCTATCAAGGAGCTTCTTCCAGCTAATTTGCATTGTGGTATATCCACTTTACTTTTGCCTCCACATGTTTTGCAATGGTTTGAAAGTATGGTTTTGATTGTGTTTTAAAAATATTTTTTTATGTTAAAATATATTAAAATAATATTTTTTATTTTTAAAAATTATTTTTGAAATCAGCATATCAATACCATCGAAAATATAAAAAAAAAAATTTGAATTTTTAACAAAAAAAAATTGAATTTTTATAGAACGTGGTTTCTACCACATTTCCAAACAGTACCGACCATTTTATAAGCTTCCATTCTTTATGAATTAATTGTAATACACCCAGAGAGTTTTCGCAATACTTTATCTTCTTCGCATCTAATCATTTTATTTATTTATTTATTTGACAATAAATAATATTTTCAGATTAATTTATACATTCATGCAAACTAGTTTTCTTGTTAAACAATACTCATTTTGGAAATCATTCCAACACCCCCATTGCTAGTTATATTTAATGGCTTCATTAATTATCTTTTAGAGTTTTTATTAGAAAGAACAGCCTTTCATGCTAGCCATTCAACTTATTAGTTTGATTTTTCCACGGGAAAACTTTTAACTATAAATTAAAAAATTTATGTACATGCATTCAATAAAATAAATTAAAAATTATATATGATAATAACTAATAATAAATATGTTAATTTCAACCAAGATTGAGTCAAGAAGTTGAGATAAATATGTTGTTTCTTAGAGAGAAAAAAGCTAGATATTTGTTTCAGTTTGAAATTGAATTCTTAAAGTTTTAATTGGTTTGAATCAATAAAATTGAATTTTATTTTGCCAAATAAAGCATTAAATCTATTTTTAACATTGCGACAGCCTCATATAAAGTCAAATGAAATAAAACATCAAATTTAATCCCAAATCAACTTAATGAGAAATGATTAAATAAAAAAAGTTAAATAACAAAAAAAATAAAAATAAAAATAAACATAGTAACTATTGCAATCCATATTGGATTATATCTTTATTCTATGTTGCATTATTATTATTTTTTTTAATACTTTCATTTTGCATTGCCTAGCGTATTCTTGATTTCAGGTACTGTTTTATAATTTACCGATAATTGATTTTGCAAAACCAAACAATAATTGTTTAAATCCTTATGAAACACACCTCCTTTAACCACCATGCATGATAATCCATATGTTGACATCAATCAGTTCATTAATTTCCACGAAATGAGGGGGAAATAGTACAATAAATCCTTTAATTAATATTATAATGGAGAAATGTTACCTCCATATCTATCCATCATGTAACAAAAACCTCGTATAAATCCAAACAACCATAAATTAGGTTAACAAGTGGACTTTATATATATATATATATATATATAATTCACTCATGTCATGATGATGTGTACATTAAGGATTCCACCAAGATTGGTCCATTAAATTAAGAAATGTTTACTACAAGTGGGTGTAACAGTATGCAATGCTTCTTCTCCATCATGAAAAATAAACTTCAATGTAAGCATAAAATAACAACCTGGCATTTTTAAATGTTCCTAGCTAGAACTTGGAAATATCAATTCAATTTGAGAGCCTTTTACATATATATATATATAGACACACACACTATGGTTTCCTCTTCTATGGCTTGAAGATTCTCCTCCCATTTCTTTGTCACACATGATCTCGTTTCCGGAGTTAAAGGATATTTGGCCCACTAGGGTTTGGAGCAAAGCATAAAAAATTCTGCCATGAACCAAGTTATTACGATTTAGTCAACAGAAGAAACAAATTTGTTTCCTGAGGACCTGTTCCAGGCTATTTGGTAGTCCAGAGGTGATGAATCTTAACACGTAAGATGTTTAGAAATAAGATTGATATGGTGGGTAATCTGTTGATTTTTAAATTTAAGCAATCTGATTTATTCTTTATAATTAAGATGTTTGGTAATTTGATATGAAAAGCTCAAAGAATTGGTAAGTAGTAGCAGATGATGTCTAATAAGTTAAGTGACCGGTAACTATGGTAATAGAAGGTGGTGCCTAGTAAGTCTAGATAATCAATAGTTATGGTAGTAGCTCTTTGGTGTCTGGTAAGTCAGGTGACCGATAGCTCTAGTAGTAACAGGTGGTGTCTAGTAAGTTAAGTGACTAGTAGCTGATACCTGTAAAATGTCCTATTTGATGGACATGGGGACTCTCCATTGATAAAGTCAATAACTTTATATAGAAAGAAAGTGAAATAATATTTTAGAGAGATAGACTTTAAAAATATATATATACTAAAATATTGAGAATGAAGAGATTGTGAACTTTTGACTTGAATGATTCATGGTGTATTTATAGCCCATGAATTTTGTCTTTTTGTAGAGATGACAGGCTGAAGTGTAATTTTATCCTTGTGATATTTTAAGTTGTATTCTAAAAATAATACATATTGAAACAAAATAAAATACTGAAGGACCCACGTAGAGTTTTGAAAAAATTATTGGCGAGAGTTAGGCTCGAGCGCATAAGAGGTGAGAAATGGGTCCAGGCACACTACCTAGACCCAAGCATATTGGGCTCAGGGAGCACTCCTGAGCCCAAGCCCACAGAGGTGTTGGGGGTGTATGCCCTGCATAGGCTCGGGCTTCTTACCTAAGCCCAAGCTCCATGGGTGTTGGGATTGGGCTACCAAGCTCGAGCCTAAGGGGTGTTTGTTTGGTCTATTTTGAAAGAACTTTTTAGGGAGTTTTTGGGTCCATTTTATTTGGATTCATCAAGAGGTAATATAATTATTGTAGTTGGAAGTAAATTAAGATGCATCCCCCCACATTAGCTCTTAATTGGTGGTTTGCTTAGGTCTTTTGAGAGGAAAAGAATATTTTAGATTGAAAAAGAATCTTAATTAAATATATCTATAGTTCTACGTAGTATTCCATGTTTATAATTTGATGATGTTTTAAAATTCAAGATGCTTAGAGATATGGTTTTTTTGGTGATTGGATTATAAATTAATTAATTGTTCATCCAATTAAATCCACTCTTCATAGTAAAGAAAGATACCTCTTGATGAAAGTCTCCTGATACTTACAAAAAAAAATCCTATTTGAGTGGATTTGAAAATCTTCAGATGCTTAAATCAATATCTTTGTAGAATCAAATTAACAAATATATTAGAGAGCATTAAAAACAAGGTTGTTTGTTCTTGTTTTTGTATGAAATGAATGCCCTGTAAGAAGATGGTATATGTATGCTTGAGAATGAAATTGTGAATCTTTTATCTAGGTGATTCAGGAGGTATTTTTACCTTATAAACCTTGTCATTTTGCTTGAGAGAGAGGGCTAAAAAATCATTCTAGCTTTGTAGTATTAATGAGGGATAAATATCCCTTACACATGTATTAATCTTAAATAAATATCTCTGACATAGTTATAAATCATATTGTTATAGGATCATATTGTTAAGTCATAATTAATTTTGGTCCATCATAATTATTGTAGGATCATATTGTTAAGTCATAATTAATTTCAATATAGAACCCAAGCCAACAAGAGCGGAGCCAAAGGATGAGTTATGCTTAGAGTCCTGGCTCTTGGAAACCATAGTTATAAAACCTAGGTTAGCAGATTGATTTAGTGTTAAACTGAAACCTAGTCCAAACTGAGTTTTATTTTTTAATCATTTTAGAAGTTGACCTAGTTAAACTTAGGTGATATGACATGTTAACCTGCAATCAGATTATCCTTGCCAACCCAGGTTGAACGGACACATTTTATGTTTTTTTTTAAGTTAAAATAATTTCATTTAAAATAGATCGAGGTTGACCCGCTGACCCGTGAGGTGACCTAAAAAACCCACAATCCAAGTTGGTTTTGATAACTATATATGCTTTAACATTTTAAAATTCTCTAGAAAGATAAATGTTTATGATAGGTTTTTAGCCTCAACAAAATACCGAAACTATATATTTATTTAGTAGAAGGTGGAATTTTTTGCTTTGTTCAAATTGAAAGTATATATTAGTTAGTGCCTGAAAGGTAGTTCAAATATATAGTGATTTTAGAGAGATTTAATTGATTTAAAATAATCACTAAAAGATATTTAAAGGATCAAATTTATAAGGTTTTTATTAGTAAAAAAACAGGTGTTAGGGAGAGACGACAATTAAAAGAAGAAGGAAGTTAAAAATATTTTCAAAATGGATTTCTTCATCGGATATCATGGCTAATAATAGTACATGATTTAATTCAAGTTTATATTCCTGCTTACACTAAAAAGAGAATTTGACCTTGACTTGTATTTTATATTCAAATCGTTTTAATTCTAGCTTGCACTTTAGTGATTATGAGCCTACACATAATTAATTTTGTTAGTTAAATGGGTTGTTAGTTTCTTACTTTGGTTTATTAATAATAAAAAAAAAATTTATACCAGTCAATATAATTTTATTGTGATTATAAATCATGTATAACTTTATTTGTCCACGTGATGTTTTAGACTTAACAATGCCTTATTTGGTTTATTTAGGTATTTATTATTAGAGGCATCAATATTTAAGAAATTAAAGAAATACCTGAGAAAAGAATTAGAAAATATTGTTGATTAATTTTACATTATGAGATTTATTAGTTTAGTTGTTGCCGAGGTAACCTATATATTAGCAAACCTTATTATAGGTGTAAAAATAAATAAAAGATTAGTCATAATTTATGACATTAGACAATGATTTCTTGGAAGGCAATCATAAATAGGAGAATGAGAGTAGCCCAAAGAAAAGTCACTTCAATTAGTTATGAACAAACTTCAAAATATTGCCCAAAGAAAAGGCAATCATAAATAGAAAGTGGTGAATTTAAAAAAGATAATTCTTCAAAAAATAAGGGTAAATATACCATCATCTTCATCTTCTCATGCATATTGTTGTTCCCTAGTCCACTCAACATGTTGAGGAGATTGAACAACGTAATGATAATATTACACCATTCCAAGAACATATTACCAATATAAAAGATACGATTACATTTTCACCGGCCATGAAAAATGATGATTCTAGAAAATTGATAGATGACATGAATGAAATGCCAAAAAGTCAATGGATGATAATGGTGTATGGGATCTTGTCGAATTTCCTATTAAATATAAGAAATCTAGTTTTAAATGGGTTTTTTAAGACAAAGCGTGATGTAAAAAGCAAGTTTATCTTTTTAGTTCTATATTTGAATGATACTTTGCTAAATAACAATGATTTTAGTTTGATGTATGAAACCAAAGATTATCAGTAAGAAATCTACTTATTCTTTAATTTGCAACCAAAGATTATCTTAGCAAAAGGAAATCTTCGCCACTGTTGTTTCTTCTTCGTAAGATCCTTTGACATACCCGAATAAAAAGCCAAATAGCAGCCACCATAGTCTTGCGTCCATTCCTCTACCATAACAGTGCCACCAAAATCACCAAACACCCATCTTCTCACCGTGAAGTCACCATTGCCGCCTAACTCAGCCACCGCCACCACTGACAGCATCCCAATCAAAGCCAACCATAACTTTCTCTTCCTCACCCACTGTCCCTTTGTCGTTTTACATTGTGACAGCAACGACCCTCATCACAAGACCATATCCTTCATCTCTATCTTCTTCAAAGCTAAACCCAACCTTAGTCTTCTTTGTTCCCATCAACCACTTCAACCAAAAATCCAAAAAACCAAAGCTTCACACCACACCTCCTCTTCCAATAAGCCAACCTTTAACCCACACTGCAAACCCTTAATTCCTTCACCACAGAACGCTTCACTACTCCATCACCCATCACCCAAGAACAAGCCAATAGCCATTGTCTCCTGCCCTCGTAACCCGGTTCAACACCATCTGCCTAGTTAAGCCTCCATCATAGACACTCCGCCCTTAACATCCGCGGACCAGCCTCTTCTCATAGTTCAACCCACGGTGGCAGATCTAGACTAAAACCCAGCTAAAGTTGCAGTCGTAGTCCCCAATCCAATAGCCCCAGCTCTCTTGTCTTTCACGCACTGAGCTTGCATCAAGTATCAAAACCAATCAAGCCAAAAACCATTCTTCTTTCTTCCCAGGATCAACCCACAGTCAGTCTAGAGCTCCTTAAAAATTTCAGTCGCTAATCAGTTTGAAGAAACCACTAGTTTTGTCGCACGTGTTCGTTTGTTGTTGCGGCATCAACATCAAGAAGTTATCACCTAATTATTTAATTCGAATCACTAGAAATAGCATGCTTTTATATGAAATTATGGGGTAAAAAATTAATTATGACTGAAAAAGATATTATTATTTTTAGGACATTTTATCTTAGATAAGTTATATTATATAGTTTAGATATGGTTTATAAGTATTGATGAGTTTTTAACTGATAATTTGTTTATGATTTATAATAAAATTTATTTTCATAAATAAATCTAATATCTTCAATTTATTATGAGCTCGTATGCCTAAATAAATTATCATAGGAAGAATCCATGTAAGTATCCTAACAGGGTTTATTTATCTTGCAATGTGAAAAAGTTTTTCACAGCTTGTATGTTATTATAAAAAAATATTTTCAATTAAAATTTGTGAATACCTAAAATTATTTTGGGAATTTTCAAATCAACTTTTGATATTTAAATGTTAGTTTACTTGTAAGTCCAATATTTATACCAGAATGTTGACAATTAATTTTCATGAATTAAAATTTTTAGAATTATTGAAATATTAATTAAGTTTTCATGTATTTAATAAACTAGCTATTACATCCAAAAATGCTTGCAAAAATATTTTTTGATTTTTTTTGTGTATATATATAAAATATTAAATCATACCATATATATATATACACACACACACACACACACACACACACACAAAACAATATTAAGAGACTTTACTCTTTACTGAATGCACACTAAATAAATATTTTTTTGTATTTTTAAAATGATAATTTTTTTCAGAAAAATTTGAGATTTCGAATGAAAAACGTGTATTTAAATACCAGTTCAATATCTTATAGTGTAAGTATACAACCTTGATATTAAATAAATTTGCTAGAAAATATGTGAGGAACCCACAAATAATTCTAAATTGGTCCTAGAAATTGTTTTAGAATTTTTAGGAATTTATTTGGGATCTGTTTGGCAAAAAAATATTTTTATTCAAAACAAAACAGTCAAAATAAGTTTAAGGGTGTGTTTATCAAACAACCCCCTAGGCCAAAGATTCCTCAATAAAAAAAAGTAACCAACCAAACAAAGCCTTAGTACCTAACCCAAAACAAAACCAATCGAGTTGACTGGAAAACACTAGTTCAACCCTGAACCAAATCGAAAACCATGGTTTGACCCAAAACTAAAGCAAAATAAACAATTAAACAAAAAACAGATCAAAACTAAAAAAAACACAAAATGTTTTTTATAAAAACAAATCAAACACCAATGACATGAAGGACACGATAAACATTCAAACCGAAACTTAGCAAATATATATCACAAACCAAACAAGTTTTTATGCAATCAATGGCAAGATTTTGTTCATAATCATGCATAGATCATAGATCAAGGATCAAACATCTATTTTCTTCGATTTACACTCAAAAGCCACGATTTGATCAAAATGTGTTTGGGTAGTCCAAAGAACCCTAAAATCTAAATGCATGAATGCGTGTTATTGATGCATTTTAATTCTAGATTATTTACTAAAGATGACAAGCTAATATGTTTATACCAAGAATTAACCTAAAAATCTTCAAAACAAAATGCTAAAGTAAAGTTCATGTGAAGAACATGAACTCAAAATCTGGAAAATTTCTAGAAATCAAAGAACTACTGCCAAAACCCAAATTTGGCCTTTTAGGCCTCTAAACACAATGCTTTTGGTCATCACAAATCACATTACCAATACCAAGCATAATTGAATTCAAAGAACTAACAAATAACATCAAATCATCAATAACACGCATTAAATTCCACGTTCATATCTACAACCCTAATGGCAGTCAACAACATCAAATTGCAACTAAAAAAGACTCTCTAAACAACTTGGGACCCAAATCAAGCTCGTGAACCAAGAAAAATACAATAATAAAGAAAGCATCAAACACATACTACCATATTTGACAGAATACAAAAATCATTTTATTTTAGCAAAATAAACATCAAAACATTTCTTAAACATCCAGTAAATAGTAACAAACAACTCAGATCAAAATTAAACAAAGAAAAAGAACATTTTATGCATTAATAAAAAATACAAAATAAATACAATGTATCACCAAAAACAAATTCAAAACACCATTGGAACATGAAATGAAGAGCTAGAGATGTGCCTCATGGACATCACCTGCTAGATTAAAAGAGTTTTTATACTTTTCAAGCTCTAACAATGGTTACTTCCCAAGCTTGCTACTTTCTCTCAAAGTTGAGGAAATCTTTGTGCTAGGCTCTTAAACCTTCATACTTGGATTCCTTTATCCTATTTTCCTCTCTCTTCTTTCTCTCCTACTTGCTCCCTCTTCTACCTTGATTTTTCAAAGGTATTTATAGAGTTTCAAGCTAAGATTCAATCAAAGATTGGTTCTTCTTCATCAAAGCTTGGCTCTTTGATCAAAATGAGAGAGTTTTGGATATGTTTTATAGTTGTAAGATTTGTACTTATGTTGATTTTACAATGGTGTTTGTCACACATGTGCAAAAGATGAGTAGAGGCTGAAAGAGTCGCCACCTAGTTGTTTGGTTCAGGGTTGCTAAGGAACCTGGGTGTATTGGTCTTATTTGAGATTTAAGGGTAAGGGACTGGTTGTGACTATGGAAGGTATTAGCACTCCTAACACACCCTATCTGGAGTAAGTTGTTTTGTGTGGTTTGATGTGGTTTAGAGGTTTCAGATTGAGATTTACTTGTATGAATAAATCTGGTGTTTAAAAATTCATTATGGACTCGTGTACCCAAATAAATTCTTAGGAAAAAAATCTTCGTAATTTGTGTATTATGATGAAAAATACTCTTAATTAAAATTGTTGAATATTTAGAATAATTCTGAGAATTTTCTGATCAACTCCTAACATGTTAAATACCAGCCTCATTTGTAGGTCCAACATTCTATACCAAGATTTTTAACAATTAATTCTCATGAATTAAAAAAAATGTGATTTATTGAAATATTGTTCAAATTCTCATGGATTTAATAAATTGATTATTGAATACTAAATTGCATGTCAAATGTGAAAGCCGAGAACAAATTATACAAAAAAGGGGGGATTTATAATAAATTAAATTTTTATAATACAAAAATAATGTAACTACAAAAATAATAATGATAATAATGATGATGACAAAATTTATTAGTTTTGGAGAACCGAAAAAAAAGGCTTAACTATGAAAAAGGGAGAAAGATAATTTGTTCAAAATACCCCATTCCTTCTCTCTTTCAAGACCGGCTGGAAAACATAAAAGAGGGAGGGGATTTTTAGATTTTATTCAAGCAAAATCAGAGAGAAAAACACCAAGGTTTAACAAATTTTAAATCCTAGACAAGTCTTAAGGAGAAGAACATCATTGTACAAGAGAAATTGCAAAGAAACAAATGTGGGAATTGTTAAGAAAGGAAAGAGTGGTCGGCTATATGCAAGGAGAAGAAGGCTAAAATTCTTTTTAAATTTTGTGAAGTAAAGCTTAGATTTCATCCAAGTAAGGAGTTCTAATCCCAATTTTTATGAAATTAACTTCAATTTGATTAGAAGTTTCATAATTTTCTTGAATTAAGAATTAGGGTTCTTGAACATAAAATTTGGGGAAAATGCAAAATTTCTTGAAGCTAGACCTATTATAGTGATAGGAATGGCCTTAAATGTGGAGGAGCGCAATGGAAAAAAGAAGAAGAACAGATTCAAGGTGACCGGCGAATGGAGGGGAAGAAAAGAGAGGAAGAGAACTTATGATTTCCCTATTTAATTAATTGAGATGTGTTGTTAAAATGTGATTGATAAATAGGGAAAATTGCTTCACTTAGAAGGAGGAGGAACCCTTATTTCCTTTGGATAGGTTCGGCTAAAGTAAGAATGAATTTATTAAATTGGTGCAAATAACTTTGGGAGATTATAATTAGATGGGTTGCTATATATATGGTGAAGGCATGGCTGTATCAGATGAGGAAGAAGGGATTAGAGATAAAATTTGATATACTTGTCCATTGACAAAACAGGGTAAGTTTGTTGCCCTGATTCTCGAGGGGATTTGGACCTGAAGACGATAGAATCCGAGGAGGGTCCTTTCATAAAAGTTGTAGCTGGGAGTGTCAGGTTTCAAACATATCTGACTCCGCCTAATTTGGAGTTTTGGAACTCCAAATACAAATAAAAATCCGATGGGAGGTCAAGTTGTCACCCCTGCTAGCAGATTCGACCAAGTTAATAAAACGACAAAATTTAGCCATATTAAGGGTAGAATTCATTTTCTTGCCCTTCATAAAATGTGTAACATCGTGTCTTGATCATAAAAAAAAATAAGCTGTGATCAAAATTGAATTCATGATGTCCACTTGGGCTATCAATGAGCTGAAAATGTTAAAAGATAATAATGAGAAATGTAGGTGAGAAAGAAAAGAATGGTAAAAGAAAAATGAATATTATTGTCATTGTTGTTGTTATGTTGTGATATGTGGACTAATATGGAATAATGATGGATGTTTGTGGTTTCAGGAGGGACCGCGGGAGGAGTGTAGCAACAATAGGGGAACGCATGTCGAGCGTCTATAGTAGGTAGGTACTCGGTACCTATATCTCCTCTAGTTAATAATTATTTTAACTAATTGTTGAACTATAAATTTTGGTGCTTATTGATGAGGAAAAGAAAAGGGGGAAAGGAAAGGTTAAACAACGGGAAAATAAAAACGGAGAACTAGATTTAATTTATAGGTTCTTTAAAAAAAATGGACAATAACAATGAACTTTAGGAATGACTATTCCTCGAATTTGATTAGTTTATCCCAAATACGAGAGGCTAATGGTGTTAGCCAAGTTGGCTAACATCGGCGTGACTGGTATGTGGGAGGAGGAATATATAACTTGATTAACTATTCTGGTTTAGAATAGTTACTGATATCGGCGGGTGACGTCGATATTGGCAAAATTTATGGGACATGATTAGCTTTCCGAGGTGAAAGCTAATGATGTCAAAAATCCTTGACATCGGCATACCGATGTCATACCCGAGGACCTCCCAAGGTAACATGGAGCATTGATTAACTATTTCGGCCCGAAAATAGTTAATGACACCAACGATCACGTTAATGTCAGTATTTTCATGATTTTGATTAGTTGATCCCAGTACGGGCAACTAAAGACACTAATGAGGGTCATTAGTGTCAGCAGTAATGGTGGGGACACCGAACCAGAAATATTATTTATGCACACGTATGATCATAGACGATGGAGGATAGCCCAAACAATTGAGAAATTGGGCTTTAACTTATGTTTTTGGGTTTAATTTATATGAACTTTTAGTTGAGGTTTATTAATTTAACTTTATTTGTTGGGTTTGATTTAATTATTGTTTGGTATTTTATTTAGTGGGCCATAAGCTCAATCGCTTGTTCTAGTTAGGGTTTTAGTATTTATATCCTACTTTTCTAATTGTTAAGGAGTTTTTGATGATTAATGAAAAATTTGCAGACTTTGCATATCTCCAATCCTCATTCTTCTCTTTCTTTACTTTCACTTCTCAGCTTCTTCTCTAAAAGCTTCTATATTTTCTTGCTTTAATTCTTATTATTTATTGTCTCGCATCGAGTAGTCTTCTCAATGTGGGGAAAAGTGGCAGGGTAGATACCCTCTATCAAAGCTTGGATTACAAAAAAAAGGGAGGGGATATAGTTAAAGGGAACAAATTTGCTAATCCTTAAAAGGGACTAGTTGTGTGTATAGAAATGCATATGACTTAAGTAGGTAGATGTGTTGTATAATTTTTCTTCTGTGAAATTGTTTGTATTTTATTTTTATTTTTTTTATTATATGGAAAATTTATGTTTTGTAGGTCCCTTCCATTCACGTCAAGAGTAGAATTTAGGTTATTTGATCCCTTTTTATATAAGTTAGGAACTTAGAGATTATTCATGTAATTTTGTTATGCAGTAAATGTAACCTGAATGTAATAGTATACTCCTTATATTATTTTGTGTTTGGAATATTAAATATATCAATATATGCTTGGGATATTATAATATACTAGTTTATGTTTAGAATGCTAAACTATGTTGTGTTTATATATGAAATTTCAGCACTTGGATGGTTCTTTTAATTACTAATTTATGCATGTTATATGAGATGGAGATTGAGTATGAAGATTTGTTCTGCGTATATTCTCAAATGAATTAAATGTAAAAAAAAAACATACATGCTCCATTTACCCTTTACATGGAAGTTAAATGGATAAACTGATCTAACTATTGGGGTTGTTATACCAAAACACATATTTTTTTTATTTTTGTAATCCTCTGTAGATCAAGAATTAAGGGTTTATTTATGTTAATGATCAACAAAATCATACGATTTTACCAAAAAGGGGTTTCAGTTCGAAACCGAAACTCTAGGATTTAAATATATTAAAACTTGTTATTGATGCAAAAAAATGCTAGATTACTTATCAAAAATGATGGGCGGACCTATCTAAACTAGAAACTAAACCAATTAAGCCTTGAAACTAGTACCTAAGGCAAGATTCAACGAATGAATCTGCCTTAAGCCCAGAAACAGGCTGCCCAGAAACCATAGATATGAAATCACCCAAAAAGGCCTATTTTGGCCTCTAAAGTGTATCCTCTTTATCCCCACCAACCATACTATTGATGAGGAACATGATTATAGCCAAAGAAACAACAAAACAACATAAAAACTCAAAATGTGAATTGATTTCCAATCCTAAAAGCTACAAACTCAAAACAACAATTAATCTTTAATAGAATGAGCTTCAAAATCCGACTATTTTCACTTCAAATGGTCAGGTGAACTACCTAGAAGCATGGGCTATCCTTTCATTAACATAAAATGCCTATACCACTTTGCTGACACCTTTGGCATCCCTTAAACCAAGGTTTCATGCAATAAAATGGCAAAAAAACAATCAAGAGCATATCAAGGCATTCAAGACTTCGTGTAATATCCCAATAATTCAAAAAAGCCGAAATCAATGGTAAATTTATTTAGTTTTTTCATTTTTTGTAAGCTATCATAATCTTGATGCTTCTCACAGTAGCATTCTGAAGGTTAGTACATGGGTTCCATCCATTAGCATGGCACAATACTTATATGATTGCGTAAATCCAACATCTCTATATAAAAAGTACTCAATACACCTACCACACAACATCATATTTACATATACATAGGTTTACATTACATCATAATAACATATGCATAAGTTCGCACCCTTATTGGAATATTGTTATTGTTACTAGATTATACAAAAGTGTCAAACAATAATTTTACAATTAGTACATTTGCTCCTATAAAATACATGACACCTAAACATGTGAATACATAGTTCTTTTTAAAAATATGTGGACCCATGGATCGAGATTACCTACGCACCTTGTTTATGTGATGTTCCTGTTACAAAAGCAAAATGGATACAAGAATTATAAATAATCTAAACATTATAATAAACAATTAGAAGAATGTTATCGTTACTTTTTGTTAGCAACTTAGTGGGTACATTCCTTCTTTTATTTCTCATATACATATTACAATCCTTATTATTTCGTCCATTGTATTATCCTTACTCATACGCCCCAACCTCTCCATAGGAGTTGTGGGGCCGGAGTGAAAACATCGGTCGAGGTTAATCACTTCACTTTAACCTAGTCATCCACCTTGGATGCTTTTAGCTGTAGCTAACGCAATCTTGAAACTCGATCATCCATCTCGGATGTCATTATCTGAAGTTAATCACAATATCTAACCCGATCAACTTTTATGCCATTAGCCAAAGTCAATCATCATAATCAACATGGTTATCTATCTAGGATGTCATTAGCCAAACTTAATCATCAAATTCAACCTGGCCATCCATCTAGGATGCCAATAGCCGAAGCTAATCATCATACTTAACTTGGTTATCTATCTAGGGTGCCATTAGCCGAAGCTAATCATCACAATCAACCGACCATCCATCTAAAATGCCATTAGCCAAAGATAATCATTATACTCAATCAAGTATTCCATAGGCGATTTATTATTCATCACAAGATAGTACTAAATCATTCGTAATGAATTCATTTAGAGAGTTTATATTATGCTAGGAGAGGGTGGAAATCACCTACCTGTTTCTCCTGTGGAGTGCCCTCATTCGGTCGAAGGTCCGATCCCGGTCGTACCACCTGACATATCAAATGATCATAATCAGCATACTCGTATCAACCATATAACCATCATCATATATATCCCAAAAATACACATATTCACATTCAAGTGTTCCATACATTATACAATCATACAATGAACATCATCGTATCAAGACACTTCTTTTTATTTTAAACGTGGCCACTCATGGGCGTCCTAGTGTTTAATTCTTGAGTTTTGTAGTGACTTAGATCAGACCAATGATGAAATCATCACAAGCATTAAATCATTTCTGATATGGAATTCAACAACGAACTAAGTTGTTGTTGTCATAAAAAGTCATCAGCGAAAACTGGTTTATTGGTGACACAGAAATCATCAGCGAAAACTACTTTCACGACTGACGCCTGGAATCGTCAATGAATACATTCACTGTCGATTCGGAAATTGTCAACGAAAACTGAGTCGCTGCGGACTTAGAAATCATTAATGAAACTACTTTCTCGGCTAATGCTTGGATTCATCAACGCACACACTAACCATTGACTAAGAAATCATTGACAAAAATTGTCGTTGTTGACCCAGAAATCATCAACGCGATCTAGTTCTACTGTTGGCGAATGAAATCATTAGCGCACATAATCTACTATTGACTTAAAAATTGTTGATGAAAATTGCATCGTTGTCGACTGAGAAATCATCAACGCAATCAAATTCTACTGCTGGCCCATGAAATCGTTAGCACACATAATCTATTCTTGACTCAGAAATCATTGATAAAAATTGTGTCGCAGCCGACCTAGAAATCGTTAACGCGATTCAGTTCTCCTACTGGCGCATAAAATCGTCAGCGCACGTAATCTACTATTGACTCACAAATAATTAACAAAAATTACATCTTTGTCCACCCATAAATCATCAATGTGATTCAATTCTACTACTGACGCATGAAAGCACACATAATTTACTGTTGACTCAGAAATTGTTGACAAAAATTGCGTCGTTGCCGACCCAGAAATCATCAACGCCATCCATGTCACTGTCGATTCAGAAATCATCAGTGATGATTGAGTCACTTTTGGTTTTTACTCTTTCCCTTGACAAAGCATAAGGTCTACGCTAGGCTTTTCCCTTTTATAATTCACCCCCAATCAAGTTTGAACATATACCGAAATCAATCACATTCAAATTTTATCATAAAACCATCAATAATGCATAACCAAATCTCAACATGTATATTCTTCCAAAGAATCCCCTAATCATCACTTCAAGGCCGAAACCTAGACTTGTTTCCCCTAAGGTGTACATCATGACATATCCCTTCATGGTTCTCTCTTTTTCTATGGTCGGACATTGTTGTCCATTTCTTCCTAATTTGTATATATGCAATTCATACTTTTTATCATAAGTATTTCACAACCGCATGCTACAACCATACCTTTATTCACTTGGTTTATAACCATGCAATTTCATCAATCACATAGCAAAATCAAAGCATTAATATCAACATGAATTCTGTTTCAGCACAAGTGTGTTCCTAGGAGTTTAGAAAGGTCACAATCCATGCATTCTATCATTTCATCTCACATTTCATACAAGTTCATTAATCACATGTGTAAGGTCAAGACATTAACTTCATCATAGATTTTATGTTAGTTTAAGCATATTCTTAGGAGTTCAACAAGAACATAATTTAGGCATTTCATCATTTTATTCCACATTCCATTCATCCTTTCAATTTGGCCACCCCCCTCTTAGGTTACACACTCAAAGTCACTTATATTCACATATATTTCTTTTGTAAGAGTCTTTCCTTGTATTCTTTTATTCATTATTCTATTTAGAACTTCACATTTTATCATTCATGAAATCATAAGTGCAAGAACCTTAAGCCTTCTATTTTGGGGTTTCATCCTCTTTTTATCCCGAAATCATGAGGTAGTAGCCAGTCAAGGAAGTGATATTCCTTATACCTCATGTTTTTAACTACTCTAGGGAAGGTTTGATGATATTATTCTTCTCTTCCTCTTGATTTCTTCTCTTATTTTCCTATTGTAGCAGTTGTTCCTCTAGGCCCCCTCTTCTTTCATGGTTGTAGTTGCCTCTCTTCTCTCCCTTTAATCAAACACTCAAGGATGACAACATGCATCTAGGTTTGGTAGGTTTTTTTTTAGGGAAGAGAGCTATTCATTTGGGCGGAGGCAAATTGGTTTTGGGGGAAAGGAAGAGTCATCTTTCTCTCCCCCTTGTTGCTACCTAATTTTTTACCCATGTTTTGATAAATGAAAAACAATGAAAATCCAAAAAATATATTTTTTAATATATTTGCATCATTTTAAGTATTTTTAGCATCGATGATTTTAAAAATGACGCAACAGACCCACAATCCCCTCTCTCCAGCAGCCCCATAAACAGTCCCATCTCCCTCTCATCAACAAAAACCAGCGCCCTCTCAGCCATCGTGAACAACCACCTCCAGCATTTTCTTCCCCACAACAACCGACCACCACACCGACACCCATCGATCTGTCCATTCCTCCGCCTCAACACCGCCAGCAACCTCTCCCATCTTCGCGACGGCTCCCGGCACCGCGGGATGCAACAAAGAAAGCCAACTAAAGTCGACGATCAGACCATTTCGTTCTCCTCCATCTCCACCGAACCGGACACCAGCAGCTGCACAGCTGTCAACCGAAACACATCCACCCATCCGGCCGCCTGAAATAGAGAAGAAAGAGAAAACCAAGAAAAGCAGATCTGTAAAGACAAAAGCAGACGCAAAACGAAGAAGAGAAAAAATAGATCCATGAACAAGAAAGAAAAAAATTGAAATCAACTGCTTCTTTGCGTTTTTGGGGTGCTTTGCAGGTCACCGCCGGCGAGGAAGGGAAGAGGAGAAAAAGCCGAGCGGGACCCACCCATTTTCGCGTTTCTCGCAGCGGCGGGTGAACCCACGCGCCGCCAGTGGCGGTGGCGCATGGAGAAGACGCGCCCCACTGTTTCGGCACTGTTCATACAGGTTCAGAAGGTTTCCCAACACTATTATGGATTTTTAGGGTCTGTTTTGTAATTTTTAAAGTGTTTAATGTAATTTTTGTTTAGTTGTTTTTGAATTTGTATAATTTGCGCCAGTGGCGGTGGCGCATGGAGAAGACGCGCCGCCACTGTTCCGGCACTGTTCATACAGGTCTTGAAGGTTTCCCAACACTATTATGGATTTTTGGGGTCTGTTTTGTAATTTTTAAAGTGTTTAATGTAATTTTTGTTTAGTTGTTTTTGAATTTGTATAATTTATAGTGTGTAAAAAATAAAAAGAAAAGAAAAAAAGAAAAAATATAGTAAAAGTGTATATATGTGTTTGTATTTGTTTTATGGATGTTTTTTTTATTTATTTATGATATAATTGCAAAGAATAAAGAATAATTTAATATTTTGATTTGCTCAAGATAAAGGATTACGAACTTATACGCAAGTCGTATTTCTAATATTCGATGAAAAGACAAAATTTTTAAAACTTCTTTAACACATCAAAGCCACGAAGCGGCTTACCTCGGGTAGGGTGCGTTAGGGGTGCTAATACCTTCCCTAACCACAACCGGTCCCTTACCCGTGAATCTCGACAAGACCGGTACATCGGGTTTTCTAGTAACCCTCAATGAAATACTAGGTGGCGACTCCCAAGAACAAATCAATCAACAAACAAAAATTCGCAAAGCCGACGCTGCGTGGGTGACGTGCGACAGAATGGCGACTCCACTGGGGAAGGTATTGTTTCTAACAATATGGGACTAAGCTTTATGTATTTGATGTGTTTAAGTTTTTGCTTTTTTGTCTCTTTTTTGTTAATGTATTTTTCATGCATTTTATAGAATTGTCTCATGCATCACATGTCTTTATTTTTGAAAGCACACACAAGCTTTTAGGTTAGGTAGGGAACTAGCGATCTGCCCTATGACTATTGGTTAGGGTTTAGATGCGTGAGACACCCAACTCATATCTGAGTGCTTGCTTGGTAATGGTGGGTATACGTACCTTAACCATTTCTTGCAACGCCCCTATACTGTCTTTACAAAGACCGTCACTGGGCAGGTAGAAAACCTACCCATATTCATATAATGAATAGAACTTGTCCTTAGGTTAAATGTGTTATCGTTATTTGCATCAAGACAAACCCTTCTTGAAGCATCTTGAACTCAAGACTTGTGTGTGACTCAATAGCCGTCACTCAGAAAATTTTCATTGTAGAGTTTGGGCAAGAATCACGATTCTTATTTCATCATACAAGAGTTACGACCATATGTCACCCCTCGAAGGGTGAGTTCATCATATAGATTACATGCTCATACATTTGTCATGCATGCATCGTGATGAAAAGTTGGTTCCCTCACCCGAGGTCTACTATACTGGACTGAGAAAAGCTGGAAAATAAAGAATGGGGGCCCAATAAGAGGGTCATTGTCTAACAGAAATTGAGAGCATCAAATGTGAAGTAGCTAGACTCTTTGATTTGCTTGAACAAGCGCTGAACTTCAAGAGTGGAAAGGGAATGTCTGCACAGCCTCTAGTGGAAGCACTGTTAGTCCATGTCCCATACAAGGAAAACATCATTGACTTTTCTGCTCAGCATTCCACCAGTAAGGGCCATAAACACTGAAGTGGCACCACCTCCCCTTCATTTAAGTCATGAACAGCAACAACGCCTTCAGTAATCAATAAATGACAATCTCCTTTTTGGTTCAGCTGCACTGTTAATTGTTCACTGCCACCACATATTTCAATGGCACCCAATATCTATCAGCCTTTCACGCCATGAGCAGAGGCCTTCTTTCCAGCCATATCTGCTGTGAACTCCATTTTCCAGTCTAGCAACATATGATGTTGATATGAAAAAACATGATTTGGCATTAAACTTCAATATAGCAAAGATCTCTTTGCATAGATCTGTTTGTGGATCTGCCAGTGGAGAATCCAAGAAGGAATATAGTAGTTCAGATCATCTATAATTTTTCTCCTACCAATGTCAGTATTAAAACGCAAAAGTAGAGAGAAGAGACATGACTAAACTGAAAAACATGAAGAAGATTGAAACTTCAACAGAGCAGAACTCCCTCTATGGGTGCTTGTTTGCGGCACCACTAGTGAGGAATCGAAGAGAAGACGTAAGAGTTTCAGATTCATCAGTTGCTCTTCTAGTAGAGACATCGCGTGATTCCACACGTCGATAATGGTGATGCTACATGTTTCTGTGCGCTGCCAAGATTACCTAGCTAGTGAAAGGTTTCCACCAATCTTCAAACAACCACAACAAGCATAAAAGATTGGCATGAGATTGTGAGGATTGCTATAAGAGTTGAACAAGCTATAATGATGGGAAAGATTGAAGGTTGTGCCATGGATTCCAAAACAATGATGAGAGATGAATCGGAAGATAACTCTAAAGGTGGAAAACCTTATTTATGTGGTCTAGCCATGTCTCATTGTAGCATCAACTGCTCAAATGTCTTTGTTAAGATTGACATACCTCCGCCACTCGACTTTGCCTACCAGCATATGTCAGACTCTAAACTTGTTGCCTCGACTCTGTTAAATCCCATACAACCACTATTTCCTAGGTGGTATAATCCAGACAAGAGATGTGAATATCATGGTGAGGTTTTGGGCCATTCATTTGAATAGTTGTAAAAATTTCAAAAATCAAGACCGGATGATGGTGAGCAAGAAACGAGTTGAGTTTGTGAAAGATGATGTCATCAACCATATTGTCACCAGAACATCCTCAGATTGACAAAAGATCGAAAATGCTTGGCCAAGCATAAATATTGCCAGAAAAGCTGATCCAAGAATGGTGCTGAATTGTCAATTATTTTGTTATGGATTTTTGCCATTTTGCATTTTGTTTTGGGGTTACATCTCATCCTTGAATGAAACATGTCTTTCCTTCGTCTTCAATCAATAGATGCTTCTTTCAAAGGGTATTTTGACAAAATATTTTGATCAAACTCCAACATGCAAAATTAAGGCTAGTCAATCCTAAAAGATTAAAAGTGTTTTGATTGCAGAAATGACTCGATATTTGTTAAAATGGCAAGATGAACAAATATGAGGCGACCAAACAAATTTTGAACTCACCCTTGAAATTGAACCACACACCATGTAGCTAAATTTTAGCAGTATGCATAATGACATGTAGAGGATTCAGTAGTTATGGACTCGCGAATTATGATTCTTACAAGTCCAAATCATTACACTGGATGAGATCAAAATTTATCGGTTTTAACTGACCTTGCTTGAAATGAGAAAATGCCATCTTTGTTCATTCATTCACTTTCTAAAGATATATATCCTTTGCAATCCCCATTTAAGCCTAATAGAATATTTCTTTTCAAAAGAAACCCTGACTAGGATCACGCCCCACACTAGGGGCAAATAAGAGATATTTTAAAGACATTGATAGAATCAATGGATAAAAGAAAGGCTTAGAACAAAAGTCCAACAATTAAGAGAGGGCTAAAAGAAAGAAACCATAGACTGGGGGCATGTGAGAAAACTTTGAGGAAGGCTATAAAAAAAGAAGAAAAGAAAACGAGTGGAAATTACCAACACTTAAAGGCAAGTCAAAGATTAAGGAAAGAGAACGCCTATCAAGTCTAGAAAGAGCAAAGGAGGTTTCAATTAAGAAAAGACATAGGATACGCTAAAAGTCAATACCAGAAAAAAAAATATCGAGTTACAAACATTGTCTTTTGGTATCAATGATAAAGCTTCTAAGAAGAAGTTGGATTTGCTTTATGACCTATGTTAAGAGAATTCTGATCTTTGAGGTTAACAAGGTTATATGTCACTTTCTCTGCAAAGACAACAAGAGAAAGAGAATTGATAAATAGTTAATGTTGATCCTAAGTCTTTGAAACCCTCAAACACCTTCTTGAGCTTGTGAATTTCCCTTTCTTTCATAGCTATGAACCATAGCCTGCATTACGTGTTTTTAAAAGCCCTTTTCGATCAAATAAGCAATCTGAACCGATAAATAGCGCTCTCAAAACTGGAAGAGCTTTTATATAAGGGCCGTGACTTCATGAATTAAGCTACTGGTTATTATGCATGTTAATAAAATAAATGCTAAGAAAAGAAACAACCTTTCTTGATAAAGCCTGAGCATCTTGTTTTTGAAATTCACAAAAATATCACCTCATCACAGACCATCAAAAAGATATACCAAAAATCAGAGTTTAAAGTGAACACAAAGAACCATTGGAAAGACCATTTTAATCTTACAGCGGGTCAATTTCTGTTTTCAAAATACAAGACAATCAAAGGATTACATATTTTGAATGACGTGTGTTGGGTTTTTGACCAAAAAGCTTGATTTTTAAAAAAGATCTTTTCCAAAACTGATATATCTCTGATTTCATTTCAATAATTGGACTTGAATAGACATGACCTTTGAAGTATGAGATTTGATTCCTGAATAAGAAAGATTGTCGAACAAATAAGAACATTGATTGAGTTTGTGGAATCCTCAATAGAAATGACATCAACTTTTCTCAACACTCCTTGAAAAGTTGAGACACCTTGGGGCAATACAGTGGACCCTGAGAAGGAAAACAAACAGTATTCATATCAGCTGGGGGTAAAGAAAGATGATTAAATAAAGAATCGGTGAACGGAGGACAATGTGGTTCAAAGAAAGATAATCAATGAACGAGCACATTCAAATCACACTAGGGGCAATATTGTTCAAAAACATCCCATGATCTAGTGAACTCCAACAACAATTGAAAACAACACTACACTTGAGGGACAACTTTGTATCTTCATCTTGGGGTTACCCTTTGAAACATGGCTATGACAGATGTTATCGCATAGTTGCATTTGAATGAATGTCAGAAAGATGCACACCACCAAGACTGACTGTGAGACCATCTATTTTGGAGCTGAAAGGCGCACTTCACTGCATGAATATGGGTGATAAATTGAACATCATTGATGATGTCAATGCATTTCTTTTCACGATATGATTTGACAAGCTGAGAGGAATCCCTTGAGAAGAACATTGAGCATTCAACAAAGAGCCTTATACTGCAAGCTATGAAATGCATGTTTGGACGACAAGATAGTTTCCAATAAGACTAGTGATAACATATACTTGAAGAGTATTGTTTCAACTTGAGGCAAGTTCTGGACTGATTGACAATCTTGATGGGTGTTGGCACGATGCGCACAATCAATGAGAGAACAATTCTCAGGATAATCCAGAAGATGAATGATCAGTTAAGCTCATTCATGATGAGTCAAGCAACAACACACTTGGGGGCACACTCATATTTGATGAACAACGAGAGCAGTAATCATCGCGGACAGCCTAGGATAGGCACGACACTTACAGCTGAGTGGATGGCTAGCACACGGATAAGCCAGAAAATCAGAAGGACAAAGAAAGCTTTGGAATGCAAACAAAGACATCTTTTAACGATGGAACATTAAAGAGGAGGGACTTATATTCCAAATCAAGTAAGAATGCATGCATGTCATGTAACCTCAAAAGATTGCACCATTTGTATTTGAATTGTTATAGGAAAAATCCTCAATGAGGTCCAGTAAGATTGTGGAAAAAGAAAGAAGCATTGCGTTGATGATAACAAAGAATCGGTGTTGATCATGGAATAAAAAGAAGATGAGATGAACCCAACCATTAGGAAAATATCAAAGAAATGAAAAGATCAACCATGCAATCAGGAAGCATCAAGTTTTCAAACCCTACGATCGAGAATTATCAAAAAGCACCAAGCTTTCCAGCCCTTCTTCTGTCATCTCTTCAGGACTTCGCTAGGTAAGTCCTATTTTTTTCACACTTGTCATTTCACATTCTTTTCAACTGAGTAGGTCGCCCATTACAATGAGACCACACTTCATATTCTTTCCATTTAGGTAGGTCACCCATTACAATGAGACCGCTTTTCACATTCTTTCCACCTGGGTAGGTCACCAATTATAACGAGACCGCTTTTCACATTCTTTCCACCTGGGTAGGTCACCCATTACAACGAGACTGCTTTTTACACATTTTCTTGGTTTTGGTTAAAGGAGGTCGCCAGATGGGATCTCAGGTAGCTTTGGTTAAAGGGAATCGCAAGATGGGATTTCAGGTTGACCGAGTTACACATTTTCTTTGGTTTTGATTAAAGGAGGTCGCCAGATGGGATCTCAGGTAGCTTTAGTTAAAGGGAATCGGCAGATGAGATTTCAGGTTGACTGAGCTACACATATTCGTTGGTTCTAGTTAAAGGAGGTCGCCAAATGGGATCTCAGGTAGCTTTGGTTAAAAGAAATCGCCAGATGAGATTTTAGGTTGACCGAGCTACACACATTCTTTTGGTTCTAGTTGAATGAGGTCGCTAGATGGGATCTCAAGTAGCTTTGGTTAAAGGGAATCGTCAGATGAGATTTCAGGTTGACCGAGCTACACACACATTTTCTTTGGTTTTGGTTCAAGGAGATCGCCGAGATGGGATCTCGGGTTAACGAAAAAAAAAGAAAAAAAAGAGAGAGAAAAAAGGAAGAAAGAGAAATAGAAAAAGAAACAGAAAAAGAAAAAAAGTAAGGTCTTTAGATGAGTGGATCATTCAGCAAGTTAGGATGATAAAAAGACAAGTTTTCTTTACAAAGCTTACTATGCAAAACATTGAGGAGTTTTGCTTCGTAAGCATTCTAAAGAAGGGGCATCTGTTGCTACCCAATTTTTGACCCATGTTTTGATAAATTTTTCAGAAAAATCCAAAAATAGCGAAAAACAATGAAAATCCAAAAAATATATTTTTTAATATATTTGTATCATTTTAAGCATTTTTAGCATTGTCTCAAAAGAATTTAAATTTTCAAAGATCTTTGGAACGCGTTTGACTTTTAACACGTCATTTTTAAAATCATCGATTTTTCTCATTGAGCCGATGTTGATATTGCTCGTTTAAAAAAAAACAAAAAAATAAGAAAAATCAAAATTTACAAAAAAAGAAGTTGAGGGACCAAGTTGGAAACCTATCAATATTTTTACCTATAAATACTAGTCTCCACAACACACATAAAGGGAGGGCAATTTTGCACAATTGAGGGAATCAGAAAGAAACCCTAAACCACAAAAAACCCTAAAAACCATAACCCTTTCTTCTCTTTAACCCAAACCAGTCGCCCCTCTCAGCAGGTTCCCCTCTCCCGACCAACAGAAAAGTCGTTGTCCCCCGTGGTCCTTGGTTGTTGTTTTCAGAACAGAGCCAAGGACCCCCTGCCATTTCAGCTCTCCATCGTCTCCCCTGCACTCAAAGTAGCTCTATTCCCACATAACCCCCCAAACCAGCACCCCACACATGCCCGACCATCTTCATCTTCATCTTCTCCACTCAGCCTCCACATCGTGCCCCCATCTTCTTTTCCTTTTCCAGCCAACAACACAAAGCCCCTCCCTTTTGATTTTCTTCTTCCCCACAAGCAGTCGGCAACAGACCTATAGTCTCCTCTCTCCAGCAGCCCCACAAACTATCCAATCTCCCTCTCATCAACACAAAACCAGCGCCCTCTCAGCCACCGTGAACAGCCGCCTCCAGCATTTTCTTCCCCACAACAGTCGACCACCACACCGACACCTACCGATCTGTCCATTCCTCCGCCTCAACACCTCCAGCAACCTCTCCCATCTCCGTAGCAGCTCCAGCGACCGTAGGCTGCAGCAACAAAGCCAACTGAAGCCGACGATCAGACCACTTCATTCTCCTCCATCTTCGCCGAATAGGACACCAACAGCTGCACAGCCGTCGACCGAAACACATCCACCCATCCGGCCGCCTGAAACAGAGAAGAAGGAGAAACCCAAAGAAAAGCAGATCTGTAGAGACAAAAGCAGACCCAAAACGGAGAAGAGAAAAAATAGATCCGTGAACAAGAAAGAAAAAAATTGAAATCAACTGCTTGCTGCGTTTTTGGGGTGCTTTGCAGGTCACTGCCGGTAGGGAAGGGAAGAGGAGAAAAAGCTGAGCCATACCCACCCATTTTCCGGCGTTTCTCACAGCGGCGTGTGAACCCACGCGCCGCCACTGTTCCGACACTGTTCATACAGGTCCAGAAGGTTTCCCAACACTATTATGGATTTTTGGGGTCTGTTTTGTAATTTTTAAAGTGTTTAATGTAATTTTTGTTTAGTTGTTTCTGAATTTGTATAATTTGTAGTGTGTAAAAAATAAAAAGAAAAGAAAAAAAGAAAAAAATATAGTAAAAGTGTATGTGTGTGTTTGTATTTGTTTTATGGATGTTTTTTTATTTATTTATGATATAATTGCAAAGAATAAAGAATAATTTAATATTTTAATTTGCTTAAGATAAAGGATTACGAACTTATATGCAAGTCGTATTTCTAATATTCGATGAAAGGACAAAATTTTTAAAACTTCTTTAACACATCAAAGCCACGAAGCAGCTTACCTCAGGTAGGGTGCGTTAGGGGTGCTAATACCTTCCCTAACCACAACCAGTCCCTTACTCGTGAATTTCTGACAAGACCAGTACATCCGGATTTCCTAGTAACCCTCAATGAAATACTAAGTGGCGACTCCCAAGAACAAATCAATCAACGAACAAAAATTCGCCAAGCCAACGCTGCGCGGGTGACGTGTGACACCCCTTATATTTATATCACTCATAAATGTGATGGGGTTTTTGAGAGGTTGGTTATTCATGTTATTATCCCTCTTTTGGGTTATCTTAGAGTTGGTTACTACCCTATATTTTCCACCTATGATAGGTTGGTTTTCCTTCCCCATTTTCCACCTATAGCATGCTAATTTGTTTTCATTAATTCTTGCTTAGCATAGGTTGGCCTTTTACTTCAATTTTTGTCGGGTTTTACATTCTCCCCCCTTAATATAATTTCATCCTCAAAATTATAGAGGTTTCACATTCCATACTTGGTTGTTCAAATAGTTTGAGGTACTTCTTTCTCATTTCGATCTCTCTTGCCCAAGTTTCCTCTTTTATTTGAGTGCTCCACCATAAGACCCTAACAATAGGGATCTTTTTATTTCGTAGTTCTTTCACTTCCCATTCTAGAATTCTTATGGGCCTCACTTTGAGCGTTAAGTCTTCCTTGACTTCTACCAAAACTTAGGGTAGGACTCGAGTGAGATTCACATCGGCCTTTCATAGCAAAGAGACATGGAACACATCGTGCACCTTGGCTAATTATGGGGGGCATGTTTACTTTGTAGGTTACTTGCCTAATTCGCTGTAAAATTTTAAATTGTTTGATGAAGCGGGGACCTAGCTTTCCTTTCAATCCAAATCTCAACATGTTCTTCCACAGGGCTACCTTCCAGAACACCTGGTCCCCCAAACTAAACTCGAGAGGTCTTCTCCTCACATCTGCATACTGCTTTTGTCTGTCCTATGCGGCTTTTATTCGATCCATGATGGTTCTCACTTTCCCGTGGTGACCTAAACCAATTTCACACCATACAACTTCATGTCCCCGATTTCTTCCCAACATAAAGGAGTCCTGCACCTTCTACCATACAAGGCTTTGTACGGGCCATCCCTATTGTGGCTTGGTGACTACTATTGTACGTGAATTCTATTAATGTTATATGCTCTTCCCAGTTTCCTCCAAACTCTAACACATACGCCCTTAATAGGTCTTCCAGAACTTGGATAACTCTTTCTGATTGGCCATCGGTCTGGAGGTGAAATGCGGTGTTTATATCCAATCTTTTCCCTAAGACGTGTTGTATGCTCGGCCAAAGATGGAAAGTGAACCTTGGATCCCGAATCGAGACAATAGATACAGGAATCTCATGAAGTCGCAATACCTCATTTATATATATCTTGGCAAGTTTATCTACCGAATCGGTCATCTTTATTGGCAGGAATAACATAGACTTTGTCAAACAGTCTACAATGACCCATATTGCATCATCCCCTTTCTTTCCTTTAGGAAATCCCAACAGAAAATCCATGGTGATCATCTCCCACTTCAATTCCGGGATTTATAGTGGCTATAATGGTCTTGTTGGCCTTTGATGTTCAACTTTAACTTGTTGACTTATACTGCACTTTGACACATATTCGGCTATTTCTCTCTCCATGTTAGGCCATCAGTAGTGGAGTTTCAGGTCCTAGTACATCTTGGTCTTTGCCAGGATGCATGATGAATTTGGATTTGTGTGCTTCTCGTAGAATCATCTGTTTAACCATTTTATTATCGGTACATACAAACATTATCCCATTATCAATGTTCCATCATCCGCTATTCGAAATGGAGTTTCTATCCTGGCCTCCATTTTCTTCCTAATTTTGGACCCTTCAATGTCAGTGGATTGAGCTTGCAATATATGTTCCCGATATGTTGGCGCCCTATCAGCTAAGCTAAGTTAATACCTAAATTTGCACCCATCTCTTTCAACTCTGCTAGTTGTTGCCCCCCCAATGTTGGCTTACTCAGAGTTTCTTTATTCTTGCGATTGAGAGCATTTGCCTTTTTAGGGTGGTATTTTATGGTGTAGTCATAGTCCTTAACGAGTTTTATCCACCTTATTTGTTGTATATTTAACTCCTTTTGCGACATTAAATATGTCAAACTTTTATGATCAGTAAAGATTTGGGTTCGAGACCCATACAGGCAATGTCTCCATATTCTCAAGGCAAATTCAACAGCGGCTAACTCCATGTCGTGCACCGGATAATTCTCTTCATGAGTCTTTAATTGTTTTGATGCATAAACAATCACCTTCCCATATTGCATTAAAACACACCCTAACCCTTTCCTCGAGGCATCACTATAAACCACAAAACATTTGGTTCATAAGGGAAATGTTAACACTAAGGCAGTGGTGAGCCTCCTCTTTAACTCTTAGAAGTTGTCTTCATATTTTTTCGACCATACCCGCCTTTTGTCTTTCCTAGTTAACTATGTCAAAGGGGTTGCAATCAGGAAAAACCCTTCAATAAATCTTCTTTAGTATCTTGCAAGTCCCAAGAAACTATGTTTTTCGGTTACTGAAGTCGGTCTCTCCTACTTCAAGATTGCTTCAACCTTCTGGGGGTCTACAAAGACACCTTCGACAGAAATGACATGTCCTAGAAACATTACTCTTTCCAGCTAGAACTCACACTTGTTTAGTTTAACATATAAATGGTGGTTTCTTAAAGTCTGTAGTACTTGTCTTATATGTCTCATGTTCCTCAAGGGAATTTAAGTAGACCAGGATCCCATCAATAAACACCACCACGTACTTATCAAGGTATGGTTGGAAGACCCAGTTCATCATGTTCATGAAAAGGGTTAGAGCATTAGTCAACCCAAACGGTAACACCAAAAACTCGTAATGCCCGTAATGAGTCTGAAATGTGGTTTTTGGTACATCTGATTCCTTAATCTTCATTTGATAGTATCCTGACCTCAAATCTATCTTTGAAAATACTCTAGCTCCCTTCAGTTGGTCAAATAGGTCATCTATCCACGGTAGTGGGTGCTTATTTTTCATTGTTATCTTGTTTAACTAACGATAGTCAATACAAAGTCTATGAGTTTTATCCTTTTTCTTCACAAATAGGACCGGTGCCCCCATGGTGAATTACTAGGCCATAAAAACCCCTTGTCTAACAATTCCTGTACACTTTTACCTCTCGTTCTAGGGGCAGTCCCGACAGTTCTTTGGGAAACACGCCTGAAAATTCTTTTACTACAGGAATATCCTTCAACCGTGAAGTTTCTTCATCAGAGTTTAAGATGTATGTGAGGTATCCCATACATCTTTTTCCCAGCAACTTCCTGGTAGTTACAATCGATACTAGGTTGATCGGGTTAGGAACCTTTTCTCCTTTGAAGAACATCCTCCTACCCTCAAATATTTGGAATGTAACAGTTTTAGTATAACAGTCTATCAAGGCCTTGTACTTACTCAGCCAATCTATGCCTAGGATTATATCAAAATCATATAATTCTAAGGGTATCATGTCTACTTCTGCTTTATACCCAGTTAGACTAACCCCCACCCCCACATATATACTATTTGTTTCTACCTTGTTTCCCATCGGAGTCCCAATTATGAACTCCTTTTCTACTACTTTCACTCCCTTCCCTAATTTGATGACAATTCTCTTATCAATAAATGAGTGGGTGGCACCTGGATCAAACAACACATGCACATTAAAGTTATTCATCAGTAGCGTACCTACCACCACATCAGATACAACCCTAACCTCTTCTTGTATCAAGTGAAAGACTCTTCCTAGTGTTTGGTCATTCTATATCCTTGGCCTTCCTCGGTTGGAGTTTGCCCTTGATTGGGAAGATCTCACCAACCTATTCACGGTGACTGATTGTTAGTGACCTTAACCTGACTGTCTAAAGCTCAGTGCCTATCCAGGGTTCCTGTTGGGGCACTCCTTATAATGGCCTCTTTCGCCGCAGTAATGGCATCCTTGCCCTAGATACTGATAGTTTCTCCATTTGTAACCTTGTCCTCTGCATACAAAACATCGCCCCAGAGAAAAAGAGTAGTCTCCAGGGTGCCTTTGATCACATTTCATACAGTGAGGGTAGTTCACATTATTTCGGTCACTAGTCCCTCATAAAGAGTTTGCCCTTAAGTGAGTTTGTCCACCCATCATTTTTATATTGCTTCCTTTTTCCTGTATTGCTTAAACATTCAGTCTTTTCCTTCTTTAGAAGCAGTGGTTTGCTGGTAGAATAATCCCTATCTCTCTTTTAATTTGTTCCTTGATGCCCCTGTTGATCCTCTCCAGTACAAGCTTCTAAAGCTTATGTCACCTTAATCAACTCCCTCACTATTTTAAATTGTAAGGTAATCAATTATTGCCTCAATTCCTATAGAAACCTATATGTTAGCTTCTCAATCATGTGCTCTTTGGTCAGGATGTAGTGTGGGGCAAACAATGAGAGATCATGGAATCTTCTTTCATACTCCAACACTATCATCTCACCTTGTGTCAATGCTAGGAACTCTTACTCTTTCACTTTGCGATAGTACCTGGAATAGAATTGGTTCTCAAACTTTGATTTAAAGTCACTCTAAGTCAGTGTTTCAGTTCCACGCCTCAGTTGAACAATTTCTTACCATGTCAAGTCCCGATCAGACAATAATTGAATGGCATAGTTTACTTGCAAGCCCTCGGGTATGTTAATCTACATCATAGTCTTATCTACCTTCCTGATCCACCTCTCTGCTATTTTATCATCTTGCTCCCACATAAATGGTTCATTACCCATTTTCCTCATACTTTTGATCAACCACACAAGTGACACCACGCTGTTCGTGGTCGTGACAATCCCTGGGGTGGCCTGCAGAACCCGTGTGATTGGAATTGCCTAAGTTATAGAGCTAGTCATGCCTTCTACCCTGCCTTAACTATTTGGACCAAGAGTCCCGGATCTGTATAAGGCGGGGGCACCCCTGTTGGAACGGTCGAGGGGTGTGCCTCTATTCTTTCTTGTTGTCCCACCCTTATTAGGGGTACCTCTTCCATTCGATTTGGTACCCGTTCTTCCTCAGCTTTCGCGGTGCTTCCCCGAAGGGCTCAAATGATCTCACTAGAGTATGAGAAGCAATATCATCCAATGGATCCTCATCCTGTCAGTTTTGGGCGTTTCGGCCTCCACTCCTCCTTTCTATGGAAGGTGGCTCGGTTCGCGTCCCTTGTCGAGTGCACACCATCCTAAAATAGATCACAACAACATCATCATCATCATCAATCCTCAGGATCCAAACTAGGTGCTCTAATACCAACTGTAATATCCCAATAATTCAAAGCCAAAATCGATGGTAAATTTTTCTTTTATAAGCCATCATATTCTCGATGCTTTTCACAGCAGCATTATGAGGGTTAGTACATAGGTTTCATCTATTAGCATGGTACAATACTCATATGATTATGTAAATTCAACATCTTCGTATAAAAAGCACTCAACACACCAACCACACAACATCATATTTACATATACATAGGTTTACATTACATCATAATAACATATGCATAAGTTCACATCCCTTTTTAAATATTGTTATTGTTACTAGATTATACAAAAATGCTAAACGACAATTCTACAAGTAGTACATTCGCTCGTACAAATACATAACACCTAAACATGTGAATACATAGTTTTTTTCAAAAATATATGGATACGTGGATCACGATTTCCTACACACCTTGATTGTGTGATGTCCCTGTTACAAAAGCAAAATGAATACAAGAATTATAAATAATCTAAACATGATAATAAACAATTAGAAGAATGTTGTCGTTACTTTTTGAGCAACTTAGTGGATGCATTCCTTCTTTTACTTCTCATATGCATAATACAATCCTTATTATTTCATCTATTGTATTATCCTTACTCATACGCCCTAACCTCTTCATAGAACTTGTGGGGCAAGAATTAAAACATCGGCCGAGGTTAATCACTTCACTTTAACCCGGTCATCCACCTTGGATACAATGCTTATTATTTCATCCATTGTATTATCCTTACTCGTACGCCCTAACCTCTTCATAGAACTTGTGGGGCTGGAGTTAAAACATCGACCGAGATTAATCACTTCACTTTAACCCGTTCATCCACCTTGGATGCTTTTAGCGGTAGCTAACATAATATTCAAACTCGGTTATCCGTCTCGGATGCTTTTATCGGTAGCTAACATTATTGATTAATTTATATTTGAAGACCATGTGCATCGTCTAACAACGTGTCATAATCCCCCAAATATTAGAAAATTCATTAGTGGTTTGACTTAACATTTCAGTGACTGGTTTCTCAATGTAATTAATATCCTTTCATCAATAATGTTTCGATTTAACATTAAACATGGAATATGTATGCCATGTTAAATCATGTTTATTCTCTAGATAATAGTCATTGATTGTTTGAATAAGATTTGAAAAGAGTTTCAAATCTCTTTTCAAATCTTATTCCATCTTGACCAAGGATTTCTCCGTCAATACTATTTGAGAATAGATGGAACATTTTTCCTAATTCATCTAAGATGATTAATCCTCTCTTGATCACTCAAGCACATTCATATAATTCATGTTATACCTAATGACTGCCTTTTTGTTACCTCAATTAAGATAACATGTAACGGGATCAAAGCATAACATTCTTTATATAAGATAACTTAGTAATCTCAAGTCTATAGATGTGAAACCCTAGAAAATTTATAATTTAAATATGCAAATGTGTAACCTGCCATGTAAATGTAAGACTGAAAGTGATATATAATGGAGGGGATGACCTTCCTAAAATGAATTTTGTTTTAGAATTCATAAAGACAGAGAAACTTGTAACATGTTTTGATGGATAAAATAATGACTGAAATGACAAAATGTTTCCAAGAAATAAGTGAGGTAATAAATGAATACATTCCAAAATAATAAAATGACCTTAAAGGTTTAGAAGGATAATTGATATTATTTTATGTGAAGATTGAACAAGAAAATTTGGATCATTGACAAAAAGTCATGAACTAACCAATTTTACATTAGAAAGCAGAGCTCTCAATCCAATCATCGGATCGGGATGAACTTTTGCATGAAGTCTATTAATATGTTTTTCTACCTTGGTGAAAGATCTCATCCCAATGGGAGGTTGGTAAAGACTAGCGATTTAAGCAGAAACAAACCGGATAGTTTACATAAAAAAATAAAATAAAATACATAAATACATAAATGAGGGACATAAATGCAATTAAGGGAAAATGTGCCTTTAAAACAGAAAAAGGCCACCAGTTCAAAAAAAAATATAAAAGAAAAAAGAAAAGAAAAGGGGTGAGAGACAGTAGAGAACTCGGCTAGAGAGAGAGGTGCAGAATTTAGAGGAACCAATAATGCTCCGGTGGCCATATCTCTGGAATGAACCGTTGGATCATGTTGTGTTTTGGCTATATTATGCTTATCACACTACTCTACAAACTGACCGGAGGGATTTGAAGGCACATAATCCTTTTGACATAAATCATCATTGGAAGTTTCCTGGAAAACAAAAGGAAATACACTTGCAGGGCAGTTTTGATCGCCGACCAATTCTCTCTCTTTCACCGTTGGATCATGCCTATTTTTGGATATGTGGTGAACCTAGATGTTTCCCTCATTATGGACGGTGGAGATCGGAAACGCACTCTCCGGCAGGGTGTCATTCATGTTGAACAGTAGCTCGTCCATTTTCAGAGTTAGTTTGGTTTTATTCGGATCTATGGAGATCCAACCATTGGATCAGTATGAGTTTGAAATATATTGTACACAACTCAATGATATATATTCTGACCGTTGGGTTTAAGCAAATAATCAGAGGTGGATGACTTATTGCTTTTTTAATCTATTGCTAATCTTAGTAAAAATTTAGGAAGCTTGATTTAATTACATGTTTTGATGAAATTAGAATTTGTGCGGGTGTAGGGTTTATGTAAGATGTAATGGTAAAATATATTCTTGTTATTAATGATGTTATAGATTAATTGTGTTGTAAAATGTGTTTGGGAAGTTTTGAAATTTGGATGAAGGGACATTGAGTTTGTTGATTTAATGGATATATGTTTTTAGGCATTAAAAAGGATTGGGTCTAGTGGTAATTGAAAGAAAACATGAAGAAAATTGTATCCTCCATTTAATGCAAAGATTCAGCCTAGACATATAAATGAGAGGATGAGCTTAATTGTTTTAATTGCTACGGAATTTGAGTTGAATGAGGTTAGAATAGATATGAAATGGATGGGTAAAGGTTTATCTGGAATAATTAAAAAGGGAATCATCCCTCACCATGAATGAAGGCATTCGGCCAAATGAAGAAGAAATAAGGAGATAAGACTTTGATTCATTTTCTATGTAAATTAGGTATGTATGCATTTATGTGTATAAAGAAAATTAGGTAGAGTGTCAATTGAAATAATTTTAAAATGATTCAAATTCTCATCATAATATGGAATTCAACCAAAAATAGAAATCTTGAACTTGAGTTTAATTCAACCTAATGTTATAGGGATTTGTATGAGATTGTGGTTTGTTGAATGCCAAATGAATTGTGTTATGTTTGAAATAATATATTAATGTGAGGAAAATTTCATTTTTTATGGAATTTTAAGGTTGTTCAAATGGATAATAAAAGGGAAGGAAAAGGTTAAATTAAGGCGTATGGAATTATGATGAAAAAGATGTTGTTAAATTTACTTAAGGTGAAGTAAAGTGGACTTATGAAAAAGAATTGAAAAACTCATCATGAAAAATAAAACCGTCATTCAGCCAAGAATTGGTTTGATAAGGAAAATGAATTAGTTTCAATGGTAAGAATAAATGTAAGGATGTGAAGTTACTAAGTCTATATATGATGGGTTGAGTAGACAAAAAATGAAATAAAATAAAATAAAATTGCTAGGCCATGTTTAAAGATATTCAGCCTGAAAAGACAAGTCATGAAAGGAAAGGAAATAAATGAATAAATATACGAATGCATATGTCATGCGATTTTAAATTTAAATTAATTTTAGAATGAAATTTCCAATTATGGAGCCACATTTGATATGTATCTTTAATGATACAGGAGAGATTGCAGGATATGTTCAATAGCATGGGACTTTTGCGCGAGTGCAAGCATTAGGTAGGTGTCTTACACCTCAAACTTTTGTTTTTTTACAATACTTGTTAGAGTTAAATAAATGGTATTTTCTATAAATGTACTTGTGCTTGTGAAATTATAAATGTTTATGTCGAGGAAAATATAGTGGACTAGCTGGCTTCAATAGAGTTAGTGACCCTACCGTACTGCCTGCCGAGTTAGATGCGTAATAACAAAAATGAAGTGTATTGATTTTAGTGTGATAAATTTATGGTATATTATGATTAAATTATTGATGCTCGATTTATATATGTATACTGATGATGTGTATGTGTTTAAATAATTTATATGAAGGAAGTAGATGTTCGACACCTTGGAGTAATTAATTAGTTTATATTTTTTTTATTATAGAAGGAATTTCATATATTGTAAATTCTAGTGTTGGTTACTGGAAATAATGTCCTGGTGAATGGGCAAGCCATGAAAATTATTTCCTGGTTACTGGAAATAATGCCCTGTTGAATTATTTTCTGGTTACTGGAAATAATGTTATGTTGAATTATTTCCTGGTTATTGGAAATAATGCCCTGGTGAATGGGCAAGCCTTGAAAATTATTTCCTGGTTACTGAAAATAATATTATGTTGAATGGGCAAGCCTTGAAGATTATTTCATGATTACTGAAATTTATGCCTGGTTGAATGGTCATGTTAAGAAAATAAATTTACGAATTAATGAGATAATCACTCAATATAAAATAGATTAATTGTAAAACTTTAAAGTTAAATATGTTGGTTTGTGGGAGACACTCTTGATATTTTTATTTTAGTAGATTTATCTCTACGTCTAGAAGAGAATTTATGAAAGTTAGAAATTTCAAAAAAAGAAGATAAGACAATTTATTTGATGATATGAAAGTCACTTTTAATGTATATGAATAGTTAGTCCTTAATCAATTACTTATTGAAATCTGTAATTTTTTTAATCATGTTTGAAGAATTTTGAGAGAAGACTTTCTCTTTTCTTAATCTTACCAGCAGTATGTTTGTACAATAAATAGGGAAGAGAAGCTAACCTACTGACCCTCAAAACAAGAAATAAATACTAGATAGAAAAGTATCCTGCACTAAACTAGAAAGTAATAATCTAGAGAATCTTGATAGTTAATACCAGATTCTCTTTCCTAAACCATATATACTAATACTTCTCTAAGATTCTAACTGATTTTGAGACTGATTTCCACACTCCCCCTCAAGTTGGGTTGTATATGTTATACATGCCCCACTTGTGACTCAATTCCTCAAAATTAGTTCTTGGTAGAGCTTTGGTGAGGATGTCCGCAATCTAAGATTTTGTTGGAGTGTAGATGAGGTTAACAATGTTCTTCTCAATCTTTTCTATGATGAAGTGTCGATCTATTTCAATGTGCTTTGTCTGTCATGATGAACTGGATTCTTTGCTATGCTTATGGTGCTTGATTATCACAATGCATCTGGATAGGTGTCAATGATTCCATGCCAAGTTCCTTAAGTAATCTTTGTATCCACATCCCTTCACAGATACCAAGAGCTAGAGCTCTCAGCTCAGATTCTGCACTGCTTCTAGATACCACATGTTGTTTCTTACTTCTCCAAGTTACTAGATTTCCTCAAACATAGGAGCAATATCCAGAAGTAGATCTCCTATCTATAGTGTTTCCTGCCCAGTCTGCATTTGTGTAGATTTCAATATTTCTGCTGTCACATTTCTTGTATAGAAGGCCTCTACCAGGAGTCATTTTTAGGTACCTCAAGATTCTATTAACTGCTGCAATATGATCTTCTGTCGGGTTGTTCATGAATTGGCTTACAAAGCGCAGACAAAGCCAATATTAGGTCCGGTATGTGAGAGATAGATGAGTCGATCCACAAGTCTTTGATATCTCCCCTATCCACTGGTATACTATCATTTTCTGCTCCTATCTTCTTTGTTGAATCCATTGGAGTGTCTGCGGGTTTGCATCCAAGCATTCTGTTTCTTTTAGTAGATCCAAGACATATTTTCATTGAGAAACATATATACCTTTCCTTGACCGTGCCACTTCCATGCCAAGGAAGTATTTGAGATACCCAAGGTCTTTGATCTCAAATTCCTTGGCTAAAAGTTTCTTCAGTCTCACCAATTCTTCCTCATAATCCCCAGTTAAGATGATGTCATCCACATATACTATTAGGATTGCTATTTCCTTTTCTAGAGAGGTTTTTACAAACAGTGTGTGGTCTGTTTGGCATTGGGAATATCCATACTGTGCTACTGTCTTTGTAAATCTGTCAAACCATGCCCGAGGGGATTGCTTGAGTCCATATAGTGATTTTTTCAGTCTGCATACTCTGTTGACATTGAAGGATGTTTCTAGTCTTGGAGGAATCTCCATGTATACTTCTTCTACCAAGTCTCCATTAAGGAAAGCATTTTTGATGTCTAGTTGATGTAATGGCCAGTCTTGGTTAGCTGCTAGGGACAGAAGCACTCTGATTGTATTAAGTTTGGCCACTGGAGCAAATGTTTCTTGATAATCTATTCCATAGGACTGAGTAAACCCTTTTGCAACCAGCACGAGCTTTTAACCTTTCAATACTTCCATCGGCCTTATGTTTGATAGTAAATACCCATTTACACCCAACTGGTTTCTTTCTAGGTGGAAGTTCAGAAATTTCCCAAGTTCTATTCTTGTTTAAGGCACTGATTTCATCACTCACTGCCTTTCTCCACCCTGAATCTTTGAGAGCTTCTTCAATAGACTTAGGAATCTGTACACTGTCAATGGCTGACACAAATGCATGATAGGTTGGTGATAACCCTTCATATGAAACAAATTTGCTGATGGGATGACTTGTGCATGATCTAACACCCTTTCTCAAAGCAATTGGAATATTTGAATCATCAATAACAGAGGCAGTATTCTCACAGTCAGAAGTTTCCATACCTGAGTATATTGGGGCAGAATCTGGACTTGGTTCTGAATCTTGGTCATGTGCAAGAGGTATTGTGTGCTCTATCTCCTTTCCAAGTTTGTTCCTTCTAGAATAGGTAAGAAGCTCATGATTTGTGATCTGTTTTGGTGTAGGATGAATCTGGTCAGGAGATTGGATTGAGGCTGGTGGTGCTGGGATTGATTGGGTTAAGGCTGGAGGTGTAGTGTAAGGACTCAAATGACTTTGGACAAGACTCTGTTGGTTGTCTCCTAAGTTAATTACATGATCAGATTGTATATCCCAATTCTGATATTCTCTCATGGTTGCCCCTGAAGATCAGACTTGGGATAGTATGCTTGATGTTCAAAAAATGTGACATCCATAGAAGTATAGACCTTTTTGAGAACAGGAGAATAACATTTATGGTGTGGAGAGTATCCTATAAAAATGCACTTGAGAGAGGTAGGGTCTAATTTTCCTCTATGGTGTATATGAACAAACACCGAGCAGCCAAATACTTTAGGGTCTAAGGAAGAGAGTAGTTTGGTGTGTGGAAAGGCTTGTAGAAGGACTTGGCCGGGAGTTCTGAAGTTTAGAACTCTGGAAGGCATTCTGTTGATGAGATAGGTTCTTTGTGAGTACAGCTTCTCCCCAGAATTGTTTTGGCACATAAGTAGAGAGCATAAGGGATCTAGCAACTTCCAATAGATGTCTATTCTTCCTTTCAGCCACTCCATTTTGCTGTGGAGTGTTAACACAAGAGCTTATATGGATAATGCCTTGACTTAGACAATAAGTATTAAGGCTAGAATTGAAATATTCTTTGGCATTATCAGTTTTTAGGATTTGGATTTTAGTCTGGAATTGGGTTTGTATCATGGCATGAAAGTTTTGGAAAATTTGGCTGACTTGATTTTTCTTTCATAAGGAATAACCAAGTCAATCTAGTGTGATCATCAACAAAGGAGACAAACCATCGAGTTCCAGTTATATTGTGCACTTGTGAGGGGCCCCATACATCACTATGAATCATTGTAAATGGATGTGATGGTTTATATGAAATAGTGGGATAGCTACTCGCGAACATGTTTAGAGAGTTGACATATTTCACATTTGAAGGATTGTGAGCTTTTATTGGAAAAAAAGGATGGAAACTGACCTTTCAAGGTACATGAAGTTTGGATGACCAAGACGATAGTGCCATAACAGAACTTCACTATCTTTATTGACATGAAAATTTAAAGCCGATGACCCTTGGATGATACATAGCTTCCGGTTTGAGTTTGTCTTCTTAAAGGAATCTCACTTTTGAGTAGATAGAGCCCAGAACACATCTTAGCACCGCCAATCTTCTTCCCCGTATCCAAATCCCGAAATATACACAAATGAGGAAAGAATTTAGCAACACAATTCAGGTCACGAGTCAATTTGCTAATTGAGAGTAGGTTGCATAGGTTAGGAACATGGAGAATAGAGTTTAGGATCATGTCCCTTGAGAGTCTGTTCAAGCCTATTCCCTTAACTTGGGAGGAAGACCCATCAGCTATACGGACTGTAGAATTATTAGTGCACTGATTGTATTCATTAAGAAGAGTGGCATCTCCTGTCATATGGTCTGATGCTCCGGAGTCGATGATCCAAGGGCTTGAGTGTTTCTTACTAACAGTAAGGGCTGTTGAAAATTTACCTTTTTGTGCTAACGGTCCGGATCGAGAACCGAGGCCGACATACTTGGTTGAGACAGTGAATTCCGACGAAGAGTTTCGTAAGATCTCAAGCTGTTTCTTGCTGAAAGGACTTGTGTTCGTTGGCAAAATGGTGTTCTTATCTCGGTTGTTGTCTCGAGATAACATTGTTGGCACGCCTGTCTTTGTCATTTATTGATTTTGATGGTTTCCAATCAGCGGGTTTGCCATGAATCTTCCAGCAGTTTTCCTTGACATGTCCTGGTTTGTTGCAGTGATCACACCAGGGTCTTCCTTTCCTCTGTCGATTGTCATAGTTGCTGTTTGAATAGCCTCGAGCAGCAAGGGCAGATCCTTCCATTATCCGAGCCGAGTTGTGAGGTCCCATCATTACTTTCTTTCTACTTTCTTCACGTCTAACCTCGGAGAATGCTTCTCGAGATTTGGAAGAGGTTTGGTTCCCATTATTCTTCCTCTGACTTCATCAAGGTTCTTGTTGAGCCCAAGAAGAAATTTGAAAGTTCTTTTCTGCTCAACAATTCTTCTATATAGGACTGTGTCTTCAGGGCAATTCCATTTGTGAATTTCAAACATATCTAGGTGCTTGCCAATGACGGCAGAGAGTGTTGAAGTATTGAGTAATAGAAAGTTCTCCTTGGCGTAGATCGTGTAACACTGCCTCAATCTCAAATAGTTCTGATGTATTTTCAGAACTTGAGTAGGTTTCTCTTGCTTGCTTCCCGATTTCCTTTCTTTGTTCCATATAGGAGAAAATTTTTGCCAATTTCATTGGTCATTGAATTGATCAGCCATGACATTACCATATGATTTTCGGTCTTCCATGTTCGAAACATGGGATCATTCTTTCCGGTATGATGATATCCCCCGTGAGGTAGTCATCTCTCGCCCTTTCCACAAATAAACATCATGACTGATGATGACCATTGAAGATAATTATATCCATTGAGTCTCGTGTCCCGTGATTTGGTGTGATGTGCCTTCGGTGCCTCCCCGAAAGGCTACCATGAGAGGTTGTTCCCGGGCCGTGAGGTCACCTCGGAGAGAGAGTCTGCTGCCATGCCTTAGAGAAGTAGATTAGGGTTCAAGAGTAGGCTCGATACCATGAAGAATTTTGAGAGAAGTCTTTCTCTTTTCTTAATCTTACCAAAGTATGTTTGTACAATAAATAGGGAAGAGAAGCTAACCTACTGACCCTCAAAACAAGAAATAAATACTAGATAGGAAAGTATCCTGCACTAAATTAGAAAGTAATAATCTAGAGAATCTGGATAGTTAATACCAGATTCTCTTTCCTAAACCATATATACAAATACTTCTCTAAGATTCTAACTGATTTTGAGACAGATTTCCACACTGTTTAATGCGATTATGTTTTTAAGTACATCGCACCCTCGATCTGGAAAGTAGATGCTTGGATAAATAATTTTGTTATGCGATTAATGTAATTGGAAGAACTAATATTTGTTGTAATATACTTTCATATCTAAAAATTATAATGTTTAACTTATTATCATGTGTATGATGTAATTTATAATGTTATTATTATTAAGTTGAATTATGGTTGGTTGTATATATATTTTGAGCACAAATACTTAAAAAGGAAAAGAAAAGAAAAGAAAGAGACGATGTATGTTATGAATTTGTTTGCTTTTATCATAGTGTTCTATAGAAAATAGAATTGAGATATTGAAATATGCTTGAGTTTTGAAAGTCCAAATGATGGGACGAATATTGTAATTGTTGTTATAGCAATCAACAATGTTTTAAAAAAAAATTACAAAACTAAATTCTCAATTAGCTCAATATTAAAAAATAAAAAATCAACAAATATAATTTTGAAAAATAAAAAAATAAAATAGAAAAACCATATAGGAAAACACCGTAGCAATTCACAGTATTTTAAAGAAAAAAAATTTCAAAGCTAAATTTTTAACTAGCTCAATATTAAAAAAAAAAAAAAAAATTGACAAAGATAATTTTAGGGAAAAAACAAAAAAAACAAAAAAAAATAAAAAGGGGAAAGTATTGTAGGGAAAAAAAAAGTACTGTAGCAATCAACAGTAACATGTGAGGGAAGCTACAGTACTTTCTCCACATGTTTTAGCTTTATGTATAATAAAATAGAAAAATCATGTGAGAAAACACCGTAGCAATCTACAATATTTTAAAGGGAAAAAATTACAAAGCTAAATTTTTAACCAGCTCAATATTAAAAAAGTAAAATTGACAAAAATAATTTAAAAAAAACAACAAAAAAGGAAAGCACTGTAGCAATCCATAGTAACATGTGAGGAAAGCTACAATACTTTCCCCACATGTTTTAACTTTATGTATAATGGTTTTTTTTTTCTGAAACTATTGTTTTTAACTATATGGTATAAATGATAACAAAATTAAGTTCAATTAAAAAGAAAACAATCCCACCAAACTTGTAAACTGGAACAACTTAAGTTACCATAGCAAATAGATAAACCATTTTAACCCTGTAAAAAGGCAAAATGAAAGGAAATAAATTATAAAACTTAATTTTCAATTACATCAATATTAAAAAAAAACAAATTTTTAAAAAAAGTAAAAAAAATTAATTAAAAAATTAAAAAAAGTGACAAAAAATGAAAAAGTGAAAAAAAAAAAAAGGAATGCACTGTGGATTACTATTGTAATCCACAGTGCGAATAGGTGTGGGTGAACAATGAATTCCCTACACCCTTTAGCTTTATGTATAATGATCTTAAAAATATATATGATACACTCATAAATATTAATAAATTCTATGAATATTGATCTTAAAATTATACTTTTTATACTAAAAAATTTAGGATACAACATATCTCTTTTATTGTTCATATAAACAGTGAAGGAGATTCTTTTTTTTTAATTTTTGCATTTTCCCTTCTTTTTATTCATCAATTTTTTTTTAATTTATCCTTTAATATTTGCTTGGTTTAGAATTTATCTTCATAAATTGTTTCGGTTTACTTTCTATGAGGTTCTTTCGGTATCAAATAAACATCCCGACATTTGATGTATGTTTGGTTTGTGCTTGATTTTATAAGCATATATTTTTGTTATCATATAATTAAGTAAAAAATAGTTTTAAAAAACAAAGTTCTTAAACCCTATGGATTTCATAACCCGGACCACAGATTTTTGGCGTGTTAAGCCGCAAAACCCAGATCAGTTCAATTTATAGTTGTCTCAATATTACAAAAAAAGAAGAAGATCATCTTGAGTTTTTTTTATGTCAAACAACGTTTTTTTACTAATCGTCCAAGTTGTCTTTAGACTTGTCGACTAAGTGATACGAAGCTCTTAATCACATGGTCAAACAACCCCCAACAAAGTAGATAACAACTCGTAAAGCCAAAATTCAAGTTTGATAGAACCCTGACCTAGAGGTAACCCTATACTTAAGAACCAAAGATATTGAAAAAAGACTTCAACCTAGAGATAACATTGTATCTAAAAACCCTAAGTATGTGAATGACGTCACAAAGCCAATTAACCTTCAATAAGTCAAATTTGTTCTTTGTCCTAACAAAGAAAACGTGTTGCATAACGTAAAACACAAATTTCTTTCATAAATCCATGGTTGCTGAAGATTTTTTCTTACAAAACCTTATATAATAGCTCAACTAGTAACCCTAATGGATCATTTTTTAGGTTGCAAGCTAATGGATCTAAACTAGTAATCAACTAGCATTAGTCTAATAATGAAATAAATCCCTAAATAATATCTAATGGTCTAGAACAAAACCAAATAAAAAAATAATTATTCAAAAATAAATAAATAAATAAAATAGGATGATAAAAACAAAGTCTTCATGCTAAAAAAATTTTATGTAGCTCAAATCTCTAAATTTCGACTTTCTTGGCGGATTTTAGTCTTGATTTCAAACACATTGTTTTTTCTCGTTTAGATGAATTATGAACCTACCATATATGGTTGGGAAGCTTAAGATGTCTAGTTTTCATCTCAACTTTAATCGTAGCACAATTCCACCCATAGATCCATAAATGCCTCAAACAGTACACAAAGATCTAGTCTGGTAGATTTAACAAGATTCGTCTAGTAAGTTAGACCCTCTGAAATAATATGTTCTCAAACTCCATTTGACTTGAAGATTTACCACAATATAATTCCATGTGTCTATTACATCCTTGTAAAATTTCAACTTGATCTTGCAAAACTAGTTAATGAATATCTTAAGGCTAAATTCGGGTCTGACTTGGTTCATATCATCCTTCCCTTCTTTAAAAATAAATTGACTTCAAATATTTGTCAAGGAAAACATCTTCTAAGGTCAATAAATGAGTATCAAGCTGAAAAATAGCATCATCATCAAAATCAAGAAGAACTTTAATATACAAGCTCTTTTTTTCAGTCATCCTCCTCTTCTTTAATTTTAGTTGCTCCTCTTTGGACTTTTTTTCCTTCTTTTTTTATTTTACTTTTAACATTACTGATATATTTTGAGACAACAACAAACTAAAATAACCATTTTTTTAAGGAATTCTGGACGCAAACTTCTGAGTTCTAGATATAAAATATTAAAAATCAAATTAAAGACAACAAAAGCTTAGAAAATCGAATCAAACAAGAAGAAAATAAATGATATAACTTGATTTAAGAGTTTAGCTCAGATACCAATTAATATGGACATCTTGATCACATAAGTTTTCTTTTTGTGTATTTGTTTCTAAAGAACATTTATTTACAAGGACAAAGAACAAATTTGATTTATCAAAAATTAATTATCTTTGTGACGTCATTTATATACATAGGATTTTTAGATACATAATTATCTCTAGTTCTCAGTATTTTTTCAAAAGCACAATTTTACAACAATTTCATATAATTTTCTATTGCCTAGATATTTTATATATATATATATATATTAAAAAAAAACTTTTGATTCGGGTAACAGTATCGCTAACTATAGACTAGTTTAAATCTAAAAAAAATAAATAAATAAATAAACATACATAAGCATGCGTTTCTCTAATGACATGATTTTGTCCAAACTCTCCATTTCACATTGGTCAATTTCCTGCCCCATCAGATCACCGTACTTACTCCAGACAGAAAATCGCTCAACAAATGTACCTTTAGAATAAAGTGAAAGGAGAAAAAAAATAAGAGGACGAGGGCAAACGAAAATTCAACATGTCCAACCCGACTACTTTTCCTGGCAATTCTTGGTCAATTGATGAAATAGACTCCACGAATAGGACGGCCTGGATGCTTTGCATCTTTTTTATTATTATTTTTTTTTTCAAGTTGATTAATGGAGTCTGACTATTACTAATTCTATGTATGGAGTCCCTGTATTTTTTATCCCTTTACATATAGGCCCTTCGTTCAACTTTGTTTATTACTTGGTTATCTACTTGTGGTTGAAATGCCGTGCATTTTACTAAAGAAAATGTGCCCTTCGAAGCGTATTACAATCGGTTTTGTAGCAAAAGATCCTAGCAAACCTCAAAGGAATTGGTTCGCATGATAAGATTAATGTTCATTCAACCTAATATCTATCAGTATCTTATTCGTATACCTAGTAAGCATATGTTATTAGAACCAAACCGGAATTTGAACCGCTGAAGGCTCTAATTTTATTGATTCATTAGTTGAACTAGTATGTCATTGATTTATCTAATGGGTTATTGTTATAATATCTATATATTTGTTGGAATGCCTTCATATAAAGCAACTTAGTTGTCTAGTGGTTGTATGCTTGATCTTATAGGTGTTTTCAGCAATGTTATTAAATATCATCTGATTTAATGGGTCAAATCTAGTGACTTGTTGAATTATGATTTGAATCATATTGAATTTTAAATTAAATTGGATGGGAGTTGACTCGATCAACCCGTGACCCAATCAAAAATTGATTTGATTTAAAAAATAATTTTAAAACGACATCATTTAATTTTTTAAAAAAAATCTTGGAATGATGGTAATGGACCGTTAAAATAATATTTTTAATTTGAAAAAACTATTGACACATGTAGTACATGCGGCAGCGTATTGGAGCTGCCCACACACTTTGAGCAGCACATGTATTGGCTTCAGGTGCTCAAAAATAAACTCCAACTGCCTCATGTTATTCCTCGTCGTTTCCTCTTTCATTTAGAGTGGTGTGTGGTGTCTAAATGTTTTACGGTTTATCGTCGGTGACCTTTTTTTTTTTCCCTTCATTTCTCTCTCCTAGCCTAATAAATACATGGTGGTCCTTATTGTTATTGATATTTCAGATTCGATCTTTTTAGTTTTGATTTCTGTATTTATTTCATTTTCCTTTTAGTTAATGTTTTTTTTTCAATTTAACCTTTGCTTTTTAATTTGTATAACTAATGTTCTTTGATTCGGTCCTTCTACTTTTAATTTCTTATTTTAGTCCTTTACCCCTTTATCAAAGTTTTTATAGCTTTCAATTTTATCATTTATAGTTTTTGTTTTCTCAATGATAATAATAATTCCAATTTGCTCCCTTTCTTTTGATTTTATTATTTTTCTTGACTCTTTTGTCAAAGTTTTTATAGTTTTCAATTGTATTCTTCAAATTAAGTTCATGACTTTTATTTTTCAATAATAATAGTAGTAGTGGTGGTGGTGGTTGTTGTAATAACCCGACTTTTTCAAAGCAAAAAACGGTGGTGATTATATATATATATATGCCATCACATTAATGATGATTCTCACAACGGTATTCAGGGGTTTACCATAACATAATTCATCTCTTAATATAATGCAATACTCATGTGATTTCACAATACAATATCCTCATAAAAGGAAATATCGCATACATACATTCATAACATTATGTTTACACGTTCATACATTCACATTCGTGTTCCATTACAATTAACGATATAAGTAATTTCAGAACCGTTGAATGGCAATTAGTAATTCGCTCCTTCCAAATACATAACACTTAAAACATGTTATTACATAGTTCCTTTCAAAATATATGGATTCGTGCCGTGAAAAGGATTTTCTACGCACTTTGATTGTGTGATGTCCCTATTACAAAAGCAAAATAGATACAAGAATTATAATTAATTTAAAACATTCTAACGAGATAACTAAAAGCATATTGTAGTCTAAGTGAGTATAATCATTTTGCTACTCTTTACATACATAATACAACCTTAATATTTCTTCAATTATAATATCCTTACTCTCACGTCCCAACCTTCCTATAGATGTGGTAAGGATTGAGTTAATTCATTTGCCACAATTATTTTACTATGTTTTATTCTCGTCATCCTTTGCTAGACCATTAATACATTTATCCATCTTATTCCAAACCAGCCATCCATTTGAATGTCGTTAGCCATGGCTAATCCCAATATGACTATCCGGCCATCCATCTCATATGTCATTAGCCGTAGCTAATCACAATATATATTGGGTCATCTCTATCGGGTGCCATTGGTCATAGCTAATCATAATATACACACTCGACCATCCACTTCGGATGTCATTAGCCCAGCTAATCACAATTTCCAACTCGGTCATCCATCTCAGATGTCATTAGCCGAAACTAATTATAATGTACACACTCGATCGTCCATCTAGGATACGTTTAGTCGAAGTTGACCATCAACATAACCTGGTCATTCTTCTAGGATGTCATTAGCCAAAGCTAATCATCAACATAACCCGATCATTCTTTTAGGATGCCACTAGCCGAAGCTAACCGTAATACTCATCCGAACAATCCATAATAGTTTAGCATTCCCTATATCTCAATAGTAGGTCCTTCATAATACTTGTACAAACATTCCATGACAGTTTAAAATTCATTATAACACAATATTAGATCCTTCATAATGCTCGTTCAAACATTCCACAATGGTTAGCATTCATTACTATACAATAACAGACCCTCTGTAATGCTCATTCAAACATTCTATAATAATTTAGTATTCTTCATAACAAAATATTATATCCTTTGTAATACTCATACAAACATTCTATGAAAGTTTAATATACAAGTACAACACAATAATAGATCCTTCCTAATGCTCGTTCAAGCATTCCATAATGGTTTGGTATTCACTATAGCACGATAACTAATCTTTTGTAGTGAATTCATTTCGGGAAATTAACATTATGCTAGATGAGGGTGGAAGTCACCTACTTGTTCCTCCTGTGGGGTGTCCTCGTCCGGTCAAAGGTTCGATACCAGTCACACCACTTGATACATCAAATGATCACAAATTAGCACATTTGCATTTGATAATCACATAACTCGTTACCATACATATTCCAATAATACACATGTTCGCATTCAAGTGTTTCACATATTACACAATCATACCATGAAATCATTACAAGCATTTAAGTCATTTCTGACATGGAAATCTATCGTAGAAAATCAGCAGCGAAAACTAATTCGCTGGTTACCTAGAATTCGGTAGCGAAAACTTATTCACTGGTGACACAAGATTCGATAGCGAAGCTGATTGTTTACATGTTATACCTAATGACTGCCTTTTGTTATACCTAATCAGCGAAATCCTCTCTTGATCATTCAAGTACGTTAATATAATTCATGTTATACCTAATGACTGCCTTTTTGTTACCTCGATTAAGATAACATGTAACGGGATCAAAACATAACATTTCTTATATAAGATAACTTAGTAATCTCAAGTCTATAGATCACTTACACAACCGTCACGTGAGCCTTTTCATAGACATAGGTGATCTCTCTATATGAAATTCTCATGCAGGTTAGTTTAGTGTACATGTCTTATGACAAGCACTTACATATTAATTATAGACATCCCCTATACCTTAACTTATGAGAACAACTGCTTCCTTTCATAAAAGAAAGAACATAATATGTATCTATAGCTCTAATAAATTACCAATATTTAAAATAACATCGACCATGAACATTTTAGGAATAATGTTTTGATGCAATAGAAATAAATGAATAAATATACGAATGCATGTGTCATGCGATTTTAAATTTAAATCAATTTTAGAATGGAATTTCCAATTATGGTGGAGCCACATTTGATATGTATCTTTAATGATACATGAGAGATTGCAGGATCTGTTCAATAGCATGGGACTTTTGCGCGAGTGCAAGCATTAGGTAGGTGTCTTACACCTCAAACTTTTGTTTTTTTACAATACTTGTTAGAGTTAAATAAATGGTATTTTCTATAAATGTACTTGTGCTTGTGAAATTGTAAATGTTTATGTCGAGGAAAATATAGTGGACTAGCTGGCTTGAATAGAGTTAGTGACCCTATCTTGCTCGCCAAGTTAGATGCGTAATAACAAAAATGAAGTGTACTGATTTTAGTGTGATAAATTTATGGTACATTATGATTAAATTATTGATGCTCGATTTATATATGTATACTGATGATGTGTATGTGTTTAAATAATTTATATGAAGGAAGTAGATGTTCGACACCTTGGAGTAATTAATTAGTTTATATTTTTTTATTATAGAAGGAATTTCATATATTGTATATTCTAGTGTTGGTTACTGGAAATAATGTCCTGGTGAATGGGCAAACCTTGAAAAATTATTTCCTAGTTACTGGAAATAATGCCCATTCATGAAAATTATTTCCTGGTTACTGGAAATAATGCCCTGGTGAATGGACAAGCCTTGAAAAATTATTTCCTGGTTATTGGAAATAATGTCCTGTTGAATTATTTCCTGGTTACTGGAAATAATGTCCTGGTGAATGGGCAAGCCTTGAAAAATTATTTCCTGGTTACTGGAAATAATGTTATGTTGAATTATTTCCTGGTTATTGGAAATAATGCCCTGGTGAATGGGCAAGCCTTGAAAATTATTTCCTGGTTCTTGGAAATAATGTTATGTTGAATGGGCAAGCCTTGAAGATTATTTCATGATTCTTGGAATTTATGCCTGGTTGAATGGTCATGTTAAGAAAATAAATTTACGAATTAATGGGATAATCACTCAATGTAAAATAGATTAATTGTAAATCTTTAAAGTTAAATATATTGGTTTGTGGGAGACACTCTTGATATTTTTATTTTAGTAGATTTATCTCTACGTCTAGAAGAGAATTTATGAAAATTAGAAATTTCAAAAAAAGAAAATAAGACAATTTATTCGATGATATGAAAGTCACTTTTAATGTATATGAATAGTTAGTCCTTAATCAATTACTTATTGAAATGTGTAATTTTTTTAATCATGTTTAATGCGATTATGTTTTTAGGTACATCGCACCCTCGATCTGGAAAGTAGATGCTTGGATGAATAATTTTGTTATGCGATTAATGTAATTGGAAGAACTAATATTTGTTGTAATATACTTTCATATCTAAAAATTATAATGTTTAACTTATTATCATGTGTATGATGTAATTTATAATGTTATTATTATTAAGTTGAATTATGGTTGGTTGTATATATATTTTGAGCACAAATACTTAAAAAGGAAAAGAAAAGAAAAGAAAGAGACGATGTATGTTATGAATTTGTTTGCTTTTATCATAGTGTTCTATAGAAAATAGAATTGAGATATTGAAATATGCTTGAGTTTTGAAAGTCCAAATGATGGGACGAATATTGTAATTGATGTAACAGGTTGAGAAATGATTGAGTCGATAACTTGGTATCTAAAGAATACAAAGAAAACTCTGCCGAAATTTCAGGAAAATAATATATATATTTTGAGTTTGCAAGTTGAGACTGTTACACGGCCAAAATTTTAGTAGAAATTTGGTGGAATCGGTATATGAAAAAAAAAATTACCCAAAAATTTCCAATGTATTGCGAAATAGGATGTTGGAAATCGGGGTTGTTACAATAGATCACTTATACAACCGTCACGTAAGCCTTTCCATAGACATAGGTGATCTCTCTTTATGAAATTCTCATGCAGGTTAGTTTAGTGTACATGTTTTATGACAAGCACTTACATATTAATTCTAAACATCCCTTGTACCTTAGCTTATGAGAACAACTGCTTCCTTTCATAAAAGAAAGAACATAATATGTATTAGTCTTTATGGCTCTAATAAATTACCAATATTTAAAATAACATCGACCATGAACATTTTAGGAACAATATTTTGATACAATAGGAATCTCATAATTATAACAACTTTATAATTTTCTTTGCAAAGTATTTTTTTCTCGTGGACTTTATTTTCATTCTAGATTCATAAATAAAATATTAGATTTATTAATTTAATATCATGTGATTATTAAAGATAAATTAAATTTTTATTAATAATAAATATATATTTATACAAATATAATAATAACACGGGTAACCAACCAACC